>OY294049.1:19310393-19448416 GCA_958510825.1 Brachypterus glaber
AGGCCTGAATACTATTTGTTTACAAACAAACCGAGATGTTGGCGATACTATATATTATTATATTAAGTTGTTAGTTCGGTGAAGCTTCATCATTTCATTGAACGCACTAATTGGTTACCTAAGCCAAATATACCTACTTACTTATTCCAAGAGGATATAAAAACCATATTTGAATTAATAATTATTATCGAGTAAAAACCTATTACATAAGATATCGATTATTTTGGAAGCTTATGGGAATTTGATGTTGCAAATTTCCATAGAGTAGGTGTAAAAAACAACAATTTATAATTTAAGATCCGTATCGTCTACGTACACATTTCAACCCAATTAAAACAAGTTCCATAAGGTAACTGTCCGGATATTCATAAATAACTCCAGGAGAAAATTTCTTAAAATGATTTTTAGTCAAATTTTCTGTGCTGCTGCTTGCCTCCTATTATATTATTAACAGGCGCCTGTGCTAGAATAATGTTATATGCTAGTTTTGAATTTTCAAATAAAAAAAAATCAAAAATCGTCCTAGACAAAAAATTCTTGTATATAAATTTGTTTCATGAAAAAATAAGCAACTTTTTTTTCTGGGACCACTGTGTCCGTCCGTCTGATGTCACGATTTTTGTTTACCTGATAACTAAAGAACGAACAATCCGATCGACTTGAAATTTTCAGGAAAAAAGTTCTACGAGGGGAAGATCCCTATTGTTTTTGAAAGTAATCCCCTCAAAAACAAAAAGTTATGGAGGGTTAAACTTTTAAATAATAGAAAAAAGCTGAAAGAAAATTCCGATTAAAATATTTTTTTCAGGAAAAATTACTTTTATTATAAGTATCAATTCTAGAAAAAAAAAAAATAAATAAAAAACATTGAAAATTTTGATTGAATTTTTTTTTAACCATTTTTTTTAAACATTAACTATCTGCGAAATGCCGACTTTCTAAAAATGTTCCTATTACTACCTATTCTTATGTATTTTGGGATGCTGAACACGAATCTGCCATAAAAAAAGCAACTCATGGGCTCGTCTAAAATGGTAAAAATCTCATATTATTAGTCTGCAATTTTAGTGTAGAAAAAAAAGTGAACCCAAAGGTTGCCTTTTTTTATGGCAGATTCGTGTTCAGCATCTGAAAATACATAATAATAGGTGGGTCTCAACTCCAGCACAGACAACTTTTTTTTATTTGTGGGTGTCATAAAAACCCACAAAAAATTGTCTGTGCTGGGGTTAAGACCCACCTATTCTTATGTATTTTCAGATGCTGAACGAATCTGCCATAAAAAAAGGCAACTTATGCACTCATTTTTTTTCTACACTGAAAAATCCGTCTAAAATGGTGCAAATTTCATCTGAAATTTTAGTGTAGCAAAAAAAAAGAGGCCATGAAGTGCCTTTTTTATGACAGATTCGTGTTCAGCATCCCAAAATACATAAGAATAGGTGGATCTCAACCCCAGCAGAGACAACTTTTTTTGTGCGCCGGTTTTATTAAAAAATAATAGTTTATTGACGGTTAAAATATTAAAAGTTGTAAACTTTTGATTAATTACTGTCATAAACATTTTAAATCATGATTGATTAAATATTTAGTTGCATTTATCATTTTACCATATATTATTTTGGATTCCTCAGGTTAGAAAATCCATGCAAGATGGCAAAGGATTTTATGAACCTGTTGGAATGGTTGTGGCTAGAGCACTAGATAGGTAGGTTTGTTAGGGTAGGTGGGTAGTTTGGGTGGTTCCGCAGGAGAGTACCGACATAGCCACAATTTCAGATCGAAATAAATTTTCCTAGAAACAGGACATGTCGTTGCTACAGCAAAAACATTGTTGAAATCAAGTCTTTTATACACCAAAAATTTGCGCTATTTAGGTTAAAATTATTTGACATTAACTATAACAATTTTAATATTTTTATGCAAATTTTCCAATAATAGTTATTTATGGTACTAGTAGGTAAAGTAAGATATTTCGCCCATGAGAAAATTAACCTGCGAGGCGTCAGCATAGCAGGTTAATTTTCGAGAGGGCAATATCGGTTTACCCATGAGTGCCATACAAGGTTTTATCCAATAAATAGCTAGGAATTCATATTTTTATTAAAAATTTTAATGACAAATTTACAAGAAAATAATTTGACAAGTGACAGTTGAGTGGGTAAAATAAATAATTATCCACTCAATAAAGTAAAAGCCACTCGGGGGTTATTATTGAGTTTATCTATTTAAAATAAAGCTGGTAATTGTCTCATTATCTGTATTTATTGGATAAAATAGTTTTTTAAGGTGTTTTGTTCATCTTTTGTGTAGTGTATAAACTACCTACCCACCCTAACAAACCTTCCTATCCAGTGCTCTAGTTGTGGCAAGACGTGTCGTAGTCGACTAGTCTAGTTTTTCTTTTTCAATATGATTGTTTATTAATTCTTTAGGATTAAACATGCGTTTATATAAATGTATGTTTTCTGAGTGTTCCTTTCGTGAAATCTTTGCACATTTAAAATATCTTTACAGCATTATTAAGTGATGTGTGCGATATTCAGGTCGCCTTGGATTTGTTTAAATCCGCTATAGCTGAGAATGCATTATTTGCAATTACACAAAATACCAACCATTGAAAATTAACAATAAACTTTTTTTTTGATGCTGAGGATAATAAATTATTTATTTGTATGAATGTATGAATGTTGGTAGCGTGGTTGGAAAATAATTACCTAAATACTATTTAAATAAATAATAATAAATTTACTGTAAACCTCATAATGTTTAGAGTACATTTACAAATAATGTAATATCAGAATACTGTTTTTAAATTGCAACCGGCTTTAAATTACAACTAAAAAAAGCATCAATAACAGAGGACCACAATTTTTTTTCCGTTGACCCGGATCAGAAATGGTTTTCTAGGTGTTTTGGTCGCTGAACATCGGTCGTCCGTTTTGGCCCATCACGTCAGGTTTTTGTTTTTTTTAAATACAAAAAAATTTTTTTAATTTTTTACAATTTTATTTCGCTCATATTTTCCAAAATATTAATCTAAAGGTATTTTATGCCTATATATACATGTTTAAAAAAAATCTGTGAGTTGGCCAAAATCGTCAAATTTCGGTCAAGGTCAAGCGCTGATTTCAAAAATACAGGCTATGATAATTTCAAATTAATATTTTGGAAAATATGAGCGAAATAAAAATTTCAAAAGGAAAAAAATAATTGGTTTTTAATATTTAAAAAAAGATCCTTACGTGATGGGTCAAAACGGATTCGTATTCAGTGACCAAAAATACACCTAGAAACCCATTTCTGATCCACGTTAACAGACTTTTGTGGTTTTTGTGGTCCTGTGTAATCTTGAATAATAAATTCTGTACCTGATAAAATTTACTCTATAATACAGGATGTCCAGTAAATGATGTCATTAATTTTAAAGGATGATTCTACATAGGAAAATATGAAAAAAAGTTCATATAAACAAATGGGGAGCTAATCCCTTTTAAAAGTGGCTCAAAAAATCGGTTTTTATTTAATAACTCAGAAACGCTTTGAGGTACAGCAACGAGGTTTTGAATGTAAACTAACCTTAAATTTTAAAATAACCAAATTAATTTTTCTCGAAAACGGTTAATCCTACAGTGTTAGAACAAGAGTACTTTTTTTATGTATTTTGACCTGAGGAATCATAATCCAAAAATAAAATTACAAAAATCCCACAGTGACACAGAAAAATGTTTGGGAAAAAAACTAATAAGGCCCCCAGTTTCGCACACCCCTGGTCAAAATAAGTTCATTAAAATAACATATGAAGATGGGCCTTATTAAGGTTAGTTTACATTCAAAACCTTTGCTGTATCTCAAAGCGTTCCTGAGTTATTAAATAAAAACCATATTTTTAGCCAGTTTCAAAGGGGCTTAGCTCCCTTACGACGCATTTTTAGACATTTGTTTACATGAACTTTTTTCATATTTTCCTATGTAAAATCACCCTTTAAAATTAATGACATCATTTACTGGACATCCTGTATTATAGAGTAAATTTTATCAGGTACAGAATTTATTATTCTAGATTTAATAGATTACACAGGATCACAAATTTTTTCTGTCGGTTGAAGTGGATCAGAAATGGTTTTCTAGGTGTATTTTTGGTCGCTGAACACAAATTCGTCATGCGTTTTGGCCCATCACGTAAAGATCTTTTATTTAAATATTAAAAACCAATTATTTTTTTCTTTTTGAAATTTTTATTTTAAAAAAATCCAGACCTTGACCGAAATTTGACAGATTGTTTTTTTAAACATGTAAATAGAACTCGACGCGCTGATTCCAGATTCGGCGGTATAACTCAAAATAGGGAAAAAGTGACATTGGCCCTTTTAGAACCAAGCCACAGATATACATATATATTGACTTGATTAAAACTAGGTGTTTTTGCCGGAAGAAAATACTGACCTCATTTATATTTTATTTTCTCGTTGAAAATGTATAAAAACATTATTTTATAGATATAATTATAAATATTTTTATTATTATTCGATGCAATTATAAACATAGCCCTATTTCCTGTATTATAAACCACATAATATAATATTTATAGTTAAAAATTCATTAAAAATACAGCCTGTTCTAGAACTCGCGTACAGAAATTTAAGGGTATATTAAAAACCATCTGGAAAATATGAAAAAAACGTCAAGAAAAATCCATCTTCGTTCAATTCAAAAATAAGAACGCTTTAAGTGGACCAATACTGTTGCTGATGTTAAATTACCTTTAAAAGTTAAATTTGTAGCTATTGAAGCAAATTTAATTATTGCAGGTACATATTCTGTAGGTTGACATGGTGATTAATGTGACATAAATATTTATTAATGTCAAAAAACCACCGCCGGATGGAGTGACCCTATAAAAATAGAATATTTAGCCTCTCTCGGTTTTGTCAAAATATAATAACCTAAAAAGATTCTAAAGTTGAAAGTCTCAAACAATGCACGCGTCAACAATTGCAAGTCCGAACCATAGTTACTAATATGTAGGGAAAAACTAATTTGTAGGTAATTTAACATCAGCAACATGATTGGTCAGATTAAATAGCTTCCTTTTTAATTAGTATTGAAGATGGATTTTTTTTGAATTTTTTTTTATATTTTCCAGAGGGTTTTTAATATACCCTTCAATTTCTGTATGCGAGTTCTGGAACAGGCTGTATATCAAAATAATTTTTATTAATTTTAAAGAAAGTGTATAAATTTTAAAACCCTGAAAATTAATACAATTAAATCCTTAATAACTATTCATTAGCTTTTAATTTAGCCAAGATTATAGCATTAAATGTAAACTGATGTAATGATTATATTACACAATAGTGATTTTGTAAATGCATCAGATATATGGGTAGTTTATGGTATACCTACCGATAGGTAAATACCATGATACATACCATGGGAAATTATATATCGTAAAATAACTAAAGGTTTGGTATAGTAGGAGTATTGATATTGCTAATTTTATATTTTAATATTGAGAAATATCAAAGATAAATTATTAAATTGTATATACATGTACGTAAAGTTTATTATACTATTCACAGCGCGTAAGCCCTAGAATAGTATTATACGGTAGTTTCGAATTTCCCAAAATCGCTAAAAAACGTCTTAAACAAAACAATCTTGGATACAAATGTGTTTCATACAAAAATAAGAAACTTTGAAAATGTCCGTCTGTTCAGACGGACTTGTCCGTCCGAAGTCACAATTTTTTTGGACAGTATAACTCAAGAACGGATTATCCGATCCACTCGAAATTTTCAGTTCTATGAGGGGAAGATCCCTATTTTTTCGAAGTAATGAAAAATTTAAGTTTTGAGTATTTTTTAAAAAATGTTTTTCTTTTGAGATTTATTTTATTTAATTTTTTTTTTCTGTAAATGACTTGCACTTAAGGCAATTATAAAAATTACTGTAGTAATTTTTTATTTTATTTTTGAATTAGTTAACCAACTAATAATGTTTTCATCATCATCATCATCACCATCTTCATCAGCAGCATCATAATCATCATCATCATAATTATCATCACCATCACGCTTTGAGCTAAAGATAGATTAATATTCGTTTCTTATCCAGTTCTCCGCTAGAGTTACTTATGGTAAACATCTGTGTGGGGAAAGGGAATTAAAGGGAATAAAAACCAGTATTCTTTATAGTAGTTTGCTTAATATTCACTGAATATTACCCTGAATATTATTCAGGGTAATTCACCTAACAAAATTCACTCATTTTTTGATCTTATTATTATATTATATTACCTATATTAAAATAAAATTTGTCAGGTTAAAATAAACCCAACAAGGTACCTACAAGTGTGCTTAAAATAAAGTTTTCTACTAGATTTTGTTTTCAAGAAACAGAGTATTTTTTTCTTTCATTGCAATTTTCTCGAAAGCGCTTGGCCCTACAGAATTACATAAGGCGCGCCTTTTTATGTATTTTTAATTAGAACCTCAAATTTTATTGATAAAATGTTAAAAAATCTACACATGAAAAAGTTAGGGGCAAAAATGTGATATTGCTCTCACATTTTGCACTTCTCTGGTTAAAATTACCAAATAAAAAATTACATAAAACATAGCCTTTGCCAATGTTAAGACATGTACAAAAAATCGTTGCTGTAGTTCATGGTATTCCAGAGATATTAAATAAAAACTACTTTTCAGATGTACCCTTAGGAAGGTAGTAGCTCCCTTAGGAATCATTTCAGGATCAACCGTTATAGGAACTTTTTAAAATATTTTTGCACCTAGAATCAACCCTTAAAATGTTGTACCTACCTTATTTCTAAATCACCATGTATATATGGGAAAATATTGTTTTGTTGGCAGCAAAATTTTGTAAAGTACCTTAGTCTAAAATCTCTATATTTTAGCCTTGTAAGATCCAGATTAGAATACGCATCTTTGAAATGGTATCCAATTTATGAGAGTCAAAAAAATCAAATTGAGTCAGTTCAACGAAAATTTTAAAAAATATTAAATTACAGAATTGAAATAATTTATCCAATTTATGAAAGTCAAAAAAAACAAATTGAGTCAGTTCAACGAAAATTTTTAAAAATGTTAAACTACAAAATTGAAAGAATCTATCCCCCACAAGGTACCGATCAATTATATCTATTAAACAAATACGATATATTCACCTTAGACGTACGTAGAAAAAATGCTTCATTATGTTTTTTAGTCAATCTCTTAGGAAATAAAATTGACTGCATATATTTACTAAGTAAAATAAATTTTCTAGTCCCCCGTGGTAACTCAAGACAAGTAGGCATATTTTCTATCTCTTCTGCCAGGACTAATACTCTATACAAATCTCCGGTGTATATCATGTGCAATAATTTCAATTGCTTAAGCAATGATATTGATATTAATTTTAGTGGTATAGGTCAAATTCTTTATAGTGAAAATCCTAATCCCGCATAATATTTTTAATTAATTTTTTATTTGTATTTATTGATAGATATATCTTGTATTTTTGCAATGCAAAAATTAATTTATGTGTATATTTTGTATCATATATGTAGATGTTTATATATACTTGTCCTGTCATTGGTGTATACTGTTGGTCAATAAAGATTATTATTATTATTATTATTATTATTATTATTAGCTGTATAAGGATGTCAAAATTCCCAGGCCACGAAAACTTTAACCTCGTTTGGTAAATTGACTACTGAAAATTTTCTTAACCTTTTCGTGATGAATTCGGACTCCCGGATACTCTTAGACGCGTCACCTGGTTCTGAAGAACCGGAGAACACCGTGACGTCATTTTGCATCGGCTCTCACCCAAGAGAAGCCAGCAAGGGAATGCCTGGTGTGCCGTAGTCAGGAACAAGACTCCATATGTAACAGTCTCAGTTTCGAGATAATCACATTATTTCATATTTAATATTTAGCTTTACATTAAGACTCTTTTTTCGATATACACACATCGCCAAAATTCTTGCCCTCCCCCCACCCCCCATTTAATTTAAAACGTAAACAAAAATTATGTGAGTCCAATTCTACATATTATTGAAATGCTTTATTACATGTAAGTTTATTTTCATGGAATGAGTACACGGCCAAGAATTAAATTTAACAAATTGTATTAATTTTTATTGAAAAAAATCAAAGTAGGCACAAAATGTGAGAAAAAAAAAATGTCAATAACCAGTATGTCCTCGTCTTTAAGTCCATATAAAAAAAACTTCATCTTTTATTTAATATTCGAAATGACCTTTTGTGCCATTTTCGGTGCAGAAATGTTACATGCCACATGTACCAGACCTACCACACCTGTTATTGCTATAACAATAAAAATGTAGGTACCTATAATCCTAATTTATTAAGATTACCTTTATATTTAATTATTAGTGGCGTGTTGCTTGTTGCTTAACAACATTTGTTAATATAAAACTTTTAGGTAAATTTTACCCGGGATTCTAAAAATACATTAGGCTTTGTAGTCCAAGCAATGAATGTTTTTCGCCTTAAAAGAATCCAATAGTCTTAAAAATTGGTGAAGATGTAGTCTAGGCCTTCCTGATGAACGAACTAAAAGTCCTGAATAATTGAAGGTGAGCTCGCGATGCTATATGGATTTTAAGGTACACTTTTAGAGTTTTTTGCAAATAACGGTAATTTTTTTTTGAAAAATTGTTTTTACAAAAAAAAAATGATAATAAAATTTTCTACAAAATACTTAGTTGTAATTTTTATGTAACTTATTTAGATTTCGAGAAAAAGAGAAAATGGCAAAAAATTCTGCTGATATCTTGATTTTAAGGAACACTTTTGGACTTTTTTGCAAATATCTTCTTAACGGCCAATATTTAAAAAAAATAAGATATGATAAAAAATAATGCTTATAAAATTCTCTACAAAAATGATTACGTCCTTTTTTATCTAACTTGATAATGATGATATAAACTTCAATATCTGCCTGAACTAGATGTAGAATTTACGTTTTATGTGATTTATCGAGTGTCAGGTAGGCAATAACATCCAAATCCAATAGTTCACCTCAAAATCAAGATATCGCCATCATTTTTGCCATTTTTTACAAAACTAAGTTAGATAGATCAAAATAAACTGTAGAGAATTTTATAAGCTTCCTTTTTTATTATAACTCGTTTTTTCAAAAAGTTGACCATTTAGAAAATATTTGCAAAAAACTGCCTTAAAATCAAGGTATCGGATAATTTTTGACCATTTTCTGATTTTCTCAAAAACCAAGGAAGCAAGAAAAAAGTTTTCAACACTATTTTGTAAGGAATTTTTTAGGTTTTATTTTTTTATTTATACTTATATTCTAAAAAAACTGATTATTTAGAAGTTATTTGCAAAAAACTGCAAAATTGTAATTTAAAATCAAGATGGCGCGCCATGGTGGCGAGAGCTCACCTTCAATTGTTGAGGACTTTTGGTACGTTCGTTATAAAGGTCTAAACTAAATTTCTACCGATTTTAAAAAATCTTTTGGATTTTTTTGGGGCAAACGGTGATTTTTATACTTCGTTGCTGGGACTATTGATGCAAGTACGAGGTTTGGGGTCTCAGAAATCTGCACATACCACTTTCTTCTTGGTCATGGTAACGTTTCGAAAGTCGGTCAGTATGCTCCAAGTATACATAGACTAAATGAAGTTTCGTTCATCTGCGAACCCCACGGTGTAGTTGTCCGTGCGCGCTTGTACTGTAGCGAAGTACCTACTTACCACCTGGTGCACTCGAAGTGCGATATTAGTGTGTGAAGTGACATCTTTCTTGGATTTTTATTATTTTATTTGCGGATACTAGGATTTAGCATTTTTGTGACAGATTCAATAGTTTGTAAGTAATTTTATTTTATTGTTAACTCAAAAAAAGTATTAAAATTGTCACTTTTAATTTTTTATTTAAAATATAACAATTCACAACTAAGAAAAAAACAAAATCTATTTGTGGATAAATTATGGACTAAGAACATTCAGTCGGAACAGTTCAGACTGAAAATTTCAGAGTAGAATCAATTAAAAAGGCTTTTAATAGTAATTATATACCAAGGTAGAGAAGACATTTTTTATAGCCGAGAGTATTAAATCCCGAGCTGCGTAGCAGCGAGAGATTTAAGAGTGCGAGGCTATAATAGTCTTCTCTAGCGTAGTTTATATATTAGTTGTTTCACTACTAGCACTATTTAACTATTTTTATTCAAATAATAAAATAAATTATTAACAGAAATTATATTTCTTGAAATGTCATAAAAATCAATCAATGAAATTTGCTAAAATAAACACTTTGAACTGACGTTTAAAAATATTAGTTTTTTTTTTATTTTTTCATATTTAGCTAATTATTGATTGTATTAATTGATAATAAACAAAGAACTGAAACATCTAAAGTGACAGAAATCAATTGTTTATAAAATTTACTCCTACAAGGACAGAAAAAATTATTATTGCTATAGGTGAAGAAAATTAATTTCACAGTCTGAAAACATGATAAATAATGGTATGTTCCAAAGCTAGTAGTGAAAAAAAGTAATAATAATATTGTACCTGCAGACAGACAATATGAGTATTTCTAATCATAAAAATTAAAAAAAAAATTATACCTGTCCTATTATAGAATACAGAAATAATAACAATAAAAGTAACATAAAATTTTATTGCCTTTTTACCATGGGGCTAATTTCATTTTAGAATGGGCAAAAATCGTTTTCTCAACAATAACTTTGAAGCTCTTTGAAATGGGAAGTACTTTAAAATGCTTTTATAATACGTATTAACATAAAGAAAACCACCAAACTTTGGTGACCAAAACTATTATTTATAGAAACTTAAACTGGTTTAAAGCAGGAATCCTGAGCTGCACAAAAAATTACAGTGGTCCACAAAAAATATAGAGATGAATTACTATCAGCCAGACTATATTTTTCTTACGTATTCATGGGCGCTAAAAACGAATTTAATAATGAAAAGGCTCGCTGGCGCCTAAAGGACATCGCTCCCTTTAAGAGTTTAGTATTTTGTTACATTTTATTCAAAAAAAATTGGGGTTAGAGGGTTTTTTTGTTTTATTTTTGTGGGCCTGTGTTAATAATTTCATATGTCTTCCGCAAACAAAATCCATAATCCTAAGAAGCGAATAAAGATGTTATATACTTTTTACTTTCCCCAAGGAAAGTCTTCAGTTAGTAAAAAAATTTACGTTTCTGAACGTTTTATATTCCAAAAAATATGATTTCCGTAAAAAAAATCTGTCTGTCAGTCGGCCGGTCTGTCGGTCTGTGTGTCCGGGAAATTTGTGACCACGATAACTGAAGAACGCTTCGGGATAAAGACTTCAAATTTGGACCATAGGTTGAAAGCTCTAGGCTGGGATTGTTTTTGGTAAAAATCGGATTGGGGTAAGGGCGTAAAAACTATTTTTTTCAAAAACTTTTTGTTTTCAATTTATTTTTTTTTTTCGAAAAAAGAAAAACTTTTTTGGAATTTCTTTTTTTTTAAACCTGAAAAAAATCATTTATTTTTTATTTTTTGGGCTGTTGCCATGGCATGCCGGCAGCGGTCGGAAAGTGAAAGTCTGAAGTCAGAAAACAAGTGATCGTCGAAGATAAACCGTCAAATTAATAAAATTAATTTTTACGTTTTTTGGATGTGTGTAGGAAAAATAGTATACGCACCTCGACGCAAACCTATTTCAGTGCACTTCGAGTGCTTTTTTTACTGGGCTCCGCCTTGTAAAAAAATAAGCACTAGTATAATAATCATTAATCGGAATAAATTCAGTTATGACTCATCAGCGTTGAAAATAAACACAGAAACATAGGCTTACGGAATAATTTTGCCGAATTATGAGGGAAATTTTTATAAAGGTCACTAAATCGAAACATTTGACGACTAATTTGTTACACACAACAATATTGAATATACATATTAACTATAAATATGTAAATATATCGGTGTTTTTCGAAGAAAATAAAAATGTAAATATTTAAAACCTCGCGTCAACGATAGAATCGACGCGGCGCCTATGCGAGCACTGGAAATTCGCCGATGACTGATAATAATGTTTGTGAGAAGAAAAGAAGAGTCGTTTTTCGACCCGGCCGGCCGGGTCTAATGCATAGCACCGTATTGCTTTGAATCATTTAAAATAGAAAGTTAAAATTTTAAACATATAGTTTAAAAAATGCTTCCAGGCACAAAATAAAGAAGTAAGATTAAATCATAATGGCTTAGTCGATAATTTGTTTATAATTTCATATTTTGATTGATAGATACCTGTTATTTTCATTGTTTATTATAAAACAATGTATATTTTACAGAAAAAAAAACAGATACATTTTTTCATATCTGAAAATCTTAAAGATTTCTTTTTTTAATCAGCATACATGTTTGACCTTGGTACCGACGCGACGAGGGACAGTGTGCAGCAGCCCGAAACTGCAGTTTACCAATATCTCCTAGTACGATGATCTATTGTGTTTTCTAATCAATTTTTACTGGGTACCCATATTTGCAAAACGACCCATATTTAGAAAAATATATTTTTAAATAATAAATTCCCTGTATTCCCTTATCACCCCTTCTTGCAGGAACTATTTTTCCAGTATACCTACTCTACTAAAACTATATCTATTCCACAAAGAATAACTTTCTGAATAATTTGTTAATCATACTTAACAACTTCCTGAATAATTTGTTAATAGTACTTAATTAATTCTCAAACTCTATTAAGCCACCACTTGTAGCTTTTCCAGAGAAAAACAAAAAAAAATTCTTCCTCTTAACATTTCTTTACAATAAACGCGTTATAACAAAGGCAGTCTGTATACGTTGCCAGCAATGTAAAAAACCCGGCAATGTGCAAAATGACTAGCCAGCTGACCAATTACCCAGACATTATGCATAAGCACTACAACTTTGGATGATCTGCGAATTTACTACCTTCTTTTTGGAAATCTGCAAAATTCCTGATGCAAAAGTCAATATGAAGTTCTCATTTGTATGAAAATTAGCTTTAGCATGCGTTTTATACTAACGGACGTATACAAAAACTATTGCATTTGCTTTTAAACGTTTCCTTTATGAAAAGACATGCACCAGTTAAAATCCGTATGTATAACCAATCTAGATTTAAGTAATCATTTTCTTAACCGATTTCATTGCAAATATGAAATTATATATTGTTCTACTTATTTTTTTGCGTAGGTAATATATTGATGCAAAAATAAAACAAGATTTTAGTAGACTGGTAACCTAGAAAAATAATAAATAAATCACTATTAACTAATAAACAAAAAAAGTCAGTAACACGGTTTAAAAAATGATATTTTAATTTATGAATCAGAAGCAGGACGCATTCACAACACATGTTGTATTTTTACTGATATTTTAATAAAATATCAAAAAAGAATTATAATTAAAAAATCGACAGCACAAAAAAACTGAGAACAAACTACTAAATCAACGGTCCACGGTCCATACTACAGTCAGTATACACAAAAAAAAAGATTTGAAGAATTATTGTTAGCCGATGCGGGCTGTTATGTATGGCAATATTGTACGAATGCTCAAAATTCGTTGTCTTCATATTACAAGTAATTATTTTGTTTATAAACAAATATTAGTCATTATTAATTACGACTCTGTATTTAATTTTAAAATAAACTAATTAAATTTGATTTTTTAATATATTATAAGAGAATAAAAAAATATAATTAAATAAAAAAAATACAAAATAAAAGTAACTTCTGGCAGTAATCTAGGGTTAATCCATCGATATAGTTTGTATACACTTGGATGTAGATTTCGTATCCACAAAATAACCCGGCACAGGATGGGGAATTTTTCAAATCTAGCAACACAAAAATAGCAAAACCAACTTTTAAATAAACCGAATAAAATTACTTTATTATATATTATTACCTGAAAATAAGCTGTTTAAAGTTTAATAAAATGACTGGGAAAAGCCCTAGGATATTATACATTTATATTTTTATCGAGCTTAAAGTTGGCATATAAGCAAGTAAAAAATAATCTGTTTTTTGTTGCCTGCATTAAGCGGATGTTTAAAACTAATATTAAGTTTTTGGTTTTATACATTATTTAGATCAAGGTACTTTAAATGGCTGGCTTATTTTATTTTAACGAAATTATTGTAATTGTTATATTAACTATTATTTTATTTGAAAAATGTATCAAAACATTTTATTTTGCTTGATCCCCACTTTGATTCCTGTTTATTCGGGTAATACATAATTAACTTTTGGATAGCATATTTACAACTACATAAAACCATACTAAATTTGGCCGCATAAATGTGCATATTATTTTTACACGATTTTATTATATATGTAGTCGAGCTAAAACGTATATTAGCGTCAAAATGTAGATTTTTATAGTTATGCTTTCACATTGGCCCAAAATCGGTATCGGGGGTTTTCGTGGTAAATATTACAAATTTTTTCCTAAAATTAAAACATTCAAAATGGCGGGCGACTTGTGTCATTTACGGCGGACGACTTGTGTCATTTATGGTCGATTCTTACCAAAATCGGTATTAGGGGGTTTTCGGGGTCATATATTACGAATATTTGAATTTGGAAATTAAATAAATCAATAAGGTGGCGCCAACATTTATGACGATTTGTGTCATACATGGCCTGTTCGAATAAAAATCGATATCTGTTTTTTTTTGTCATAGGTTAAACATTTTTGGTCAAAATAAATAATTTCAAAATGGAGGTGTCAATATGGCGGACGACTTGTGTCATAAACCAAAATCAGTAACTGGGGATTTTCTGGGTTGGCGAATTTCGGAATTTATGAACCATGAGGACTCAAAATCGGTGATAGGGGTTTTTAGGGTCTTAGATTACGAATTTTTGGTCAAAATTAAAATATATATTTTTAAGATTTTGTATTGAAATTTACAATATTTAATCCCTAGGCTTTGGATTTTAACAATATTTTTTTTCGTTATCTGCACTTTATTTAGAGTTGGTTTTAATTTTTTTAGGTTTTTTTTATTAAAATTAACCCCTTAAAAATTGACCCCCTTAAGCTTTAGATTTTTTAAACTATTTTTCTCGTTATCAACAGATTATTTTAAATTAATACTGAATACATGCCTTTTTTAAAACTAAATAATAGTTAAGTCGCGCATGGCGCCAGAAGGTAATACAAATTCTACTTTTGAGTGTATACAGAACGGATGGATGGTCTGTATATTATAAGTATGTTAAATATTATACATAAAGAATAATTTCTTTTCTTTCCATAATTACTTTAAATATTTCAGAATATTAATTAACCTTCAGTTAAACTAACAAACACTTAATTACTGTAGGCAACCTTTCATTTAATATAAAAAAATGTAGGTATCTATGCCTATATTTTTTTCATCCAAAACCAGTTCTGAATAAATTAGTCCAAATTAATGTACCTAACTGAAGGAGGATAGCTGGCGGGTTTAAGAAAAACCCACCTAATCAAAATTAATGATATTTACCCTAATCAAATTTTAATCAAGTATGGGCAACAATGAGTCTAATTAGTTAGGTATTTATATGGCGGCTAGTTTTCAAACAGAAATAGTATATTATTTACCAAGTGAGAGAAGTTTAACATTTTTGACCTGCGTCAAATTGCGGGATGAGCGCGCTAGCCGTTCGCGGCCATTAAAAAAACAAATGAATAACTTGACATTTCTGGCAGGAATTTTCTGGTGATCTGCTAAAATTATTAAGTTAGAAAGTGTTTCCGTGTTAAGTGTAATAAAATATATAAAAATGGAAAGTGAAATGCAAAGTGATGATTCTGGTACTCCCCCAGAAATAAGGAGACAGGCGAAAACTGTGAGGGAGAATCTGTTGCCTCAAAAATCAATATATGGGGGTTGTACCTCTAGTAATCTATGATCCTTACGGTAATATATGGGTTGTATGATCTATGGTTGAATATGATGGACCAATGATTTTCACTTTTTGAAGTGTTTTTTGTAAAACATTTTTTATAGGTGCTAATTTATTTAATATTTTTTAATTTATCATGCAATAAATAAATTTGGTACCTAAAGACACTTGTAAATAGCAATGTGATTTAATAATTAAGTGAAACGTCAGATGCCAAAACAGCTGAATAAAAATTCATTATTAACCATGGTGGAATTTTATTATTTTTAGAACCTCTGACGTCATAGGTAGAGAAATAATATTTCTACCAATGAAAAGAACAGTAATAAAGATGAGGTTTTAGGCTGGTAGTGAAAAAATATTTTTTATTTCATATTTTAGGGTATAAAAGCATTAATGATTTATAAGTTAATTATTTAAAAAGTTTTTATTTAACCCCATAGTAACAGCAGTTACATCATTCTATACAGGGCGATCAGTTACTGGCATGCCAAAATATAAGATATGATTCTACAACCAAAATATAAAAAAAAGTTGGTCCGGAAATGATCCCTGACGAAGCTAGGACCCTTCGAAGATAGACATATTGAATGGGAAAAAAAACACTAACAAAATTATAATACTGCAGGGTGTTTTTTCATTTAAATCTAAGCAAAAAAGTATATATTCTTCACCGAAACAGCTAAATTTAATATTAAAGGAGTAATAGCCTTTTAAAAAGTAAAATATTTGGTGGCACAGAATATTACTTTCCCTTAATTGCATTTTTTTAAACGGTTGCTCCTCTAGTGTTACAATATATTACGATTTTTATGTATTTTTACTCAAGGAATCTATCTTTTTTACAAAAATTTAAAAAAAATACTCATAAAAAGTTTGGGGCAAAAATGTGTTAAGCTGTCTAGGCACGCCTCTGGATAAATTCAAAAAAATAAATTAACATAAACGAATTGCCCTTATTAATACTTTATACGCAAACACTCGTCGCGCTAGCTTAAAGGGAACTAGAGTTTTTAATTAAAAACCTTATTTTTAGTACAATTTTAAAGGGCCCTAGCTCCCCAAGAGCTCATTTTCCGAAGAACCATTATAGAATTTTTTTTGATATTTTTGGATGTAGAATCATCTCTTAAATTTTTGGCATGCCAGTTACTGATCAAACCTGTATCGAGAAGTAAACCGCTGACAAATTTTTTTACACCTTTAGGAAGAAATCTTCAAACTTCGTAACCTTTAAAGATTTCTTCCAAAAAGTAGGAATTCTTTAAAGATGTCCTCGTAACCTTCCAAGATTTCCTCCCCATTTTCCTCCAATTGTACACCTGAATTCATCTGCAGTTTACCCCTCGTCCTGTATACTTTCCATACAGAAAAACTAGTTTCTGCTCAAAAATTTCCTAGGCTCTGCTAAAATATAATAGTTTAAAGAACTTCGATGATCGCAATCTCAAGCTAGTTCTTCCAATATTCTTTTTTGAATATTTTAAAAAAAAATGGGGGTCAGTCCGGTTGAGAGTACACGGTTCACCTGGGCGATT
The DNA here is from genome assembly GCA_958510825.1 of Brachypterus glaber. Lineage (NCBI taxonomy): Eukaryota > Metazoa > Arthropoda > Insecta > Coleoptera > Kateretidae > Brachypterus > Brachypterus glaber. Next base: position 19,327,865 of record OY294049.1, read on the forward strand.
TTAAATAAAAACTTCGTGGACCCCTACACTTTTATGACTAAAACATACCTGATGACATAAGAAATCAATTCCCATTTGAAAGAAAATCTTAAAAGATACACTTTTTTAGAGAGATAAAAAAACGTTTTTTTTTAGTAATAGGGTGTGTCCAAAAATCCCGATTTTTGAAATCAAAAACACTCTCTGTCTCAAAAGTTGCTCTTTAGTAAAAAACGGTGGCCACTCAAAAATGAGCCAAATCGATTAATGTTTAGAGAAAGCTCAAAGCACACAAACTTTAAAAAATATCTATACCTATTTTTCGGATAAAAACCCATTTTGTACCACTCTACAAAACATTTCCTAAACGACTAGAAACTTACTCCTTCCTCTGAATTTAAAAATTGTTTTAAATTTTTATATTCTTACTTGAAACAAAAAATGTGTTTAAACCAAACAATTATGTATAGTGATTTTATCCAATTTTAGTAGGTATATTTAAATATCATGGTTAAACTACAGAGAATGTATACCTAATTATTTACACACCTTATTGGCATTTAATTTGATTTTTTTTATCAGCAAGACGTCGAAGAATTAAAAGATCATGGATGTTAAATTGACTCATCTCCATTCTCTTATTATTATAATCCAAATAATAATTATTATTATAATAATCGGTATACCTGTTGAACTTTTATGTCTCACGAACTACAGCAGATGCAGTTTTAGTAACTTGTATTCTGAATTTCTATACTTTTCATATGAAAAGTATAAATTCATTTTATTTAAATCAAACAATCTAAAATTGGTTTAAAGATTTTAAAGCACAGTTTTTTCGGTTTTTCCCATTTGGACTATTCTAACGATTGTCAATTATGTTGATTACATTTTTTATTGATCATATAAATTTTCTTAAACTTCACTATACTTCTTAATTTTTTTTCCGTTGAACAATGAACCTGGAATTTTTGATTCAATGATTGTTAGGTGTATATGTGTATAATAACTTTAATATTCAAAAATGCTGATCTGCAAATGTCACAATGGATCGTTTACACATAGTAAGTAGATTGTCAATTTGAACGATCTCTATAATGGAGACTCCATTTAAAGCTGATCATCATTCAGGACCAAAACTTAATAAGCCGAAATGACGATCGAATATTGATGCACATGCTTGCAAACTCAAAACAGATGAAGAATTTTAATTTAAAGATATATTTTTTATTTGAAGATTCCTTGTATAAGAAAAAAATCTAATTTAAGTTAGATAGATAGATATTTTAGAAGTTTTTTGTAATCTTCTTTTCAGTCAAGTATGATACAAACCCCTAGCTCATTAGGTCCCAAAAATCATATGTAAAAAAATTTAATAACGTCTCTGATAATCCAGAAACAACTAGATGGGGTGAGAAATTTGGAGGGCCTGTACTAACAGCCCCCTTAACGCTATCCATATAAAAAAACTGAAAATACTTTGGTATCAGTACTTCATCAGATTTCATGTGTTATACCTGAAAATCCAGAGGATCTGATGAAAACAATGTATTTTCTCATAAGATAAGTTTCACATGGATTTACTCATCAACTTTGATGATATGTCATAAGATCCAGTTCTTGGAACCTCCATATAAAAATTTATGAAATTCGGTGGGTTTTTATTGGCACCGGTTTTCATCAGTTTTTTTTATAGGGACGCCTATGTAGTAAATGGTTTAATTTTACTCTGCGCCACTGGTGCAATTTTCATTAGCTATATAAATTATACTTACCAAATCCATCATGCATAACGTTAATTTACCTTGTATAGGCTGCTAATGATGACAAATAACGTTTTACTGCTTGCTAAGATAATCTTGGTACCTAAATAATAATTTAATTCTAAAAGAATAATAGTATTTTTTAAACATAACTTATTTTATTTTTAATAAATAATTTAATAAAATAGTAATAAAAATGGAATAATAAATTAGTTACAAATTTAAAATTTACTAATGCTTAAAAAATGTAAGAGACACTTTCTTTACATTAATGTTTAGAAAGTGGACAATACTTTATTTTAATTGTTGAAATAGTCATGTGGTGATATGAAAGTTACTTGAAATCTGTTATAAATTTTATTTGTTATTATTTTATTATAAATAAGTAAAAAAACTCGTTTCGTTGCCTTCTAGACATTTTTTTTGTATAGCACCCGTTTTAGTAGTAAGACTTAAATGTAATATTTCCCTAACTAAAGCCTAGAGATGTGTTAAATTAAGTACAATAATAAAGACTGAAAATAGGGGATAAGGGGCCATTTTTTTAATATTTATATATATGTTTTTTAGTTTTGAATCATTTGAATTTTATACTCAAGATAGATCAAGCTTATATAATTGTTTTAATATTAAATTCTTATATAAAAAGACGAATACAACTATAATTTTTTATACACCGCCCGATTTTGCATAAACAAAATCAATTTTAAGGCATAAATTTAGAGCAAAAATTCTCTTTACACATTTTTTCCTCATACTTTTTTATGTGTATTTTTTTGGACTTTTTGTAATAAACATAGATTCCTTGAGTAAAAATACATAAAAAATGTCATATAGTGTAACACTGTAGGAGCAACCGTTTTTAACCTCCAAAAACCTTACGTTTTAAAAGGCTATTACTCCTTTAATATTAAATTTAGGTTTTTTGGTGAAGAATACTTTTTTGCTCAGTTTTAAATGAAGAATCACCCTGCAGCATCAAAATTTTATCATGCTTTTTTTTGTTCCCCATTCAATATGTCATCGTCGAAGGGCCGTAGCTCCCTTAGGGCTCATTTCCGGACCAACCTTTATAGAAACTTTCATATTTTTGAATGTAGAATCGCCTCTTAAATTTTGGTATGGTAGTTACTGATCACCCTGTATATTCAATTATTATTGCTTATCTAATATTAATTGCAGATATAAATATATAGTGTCGTGTTTGTAATAATGCAACAATAGACCTGGATTCTATAATGAAAAATTCATATGATTAATTTATTATTATTGGAAACATAAATGTTTATTTATATTTTCCACCTCGTTTTTTAAATGAATTTTATAGAACAAGTCTGTATTTTTTAATAAAGCAACATTTATATCTAGGTCTAGAGATATAAATTTTATGGGGTCTTACTCTAAAGTAGTATCTTTTATATCTATTTTAGCACGAATTTTATATGTGTATATTTTAGTATCGGTATAAAAATAAACATAAAATATACTATATTAGAATAGTCTTATCGTAAACTGGATTATTAAAAAGAGAATATATTCTCTATTAAATTCAAGATATGTGCTCATAAAATGCATTTTTTAATAAAAAATATTAATTATTAATTGTTTTACTATAATTTAGTTTACTATATTAGATAAACTAATTACATCCGTACATTTTAATTAAAAAAAAATGGAGGAACCAGCAGACCTTCAAGATGTGTTTTGTTAATTTTTTTATCTTGGTATATGAATATGTATTTTTCTCAAATAGCCAATCTAGTCCTAGAGTCCCTTTGGCCTAGACGTGTAAAATGCTTTTATCACTTTTAAAAATATTTAGATATATAAAAAGTCATGATATAGTTACAAATTTATTATTGAGTATTTCCAAAATACTATATTTAAAAATTTAAATTTTGACCAATTAAATACAAACGAAATCGGAAATCCCTAGGGTCCTTTAAGCAGAAAAAATGCCACGTTTACCTTCAAATATTTCCAATTATTTTCAGTTGAAAATATTATATAATATCTAATAATAATAAATAATATAATAATAATAATAACTCGATTTATTTCATAAAAAATGTTTTAAATACAATACATATAGCACCTAAATAAAATCATTGATTGAAATATTGTCAAATAAAGCTTTAATTTGGCTTGTATGACTCAAATTCTTTCAGAGAATAAGGTTCCAAAGCACAAATGTAATTAAATAACAGTTTTTTAAAAGTTCTATTATTTTTATGTATTTTTATGTGTTGTGGTAGTTTATTAAATAAATACATAGCTGAGTAGTAAGGGCCTTTTTCAAAGGCAGCTAGCCTGTGCTTTGGAATCTTATAGTCCGTAACTCTGTCAGAGCTTGGTTCATTATTAAGAAAAAGTTCTTTATTTTTTACTAAAAACATGATACATTCATAAACATATAAACCAAACACAGTATGTATATTTTTTGATTTGAAGAGACTTCGACAAGAGTCACGATATTTCAGACCAAAAATTGCACGAAGTGCCTTTTTCTGACATAAAAAAACAGACTCAATATCTTTACATCTTCCCCAAAAAATAATACCATACCTTAAAAGACTCTGAAAATTGGAATGATAAACTAGTTTTAATGTATGAATCTCCAAGTATCTCCTTAATATTAAAAATGAGTAGCTAACTCGGTTTAAATTTGCACGTAAATGGTCCACATGTGAACACCAGCTCAGGCCCTGGTCAATATGCAGCCCCAAAAATCTAACATAATTTGCAACCTTTCTTTCGCAATTATTGACATTTATTGTTGTTTGTGCATCACGACGCAACTTAAATAACATAAAATTTGTTTTTTCTTCATTTAATATAAGTTTATTTTTAATAAGCCAATTTTTGATTGCTAGGAAAAGTATATCAGCATCAGAAATTAAATATAAAATATATAATACATATTATGTATTAGATACATACTGGATGATCAATAACTGGCATGCCAAAATTTAACATCCAAAAATATCAAAAAAATTCATATAAAGGTTGGTCCGGAAATTAGCCCTAAAGGAGCTGCGGCCCTTTAAAATTGTAATAAAAATAAGGTTTTTATTTATAACTCTGGTACCCTTTAAGCTAGAGCGACGAGCTTTTGTATGTATACTAATATTAATAAGGGAATAAGTTTATGTTAATTTATTTTTTTGGATTTATCTAGCGGGGTGCCTAGACGGACAAAATATGTGAGGCTTAACATATTTTTGCCCCAAACTTTTTTATGTGTAGTTTTTCTGGATTTTTTTGTAAAAAATATAGATTTCTTGAGTAAAAATAGATAAAAATTTCATATAGTGTAACACTGTAGGAGCAACCGTTTTCAAAAAAAATGCAATTAAGAGGAAGTAACATTTTGTAACTTTTTAAAAGGCTGTTACTCCTTTAATATTAAGTTTAGGTGTTTTGGTGAAGAATACTTTTTTGCTCAGTTTTAAATGAAGAATCACCCTGCAGCATTAAAATTTCTATGATGCTCTTATTTGTTACCCGTTCAATATGTCATCTTCGAGGGTCCGAGTTGCGAAAAAACAAACATTTTGACGGCTATATACGTTAGGGAACATTCAAGTATTACGTAACACAAATTTTGATCATTTTGGACCACCCCTGTATCCTATACCATTAACATGGGAGTAACACCCAAAATGACCCCCCCCCTAGGAGCGTTACGTAATACTTTAACGTTTCCTTATCGATACACAATAAATTACACATGCGTGATTTCCCAGGACCTCATACGAGTAGTTGTTTCACATTATCATTTTACATGGATATATTAGTTAAGTTTATATAAACTTTACATCAGTTTTATTTATTTTATTTTAAAAAGAATGTTTAAATAAATATTTTATGATAAACGACCAGCATATTAATAGACAATTTGTTTTAGTAAATGATGATATTATTTTTTCCATAAAATTTATATTTAAGCGGTGGGTATGAGGTTTCCGTAATATAGCGGTATCCATGTCACCAAATGTTACCGTAATAATTGAATTTATATATAATTTTCTTCATAAACTGTCTCCCACAAAAACCATTTCATGTTATTGCACTTTTAACAATTAAATAATATTTTATACAGTTATTTACCACAATATTTGTTCACTGTGCTGATTTTTTAAATTAAAACCTCATTATAAAATAATTTTTCATTGTATGTTTCACATATATGTGGTTTACATATACGTACGTAGTGAAATTTTTGTTTTTTTATAAATAATCCATTTCTTCATTTTTTTTGGATATTATCATTAAAATTCTTTATGCATACATTGGTAGCATTAAGCATTTTTGTTGGCTTTTAAAAAGGCAATCATAAATTAATTTATTTAAAAAAATAAAACAAAAAAAGGTATTGATTTAAAATAAAATTTAAAAAGCCTGTATATTTAATTTATTTAAATATTATTACGAGATACAGGATTTTTATGATCAAAATCTATTTTTAGCGATCCAGCTAATGGCTATTTATCGGTGACTATATTGTTTCCTCCTTTTAAAATTATAATATCTATAGGAAAATAGTTATCTTCCTAAATAATTATAATTATGTAAAAAAAAGATAATTTAATTAAATTTACAGTTAGTTCTTTCCTTATAGACAGAATATTTCCTTAATAAATAAATAAGTAAACACCTATTATAAATTGCATTGTATTCTTTTAAAGGAAGACATAGTTTAAATAAAAGTAGTAAAGACATGTAATGCTTTACTTTGGATATTGTATACTCTTTGCAGATTGTTTATTTTTCGCTAAAAAAAAATCCCTCTGAAAAATAATCTTAATTTTCATATAAGAAAATGATATCTCTGTAATATAGAAATATATATTATATATTTTTTTAATATATTCTTATATTTTTTTCTAAAAAATTAATAACGATTTAGGCATAATTTCGGAAACATCGCACCACATGAAGGTTATTTAAAAAAAAATGAAACTAGAGTTTTTTTTTTCAATACAAATATTTATAGATTTTGAGTCGTTGAATCTAAATCTACAGAATTGATTTATCATTTCAAAACATGACAGACTTTTGACACCTACATACTATCAGACCTTAGTTTAAGAAAAAATCAATTGTGGCTCTATGGAATCAGGGGCGACGTCAATTTTCCAATTTTTAGATTTTCCAATAATAATTTTTGCCAGAGCTTTATTTTTCCAATCATATATTTTTCAACGATAATTATAACCAAATTAATTTTTCATCCAAATGTTCTTGTGTACCAATAAAAATATTTTTATCCAAAAAATATTTATACTAAAGAAAAAATTTCTTATTTAATATATTGTCTAATAATATTTTATTCCAATTATTATTTTAACCAACATTCAAAATTTCCAAATCTTTTATTAGATTAGATTAGATTAGATTTTTATTGTATCTAAGGATTTATCTTGTCTTATTAAGTTTGGTATCAGCCTAATGCCAACATCGCAAAAAAAATGTATATATATACATATTTCTAAAAAGAGTACATTTTAAAAAAGTCCAAATCTTTTATTAAAAATTAATATAATTAATTATTAGATCCAATTAAATAATATATTTTCCAAAGCCATTTTTTTCCAACCGTCAATTTTCCAAAAACACCAGAAGAATGTGCGCCAGATGGCGCTAGAAATTCATTATTTACAAATGAAGGAAATAGACCAGGAACGCGGGAAAAAGTACCTTTATCATTTTGCAATGCCTTATTATATAATAAGCAACAAAAACAATAATATCTCATTTTCTATATTCTATAGTATTTATACTTTATATTGGTTCCTCTCATGGATATTTGATAATTTGATAATATGCTAGCTGTGTTAAACGTTAAGAAACTCTAGTAAATGCCAGCAGTCTATCTCCTTCATTTTTCTGAGTTTGTAAATAAAGGATAGCTAGCGCCATCTGGAGCACATTCTTCTGGTGTTTTTGGAAAATTGATGGTTGGAAAAAAATAGCTTTGGAAAATATATTCATTGGAATAAAATTTTTATTAGTTAAAATAAACACTGTAACAATAATTTTATTAGCCTGAAATTAATTTGTATTAAATTGGAAGTTGCATTAATTTATAATTAGATAAATTAAATAAATGGAAATTATTAAAATTAGATAAATTAAATAAATAAATAGGTCAATAAAATATTTGGAAAAAAGAAAAAAAAGCTAATTGGATAAAAATTATTATTAGAAAATATTTTTATTGGTACACAAAAACATTTGGATGAAAAATTAATTTGGCTATAATTATCGTTGGAAAATATATGATTGGAAAAATAAAGCAAAAATTATTATTGGAAAATCTAAAAATTGGAAAATTGAAGTCGCCCCTGAAATCATTAACAACTGTATTTTTGGACATTTTCCATTTGCCCTTAATGGGTATTCATGGTGTTGTTCCCGTAAGACTGTGAAGATTATATGAATGCTTAAGGATACAGAAATACTCCCACGAAAAAAACCATTTCAAATACGCAGATGATACAACATTCAATATTAAATAGGAATATGTTAACGCTTTCTATACTTTTTGCATTTCAAATGTAAATATATGTTCAATATGAAAGTTTACTGGTAATTAATTGATTCCTCGGTTACTTGTAATAAGGTATTCGGGACGGTTAATTAAGAATAGTATTACATAAATATTAATTATGGTTAAAAGTGCAAGAAACTGTAGTTTTGAATGTCATCACTGTGCTCGAATTTGAAACCTTTTTTATCCGACTTTGACGGATAAAAGAAGGAGAGATTCCTCTAAAACATTGATCATTTACAACTTTTACATCTCACCCTTGCTAATAATATTTCCTACAGTGTTTTTTTTTAATTTACTTAGGGTTATAAATACAAAAATTATTAATATATATTAATATTTTTGTTTTTTTTTGCAGATGTATCCAAAATGATTATACGCTGGCAACTTATTTTTGGATTACTACTAGCTTTAACTGCAATTACTTTAGCTAGAAAAGGTAAGTAAATTAATATTTATTGTTCCTGACTGAACTTTTACAGAATTGTTTTTAAAGTGTAATTGGTATAAGGAATTCTATCCAGCTTAACAGAAACGCATTAAGTCGAGATAAGAATACAGTCGATATTTCTATGATAACATGTAAAAATCATCTGTATTGCTATATCGACTTACTGTGTTTCTGCTATGATGGATGAGGGTACTGTATAGGTATAGGTACTATAGTAAACACGTTACGTATGTTAATTTTTAATCATTTCTATGACAAATAATATAATAAGACCTTCAATACCTAAATATACTTTGCATCAAAGTACGCGCATACTACGCGCATTATTAAAAATAACATTCATAACATTATTTAAATAAATAAGTTAAGTATAGTTCTCCGCATGAAAGAAAGTCTCCGACGTAAGGGGAAGGAATCCTTCGCGCCCTCTTCTTTCCGTCAAGAGCGTTATAAGGCGTGCGTGCCTATATCGGGCCTCCCACTTGCACACACATTCCAAACCTATTTCCCGTAGCCACAGATCCGTGCGTCAAAGTATATAATTAATTAAAAATAATAATTATATATAGTAATTATAATTCTAAAAAATTACATAAATTTAGCTCTATAGACAGGTGTTAATACCTATATTATAAAAAATGTGTTAATACCTATATTATAAAAAATTATTACATTTTTCCTCATAAATGAAAAATTGAAAAACAACAATACAATTTAGTAATTAGTGCGTATTTTGAATTATTCGTACAATACAATACAGGTGGGGTTATGATGCATGGTACTGCCTTTCAAATCACGGCGACCAATAAGATCTATTGTGAATATTATTCGTACTAATAGTAATTTCTACTTTTTTGTATTTTTTAAATATTGAGTCAAATAATAGTTGAAAAAAATATATAAACAATGTTTATTGAACATTTTTGGTTCTGATAATGTAAACTATTGGAACTTTCAATTTGACCGATAAAATATAGTCAATTTAATTAACTTTTTTTTATAATTTCACCAAGCAGATTTAATTTTGGCAAGGAAATCTAAACGTTGAAATCTGAATCTTTCAAATATAAATGATCGTTCTGATAATACCTAAAACAAAGCTAAGGATTCGATAACACATGACTCAATTAAAATTTACAGCTTGTACTTCCTCAAAAGTTTTAGATACGCTTTCTAGGTTTATGTTATATGTTGTTGTTTCTTCTATTATACAATATTCTGTATATGTACAAATCACTAAAAATTTAAATTAATTATAACCTTTTTAAAAATAATGCTTATGTGCCTTTATGATTAAAGTTAAATAAATAAATATATACGTTTGGACTAAATTCACTCTTAAAATATCCTTTCTATACTCCTTGGAACTTCACACCAAAGGAGTACTATACGTTTACTTCGGACCTAAAGAAAAATTTGCCATTTTTAAAATTAAGGATTTTGCAAATAAGTTGATAATAGGTTGATTATAACTATAAAGTTAATAATAGGTTGATAATAGCCATTAAAAAATTAAATGTTATAATTTTAAATGTAACAACTATAGTTAAAATGCAGAATTTTCAGATTCATTGTAAATTCCTAAATTACAACACAAAAACTATAGCAACTTTAATGCTCCTTGAATACTAAAATTAAAATTGGGTTTAATTTTGAAACCACAAAATTGCAGACTGATGATAATTACAAATTAATTAAAAATCAATAAACTTTGGAAACAAATGCATTTCATCATTTTTTATTATTTTGTATTAGCAATTCGAAGTAAGAATAATAAATAGTTATCTTATTTTTTTATTATATAATAATGGCTGTTAAACAATGTGGTAAGTTATACCGTTTTAGCAATAAAAATTAATCATATTTATTGGAAATATTTCTTAATATTAAAATTAATATTTATTGGCACATTAGTTTAAGTGGCGCCTTCGCCATAATTGCAAAATAGGAAAAATAATTCTAGAATTTTACATACAGGTTATTCATCCGTTTAGTATACACATCAAAATATAATTTGTATATTTATATGGCCGTACTGCTCTACTCTTGGATAAACTCGGCATCAATCGTTCTGCGATTAGGACACCAGTAGCGACTTGTAATTCAGTTGAGTAAAAGGTGTACCTGTATATGAATATGAATTATACTTCCAAGTGCAAAATCGATGAATTACCTATATTTAGGCTTTAAATTCTTTTAGACAACCTAGAGCACTAGATAGGTAGGTTTGTTGAATTGAATTATGTGCATAGGTAGCTTAAGCTACACAATCCATAACCAAGAAATTTCTTCGTTATGGATTGTGTAAACTACCTACCCTAACAAACCTACCTAACCCCTGGATAGTATCCAGTGCTCTAAAATAACCAACTGCTCCTAAGAAGGCAGTTACTTAAATATAATCTATAGATTAAAAGATAACAAAAATATTACAACTAACGCGCCGCGGCAGGGCCCTCACCGGCGCGCGCTTCAAAGAAAGGGTAATCACGGCTTGTAAAAAATAAATTAATGTCTCTCACTAGATAACGCAAAAATTACAAGTATTTTTAGTAATATGGTAATAATTAATATTATATTAGTGTCTCTCGATTATACAATTAATAAACAAATATCGGGACTAGGACTTTAAATAAAAACACTAAGTATTATGCATTAGCGACGTTTCGTCTTTAATTAAGACTTTATCAAGCTTAGCATACTTAAAACACTATATTTAACATAAATATTATTTAAATAAACAATTACGAACAATAAACAAAACTATAGAACCCTACACGTAGACATATTTAAAAAAAAAATGAATTTTTTTCTACGTGTACGGTTCTATAGTTTTGTTTAGGTTAGAAGTGATATTTTTTTACAGTAATAAAATGAGTTCATCGTTGTACGCCGTAAAAAAAATTAGCAAAACCACCACTGGCGGAAGCACTCTTTGACTTTGATGACAGCCATACTTCAAACTTGCTTGAAGAAGAATATATGGTTAATACACCTATTAGACAAGTTACTATCGAAATCGCAAAAAGTGTACGATTTAGCCCACGAAAAAAATTTAAAATGAGCTAAAGAAGGTTTAAGTTTATTTCGAAAGGGTTTTATTGGCACATTTTAATAAAAAAAACATACTTTACTACTGAATAAAGTAAATTCAAAAATTAATATTTAAAAAAATATATCCGTAAATTCTACAGACTAGTAAAAAAAAGCTTCACTTTTTCTCTTAGTAAAAAAATATACTATTATGTTACCCTATGCAAGATCCTCTTTAAAAATATCTTTGACATACTCTAGACTAACGGTATCACCTCGGACAAAACTAAAATGTATTTAAATAATTATGTTTGTGTATTTTGAGGTCATATGATAGGTTTACATTTGAAAGTAAAAATATATGTCTCACTACTACGTACGATATTATTATTATACACTTTACTATTTTTATTTTACTATGATTTTTACACTTTTTGAATAATAAGTAATTTAATTATTTAGTCACATTAATAATAATTTAGTAACTAAAATTAATTTTTAAATTTTAAATTCTGTTAATAATACATAATTGTAATCGTTATTTACACATGGAAAAGTTTAGGAAAAAATAATTTTCCGTTATTTATTAAAAAATATTAAGTGTTCTTTTTAAATTTACACAAAAACAAAAAATAAAACAATATTACTTCTTCCTAATTTGAATTAAACGTATTACTATTGAGTATACATTTTTTAAAGTCTGACTATTTATTAAAAAATAAAGATTTATCCTTATTAGTCTAGTCAAATAACTAGAAATTCCTTTGTTAAATTGCAATAAATGTACACAGGCTGATATTTTAAAGGGTAGTAATGGATAGTAACAGAACACTCCTGTTAGTTTTTCACGGGGTGATTTGCGTAAGGGGTGTTCGCTGTCTTAAACTTTAGGGGTGAGTGCGGTTATCTCGCTAAATATGCATCTTACCATAAAAATACATATAACCAATTCTGTTAAGAAGAAAATTTCCAACAATTTTTATTTGGATTATTTTTTTAATATGTTAGTAATAATCGAGTTATAAACATTCAAAAATGGCCAAATGGTTTTTTCGATTTTTCAGCCAAATTATTTATCGGAGGATAAAAGAGGTTATGGGCGAACTTGTAGCTCTTGAAATTCTCTATAAGTTTTATACATTAAGACCTATCCAGAATCTTGCATAAGATACATGGCGGCAGATCAAGCCAATCACGTCATCGCATTGTTATGTATTATGTTCTTATGCGAGCATGTGAATAGGCACTTATGCGTTTTCATATGTATTTTGTTACGGTTACAGTGGGCGCTGAAAGTTAAGTTGCACCTTCTGTAACCGTATCAAAGTACCTATGAAAATTTACAATGTATGAAACTTATAGATAATTTCAAGAGCTACAAGTTTGGACCAAAATTAAAATTCGTAATGTATGAAACTTATAGAGAATTTCAAGAGCTACAAGTTTGCTCATAAATTTTATGTTCCGATAAATAATTTGGCTGAAAAATGGAAAAAACCGATTTCCCCACCAGCCTAGCTAATTTTAAATTACCTCGATTGTTATTATAATAAAAAAATGATTTAATTTTTTTGGAAATTTCCTCCTTAACAAAATTGGTTATATGCATCTTTATCGTAAGATGCATATTAAGCAACTCACCTCCAAAATTCAAGATAGGGGACACCCCTTACGCAAATCACCCGGTGAAAAACTAACAGAAGTGTTCTGTTACCATACACTACTACCCTTTAAAAAATCAGCCCGTGTATATTTATTGCAATTTACATTTATTATTTGACTGGACTATAGTCTCATATGGGAACGTTCAAGTATTACGTAACGTGCTAAGGGGGGGGGGGTTCTTTAAAACGTTACACATCGTTACAGAGTTGCAGGGGGGGGTGTCAGTAAAAATGCTACGTAACACTTTAAAAAATATAAACTTATAAAATGTTTATTGGATTAGGTTTCTAACAATGATTTAGGCCTAAGATACGGATTCGTTCCAAATTTTTTTGCACACTGAGTGTACTAAATCCTCCAAAGTCCAAACAAAAAAGAAATAGATATGTAAAACCAAAGGCAATAACCAATTTTAGGTTAACCGGTTGTGGAAATTACCTCAGACCGGTTTTTGGTTAAAACACGGAAGCCATAACTGGTTAAAAAACGGTTTAAGCCTTAAAGCAAAATTTCCTTTCTTAAAAATTGTTACGCAATAAATGGGAGGGGGGTGGGGAGTCAAAAATGGCCAAATTTTGCGTTACGTAATACTTGAACGTTCCCTATAATCATATCATCTGATTGCTATAGACACTCTCTAAGGAAATTTTAATTAAAGTTTAAATTCTTAAAAAATAAAAACTTAATTTTTTTGAAAGATAATTATCTATTTAAAGATACAATAGAAAATGTCTATTAAAAATTATATATCGCATAATGCAGATTTAATAGTCTTATTCAATGAAGTAAGTAGTTTACTAACGTAACTATACACAATGCGGTTTTGCAAAACTAAGAGGTGATTCTACTTTAAGAAATATGAAAAAAAGTTCCTATAATGGTTGGTCCGGAAATGAGCCCTAAGGGAGCTAAGGGTACATCTAAAAAGTAGTTTTTATTTAATTTTTCTAAAACCCTATAAACCACGCTAAGGAATTTTTGCTCATGCCTTAGCATTGATAAAGGCTATCATTTCATGTAATTTTTATTTAGTAATTTTAACCAGGGACGTGCAAAATGAGAGGGCGATGTCACTTTTTTGCCCCATACTTTTTTATCCTTAGATTTTTTGACATTTTCTCAAAAAAATTATGATCTTTAATTAAAAATACATAAAAATCTACTTTATGTAACACCGTAGAGCCAACCGTTTTCGAGAAAATTGCAAAAAAAAGACGCAATTTCTCGTTCTGAGCATCAAAATAGGAAATAAAAAATACCCCAATAAAAATTCCAATGCTGTAGGATGATTCTACATTAAAAACTGTGAAAAAAAGCTCGTATACATCTAGGTTTGAAAATGAGTACTACGACCTCTTAAATAGTAACACTTTTTAAGGGACCATAGCTCCCTTAAAAGCGATTTGTGAATATTTGTGTATGGGAAGTTTTTTTCGTAGTTTTTAATGTAGAATCCCTCTGCAGTATTAAAACTTTTTTGGTGTATTTTTTAGTTCCTTTTTTTGATGCTTAGAATGTGAAATTGCCTCTTTATTTGCAATTTTATTGAAAACGGTTGGTTCTACTGTGTTACATAAGGAGTACCTTTTTTATGTATTTTTAATTAGAGATTAATATTTTATTGAGAAAATGTCAAAATTACCAAAAAAATTACATGAAATGATAGCCTTTATCAATGTTAAGGCATATACAAAAATTCATTACTGTGGTTTATAGGGTTCCAGAAATATTAAATAAAAACTTTTTAGATTTACCCTTAGGGGGGTCGTAGCCCCTCAGGGCTCATTTCCGGACCAACCTTTATAGTAACTTTTTTTCATATTTTTTAACGTAGAATCACCTCTCAAATTTTTAGAACTTATTTCTGAATAACCCTGTATTGTATATTTAAAACATGTATCAGAAATTGCGACTCCCAAAGAAATAATGATTTTAATTCTTTAATTTGTTAGACAAGTTTATTCCATTAGTACAAATGTTTATAGTTTTCTATACAATAGTAGTAAAACAAATAAGAAAATTACTACCTACAAGTCATAGCTAAAATAATAAAAAAATTAAGTCACCTGAAATGTGTTATATTAATAAATATAAGACTCTGTCTATAGATATTAAAGATGTAGATTTTTATTTAGAAATGCATTATTAAAACTTTGATTCTATAATTTTAAATATGTATGTTACGAGGGGAAAACCGATGACAAAATTTTGTACACCTTTAGAAGCAAATCTTTAAAGATTTCTTCGTAACTTTCAAAGATTTCCTCCAGATTTCCTCTTCGGTATGTTATTTCAATGTAAAAAATTAAAGTCCAGAAAACTTTGTATTAACATACAGTTAAAGCTTTTATTAGACCTTTCTTTAATTTTATTTTTAGAGCTCTCAGTCTAAGAAACTTATGGTGGGTTAATAATTAACCAACTAAGAATTTGACCAACGAAATGTCACAATTATCGACACAATAATCGACAGATTTAATTCCATTGGTTGAATTCTTAGTTTAGAGTTAATTATTAAACAAATCAATCGTTAGAGTGACCTAAAATCGACTTATTTGTCTTTTAGGATAAGATAAGATAGATAATTTATTTACGTGTTTATACAAAAGTTTACACATGTCAAATAGTAAATATAAATACAAAAAATACTAAAAAATATAAAGACAAATAAAGAGACAAATAATAAATGAATAAATATAAAATACATATGGGTGTAAATGTGAACAATACAACAATATAAAAATACAAAAAAATACACAGTAAAACTTCATCACCAAGATGATTTATTATTGTAAAATTAAATTAATTAAACTCAAGAGTATCCATGTTTAAAAACTCATTAAAGCTGTAGAATGCATTTCTGATTAAAAACATTTTAACTTTGCTTCTAAAAATATTAAGGGGTAGTGATCTGACAGACTCAGGCAATTTATTAAAAAATGTGGGGGCATAATAGCATTTAAAAAAATTGAGTTTTTAAGCAAAAACCATTTTCAAAAACTTTAAAATGGTGCAACTGAGTTATAAATGTTTTTTTTAGCGTAAATGTATTTTTCTAGGATTACTTAGATCATTTCTAGTAATTTTAAGTAATCATGGCCTACCTATTATATAAACTAAAAATTAAATTAAAAAATACATTGACATCGGAAATGTCACTTTTTTGATATCATTGTATTCAGAATAAAGCGTAGAATTGAAATATAAAAAAATATATAGGGTGTCCCATTGAAAAATCAAAAGTTGGTATCATTTCCGGTTAAACCGGAAGTGGCTGAAATGTATAGTTTATGTTAAAAGTTGACATTATATGGCTATAAAAGACCCCCCAAATTTGAAATCTCTAACTTTTAAAATAAAGAAAAAAAGGGGGGTGTACCTTGGTCTTGTAACACCCGGTATGTATATTATTTATAACACACGAAATATAATTGATGCATCAACTAACCATGGTTATCCTAGCGGAATATTATAACAAAAAAAAACACAGATTTCCAAATAAACAAAATAAATATTTTGCAAATAATTACTAATAAATTCACAGTAAATAACCAGGTGAGAATTAATTTTTTATATAGGTGAGGCAACCTTGATTTATAAAATATGAAACTATTTATATAAATATTCACAATTTTTCACAAGGACAAACATAAATGTTAGTAAATACATCATTATCACACAAATAAATATCGTCGTGTTCTTTCTCAGTCTCGTAAGTTTCAAAAAAAAAAAACAATATTCTAAGTCCTTTGTACTAATCAATCTATTACATGATAGCTCATAACTTATACAGTTAGCTATTTCAAATAGTTTATAAGTAACTTGTATTGAAATAATTAATTTGACTTTTTATGAAAATCGCTAAAGTCAGACGATCCTGCGAAAAACACGCCAGCCTGGTAGAGCGGCGTGCTGCCGCGTGTACCTGGTATAAAGCGTGCTTATTCTCGCTTCTTGCAGCTCGACCAATGAGTTTTGCAGCCGTTTTTCGCCTGTACGCCTCTAACGTTACTGATTATGTGTCTAATGTTAAAATATAACTAACTGGCACCTGGAATCTGAGGCGCGGGGAAGAGAAGATATAAAATTTTGTTTGTATTCTATAAGTGACCTTGCGTTCTAAACATTCCAGCCAGATGCCATGGCATCTGGCAACTGGCATTCCAGTTCTTAAAATTTTAACTTTATTGGTATAACTAATAACTACAAAACTCAGAACTTATGGTCATCAGACCGAATGTACAAAGTTAATTAGTGTCAATTGAAAATTTTTGGTTATTAAGAACCAAAAAACTATATTTTGGAGTTACGAGGTTGACAAAGTAACATGAAGATAAGTATGTTGCTAAAAGCAGAATTCTTAATCAAGTTTTTTTTTCAGAAATTAAATCAGAAAATTCAAAATGCCCGATGCTGACAGAGTGTCCTTTCAGGGCAGAACAATGTATGGAAGATGATGATTGTGCTGCTGACAGTATTTGTTGTAAAAGCCCTTGTGGAAAAGTCTGTACCAAACAGCTATTTACAGGTATGTAGTACTAAGTACAACAATGTTTGAAATACATTTACGATGAATATCCTACCTTTTGCAAAAAACAAACAATTTTTATAAATCCCTGCAGCGGGCAATGTAAAAAGTATTGAATTTAAGTCCACTAACCAGAAATAAGCTGATCAAGGTTTTTGTTGTAACTCTGAATTAACCGAATTAACCACCATTAACATGCTTTTATTAAATTTGACAATCTTAACAAGATATATAACAAGGTTTACTGAATTTTTAATGTGGAGCCCTATCTTCAGATATAACGCCCTTTGCGTTATGACGCCAGAAAAAATATTAATTTTTTGTCCACATTTTTCTCGAATTGAGTTAGAGATGGCGTTTAAATCAGTTTTTTCCACTCCAACGTTATAAACGTGGGATCTAAACTAGCAATGTAAGAGTATAACATAGGGTTAAAATATGTGATTCAGTTTCAAAGAGTACAATGTCCAATCATCACTTCAGAATACTGTTAAAACCGAAAAAAAGTGGATGTTAATGCATTACTTGTTTGTCATTATGGACAGCATGCAGTGGCGAACCTAGGAAGATTTAATCTTCTATCGCGGGATCATAGAGTTCGAAGAAGCTGTTGAGGATCCAAACATAAATGAAAATGATGTACTTTGTAAATCGACGGAAGAGTTTCCGGACAAGCTCGTTTAATAATTATTTCTTCTTAATAAAGTTTGCAATACTGTTGGGTTATTTGTTTTTTAATTCTACACATAAATAGGACTCTTCTTGATAGATGTAAATTTCAAACTACTATGTCCAACCTAGTTAGTTTCAATAGGTGCAAGGTGTATTTATTTATTAACCATAATTAAAAAACTCTTACGTACTTAATCAAAATCTTAAAATTAAGATCAAAGATTATCAAATTTTAGAAAACAATACAAATTTGCCGACCGAATGAGTTTTGATTTGTATTTTGCTTATGGTGTAAAATGCACATGAGTGGACATGGTACCATTTGATTCTATACCCCTCATTTAGAAATAACCATGAAATCGGAGAAATTAATACAATTGTAAATACATTTTAAACTATTAATAGTATCCATTAATAATATAATATGATACTGTTAGATATGATTTTTTGTGTGGAAAGTAACATTAAAGTATAAAATTGTACGGTTGGTTAGACTTTCTTTTAATTTACACTATAGTGCATATGTCTCATTTGGGTGATAGCAAAGAAAGTTTTCAACCATTGTTTGCCCACGAATTTGGCATAATTTTAGAATTCCAAGAAAATATATGTATAAATTTTAATATTGATCGTATCTTATGCCGTGAAATCTTCAAAATTAATGTTTTTCAGATATGTTTTACTTTCGCATAAAGTATTGTGATACCTATTTTTTTTTTTGTTTTCTTCACCTTATTGCTTTCCCATTTTGAAAATTTTCAAAATTTCGGAAAGCCTTGTATTCGTGCAAAAATTTTCAATTTTTTTTTTGCTAATTTTTGCGTTTTATGACGTTTTATGTCGATATAAATCAATTTCAAGCAAAAAAAAAAATTGTCGGTCGATCGGTAGATCGGTCAATTGGTCGATCTTGTAAGCACGATAACTTAAGAACGCTTTAAGCTAGAGACTTGAATTTTGGCATACAGGTATGTTATCAAAAGTTCTCGCTCGGGATTGTTTTTGGTGAACATTGGCGTGCGCCAAGGGGGGCAAATGGGGAAAAATACATTTTTTTTAGAAAAAATTTAAAATTGCTATATAGAGGTTTTTAAGGTTGCTGAAATGGAATCTGATAATAAAATTTCTCTAACTCCACCCCCGAGGGGGTGAGGGGGTAAATATTTTGAAATGTTTTCCAAATTTTCGTGAAAATTTGTAGATAGGGGTTTTTGAGGTTGGTAAAAATGAATCTCGAAATATATTTTTTGAAACCCACCCCCTTAGGGGTGGGGGGTGATTTTTGTATATTGGTATATTGACGTTTTTGAGGTTGCTGGAAGTGAATCTGATAATAAAAAATCTATTTTACGCGCAGGTGGTAAAATGGGAAAGCTTTTTTACTGGCAGTGTATTTTTTCCTGTAATGTCTGTCGGTCGGTTTGTCTGTCAGTCAGTCTGTCTGTCTGTCTGTCTGTCTTTCCACGATAACTTAAGAACGCTTTGATCTAACAACTTCAAATGTGGTATGCACATATATTTTCATATTATCTTTGACGAATTCGTATTTGAGTAAAATCGGTTGGGGGGAAGGGGGTTAAAAAAGGGGTTTAAATTATTATTTTGGTCGTAAATTTTTTATTATTTTCAATAGAAGAAAAATTTAAAAACCACAAAAAAGATAAAATAAAATTACCCAAAAAATGTTATTATTTTTTTCCAGAAATATAATGAATAAAATATAATATAAAAATATATTTAAACCACCTAAAAGATGAAAAAATCATGACACCCATCTCCAAAAATATTGGAAATTGTTTCTGGACATAACTTGTTTTTATAAGAATCTCGCTTCTTAGAGGAGCTAGAACACGTTTAAGGCGATTTTTAGAATATTAGCACTTCATAACTCAGGAACGGTTTAACTTACCGATTGAAATTTTTACTGCAGTATGCAACCAATAAACATTTTTATTTTATGATATAAAAAATAAATGTTTAACCAGGGACGGACTTACCGTTTTACAGATAAATTAAGAGGCACCCATTACCTACGCCTCTGGTCAAAAATTTAATTTTAATAAAACGGTAAATGTTTACATTTATTGGTTTTATACTAGGTAAAAATTTCATTTTTTTTTTGTTAAAACGAATGAAAATCATTTTTCTCAAAAACGCATTGATATATTTTTTTTGATTTGGTCTTGAAAATATGTTAAAGCTCTAAATAATATAATTATGAAAAAAAAACTTGGGTTATATGAAAGTCGAGCTAAAAATTGTTTCCAGACCAGTGTGCCTAATCTTTTATAATTTCTTTATTTCAGGATGTCAAACTTTAAGGATGGCCTCATCGCGAAGAGCAAAAGCTCTAGGGGCCGAACAAAAGAGCGTAAGAATGCCTAGATGTAATAAAGTTGGTGCTTTCGAACCAATTCAATGTGATAATGAAATTGTTAGTTCCTGTTGGTGCGTTGATGAAGCAGGATTCGAGTTACCCGGTACCAGAGCTCCTGCAGCAGCTCTTGTCAACTGCACAGGTAGTGTAGCAAGATTATAGTGAAGGAAATTTTTCATCCTTTACCAATTAGTCCAGTGAATAAAGGGGTTTTACCCTACAAAGGGTCAGGCAGTTCTAGATTTATTTTTATATGTTGTTTAGGTTGGTAAGGTAGTGAAAAATCCAAGTTTTCGTCCTGTGCTTCCTCCGCGATCTTGAAAAACCGCTGAAATTTCGCACTTTTTTCAGTTTTTCGCCTAAAACTCCGTTTCTTTAAGCGCAAAGCTAATTATTTTCTATTTTGTAGAAGACACAATTTTCCTCAAATTTGATACTATAGGTTTTTTTTACCATCAAAAGTAACGGAGCTATGAACGGCCAAAAACGAAGTTATTGCTATGTCAAGTCGAAAGAAACTGCTAAATTTTGCTTGTATGCGATTTTAGCTGTTTTTGGGCGTTCATAGCTCCGTCGCTTTTGATGGTAGTAAAAAGCTTATGGCTTCAAATTTAATAAAAATTTTGTCTTCTACAAAATTTATAATAACTTATTTTGCACCTAAATGCACTGAAATGGAGTTATAAGCAAAAAACTGAAAAAACGGCCAATTTTTGTCAGTTTTTCCAAGATGGCGGAGGGAGCACAGCTGTGCTGTGCTATGCACAGGGGGTGGGGTGTTTTTCACTACCCTACCAAACTACACAACATTAAAAATCTAGAACTACTGGACCTTTTGTAGGGTAACCCTCCTTTTTTGTGCTCTATTTACTGAACTATATATGTGTTTTACAAAATTGACTTGAGGTCCCCTTTATTATTATTATAACCCTTTTATATTTATAAACTTTTTGATCCACAGATAAAGAAATGCATATATTGCTTTTATTTGCCTTTGCACTAGTTTCCTATCAACTCGTTTACTATCGTTTATTTAAATAAACCGTTTACGGATACAAAACAACTAATTATTGTAAATTAAGTGAGAATTTGAAATACAATGAGAATCTTCATTCTCACGAGAGAATTACAACCATCATTGAATGATAACTATTCTCGATGAACCAGTTACATGTATAATGTTAAGTCTTATGTTTTAATCAGGTCATGGGTAGCATTTCCTGTCCGTATAGAAAATGTTCCTGTCTACAGAGATTACCGTAATTTTATTACTAAATTAACCAGAGCTTATTATTTTTATCATTTTTTAAGATCAATATTTATGAAACTCTCACCAGTAAACATGCGTAGTTGAAGGTTCTTTATACAAAAAACAGTGAATTTTATAAATGGTACAGTGCCTCTAACTTTTAAACGGCGCAAGATATCAAATTAAAATTTGGAAAAGGTATATTGCATTACATAAACTATGTTTTCATGTGAATTAAACATTTTTATATTTTAAAATAACACTAGGGGGGCAATGGGGGTCAAAATTTTAAACGGAAGGGTGAGTCGTGTGACATATCATTTGAAAGGTTTTAAAATTGTCTATCCAACAGTGTATTTATTCTTTGATTTTAGGTTATATTGAAGAGTTATAGTTAGCTTTAAATTTTTAATAAATCATTAATGGAATGTGACAATCCTCCCTTAATATCTCTCGAATGAAGTCTAATATAAAAATTTCAAAAAATAGGTCAACTTAACTTATCATAAGGGCCACCTAAATCTGCATAATTTAAGGTTATAAAATTTACCCCCACACCCCCCACTACCCCAACATGAAAATTTTAAATAACAACACCCTATTTTATACCCTTAAATTAAAGGGAAAATAAAGTTCTTTATTAATAAATTAAAAAAATATATTATTGACCAACCTCTTACTTGGGGGGCAGGTATATTTTCGAAAATATTAAAATTATTAAAATTATCTCGGGGTAGGAAGGGGTGAAGCAATTAATTTTTTTTTATGATATAAAAGTAAGGGGGTTGCTATTTAAGATTTTGAGGTTGGGGTAGTTGGGGGTATAGGGGTAATCATTATAATGTTCAAATGTGTAAATTTAAGTTGCTCAGACGATTAATTAAATTGACCTATTTTGTAGAATTTTAATATTTTGCTTGGTCTCTGAGATTTTAAGGGAGAATGATCACATTCGAATGCAATATGACGGCTTTTCAAATTTTAAAAGCAGTTTAATCGAAAATCAAAAAATAAACATACGTTTGAATAGGCAATTTGAATACCTTTCAAATGATGTATTTATTACTCGACCCCCTTTACATTTAAGATTTTGTTAGTGTAAACTTAATTAATATAAAATTTATGAACAAAGATACTTTATTTTATTTTGTATGAATGTTCCAAATTTTAAGTCCATATCTTATGCCGTTCAAAAGTTATAGGCACTGTACCATTTAAAAGAATAACCCTGTATTCTTATCAAGGTTATGGGCCCATGGGGTTTTAATAAATATATCTTTTTTGACTTTGCAGTATCTAAGTAAAAAAAATATATATCTTCTGCACGCGTTTGCATGCATTATACATTTTTAAGTCTCTAGGTAAATTAGTCCAAGTTTGCAAACATAAAATTATTTCCCTTCAGTTCCCTTTTCGCGTGACTCACATACAATAATAAAATAATTTAATTCCTATTAAATGTATGAATCAACTTATTTTGTTTGATGATACCCACCTAAAGTTTGATGACTTTTAGTGAAAGTTTTGTAAAAGCCAATTCATTACATTCCTAGTTGTTTTTACGACTTGGCACCATTTAATTATGTATTACATTTTAATTGCAAAATGATCATGTGCAATTCTAGGGAATATGCATAAGGTACGCACAGCTACTTGAATATAACCGCGGGGTAAACCCACATAACTTAAATGAGGCTTATGTGGGTAAACGGCTGAAGAATTCAGCAATTCAAAACAAAAAAATCTCATTTTTACCAAACGTGGGATTTTTTTTTGCATAAGTTTTAAGATTTTTTGAGATCATCTTGAAGGAAATTCCAAGGAATTCTTAAAGAATTTCTTCTAGGAGGTAATTCTTTGAGATTTTCTTTCATACAGAGCGATCCAAAAGTCACTCCCCCTCTTAACTTTTAAACCAGTAGAGATATCGACTTCAAATTTTAAACACTTAAATGAGGCAACCCAAACTATTTTTTTGTGTATATTTTTTTGGGTTTAAAATAGGGTTGAAAATGGGTATTTTCGTCAAAATTTCTCTAAAAATCAGTTTTTTTAAAATGACTAATTTCATGATGAAAAAACGTTAATTAATATAAATTAAAATTTACAAAAAAAATCTTAAAAAATCGCATTTTTTAGCACAACAAATTAAAAAATCTAAACCTTAAAAAAATTGTTTTAAAAAATTAAAAAATATATAGCCCAATTAAGAATTTTATTTGCTTTAAAATAATGTATCACACGCCCCCCTTTCCATTAAAAAAACTCCCCTCCCCCATGCCCCCTTTCAAGAGCTGAAAGTATTAAATATATGCTAAAAGATAGTATAAGTTGTCTTATTTAAGAATTCTAAATTTTAAGTCGATAACTCGTTCAAAAGTTAAGAGGGGGGGGGGGGGGAGTGACTTTTTGACCACACTGTATATAACAATACGTATAAAAAAATCTTTGATTAAAATATATTTCATTCTACAATTAAAAACTGATTTATTTTTTATTTGCATTTTTGGCGAAGCCGCGCTATAAAATGGGCGATTTATTTTTTAATTTTAATGGCAGGTCTGCAGAATAAGGCTTTTTTTAAATTAATTTTACGAGAATTTTAATAAAACGTTATTGACATGAGATATATCAATTACTAATATCATATGACTATATTTTTTTGTTGAAATCGACTAAAAACTGTCGTTGAAATAGAAAAATATTAAAAATATGTCTGTATGTCTGTAAACCTTATAACTTTTGAACGATATATCAGATATAAAAAATAATTTTGCCAAACAATTGAGGACCTTTATAGTTTGCGTCTTGTGAAATATTGTTTATACTGAGCTGGGAGAAGAGAGAAAAAGTAAATTTTTTTGCGATGACTCGTTTCCTAAATATAGCGATTCAAATATATTAGTTTTTTTCTTTTAATAATTTATTATTCCTAATTATACCTAAAAATGAAAATACATTAATGTTTTTAGCACCCAAGCCATGTGCGGATGCCACATGTAGAATGTTTTGTCCCCACGGATTTGCTTTAAGTAAAGATGGATGTCCCCAATGCCGTTGCAGAGATCCATGCGAAGACATCAGATGCCCGAATGCGTTAGAATGTCACTTGGAAGAACTGGCTTGTGCTGATCCACCCTGTCCACCCATACCCACTTGTAAGTTATTAATAATATATTGTTTTTGCAGTATGTATAATAGTTGTAAACAGATTAAATAATTAGTTCTCGGATGGGATTATTTTTGGTTTTAACATGTTTTAGACGGGGGTAGAGGGCTGAAACCGTTACGGCTGAAACCGTTTAGAAAAAGTGTCTCAAAATAATGTGACGCTTACGATATTAGGCCATAGGGGCCATAGGTCATAGGCCACATGCTACAAACATAAAGTGATATGGTTAGCGATTGCTTTGATCATATAAGTGAACGCGTGGTAGATAGAAAACCGTCTCGTAACTGAATGCTTAAAACATGTTAATGTTATCACGGTTTTGCTTTACTTACAATAATAGGCCAGAGGCCACAGGCTACAAACATAAAGTGATATGGTTAGCGCTTGCTTTGATCATAGAAGTGAGCGCGTAGTAGATAGAAAACCGTGTCTCGCAACTGCAGGCTTAAAACATATTAATGTTATCACGGTTTTGCTTTATATTTGTAAAGAAGAACATTTCTTCAATTTTTGTTTTAATTTTGTTCATTTTTCGCATTTATAAAAAAATATTTATATTTTATTTTTTTTATCGTACCTAACTGTTTTTTTTACAAAAATTTATAATTATAATTATTATTAATTTTAAAAAATAGTAATGTCAGGACATAATTACAAATTTACATGCAAAAATGATGAAAGCGAAAAGAATTATTACTATTATTAAAAGGATTGTAAGTACCTAATAACATCAAATGTCAACTATGATTTTTCCTGTGTATTATTCAAAAGCTTTTAATCATTAATTAGCTGATTTTAATTTATTTTGCATTTATAAAAGCATATATAAATTATATCTGCATTTATGCAGATTATACATAATATAGGTACATATTATACGTATTCATTAATCTAAAGGAGGTATAATTGAAAAATTCACATTCTCCTCACCCACTTTTCTCCTAGCAATAAACTTAATTATTACAAATATGAAGGTGCATTTAAAAGTTTTGTTATAAGCAAAAAAAAAACAAATAATTAGGTCAATTTTTGATATTTTTTGTTTCGTTCTTAGAGTCCCAGTTAGGTTTTCTTTTGATTTCTGATATTACCTACGTTAGGTACTCATTTACAATAGGGTTTTTAATAAAATATAATAAATTATATACCTGGGTAGGCACCTAATAAAAAAAGTAGGTATTTGGAACTAAATTTTCTTATATTAAGTGCACAAACATCAACGAAATTTTAGGATCAACAGGCATCAACATATTAACTGTCAGATAAGTTTTAACTAAATCTTACTCATTAAAATCTTAAGTTGACAAGTAAGTGTTATTATACTATTCAAAGCGCCAAAAAAGCGTCCTAGACAAAAAATTCTTGAATACAAATGTGTTTCATAAAAAAATAAGAAACTTCGAAAATTTCCGTCCGTCCTTTCCTAACTAATGTTTTTAAAAGTAATCCCCCTAAAAACAAAAAAGTTATAGTTATTAATTTTCATAGTTTGTTTTTTTTTTGTAACAAGAAAATAAAAAAAAAGAAATTAAAAAATAAAGTATTTATGAAAACAAAAAAAAAATTGATTTTTTTTCAACACTTTTTCGTTTTTTTTTGAAAAATAAAAAAAAATGATTTTTTTTTTGTTTTTGAATTGTTTTATCAAGTTTTTGGGGAAATGAAATATGTATTTACTGTGAATTGTTTACCGGGTGTTTCTGGAAGGTGGTTCACCCCCCTTAACTTTTTTGCTTTTTTAGGTAGGATCATGAAATTTGCACAAGCTATATTTAAAAAATGTATGTAAATGTATAATTTAAGATTTTTTGACATAGAATTTGTTCGGCATTTCCGGTTTCGCCGGAAATGAATCGAAATTTCGATTTTTAAATGGAACACCCTGTATATTTTTACATATTTTGATTCAGAAATCAATTCTGAGAACAAGCATGTGCCACTTGTTAAATTTTGATAGTTCATGTCATTTTTTAGTTAAATCTTCATTTTAAATCTTTTGTGTTTTAATGCCAAGTTCTTCCAAATAAACTATTCATGTATGGTATAATGAAAAGCGTAGCATTACATATCTTCACGGCTTGTTATACTTATATATTTCTAATCGATAACTGGCACAAGGTAAAATAGTCGAGAATAGTTCTTCTTTAGGGATAGGCTAAAATTAAAATTCTTGCCTATCCCTTATAATCTCATGTAAATACCTAGATAAATGTTAAAAGATTCTCTCAGGAACAAAACTAGTTATATTAAATAACCTTGTAAGGGAACGATGATATTTTCTTTGGATGAAAGTACAAAATTTATTCACTAAAATAATAAATATCTGGAGGAGTGTCGGAGTCATGCAGAAGACATAGAACCGTTTTACTTGTAGTTCATTTGCCTCTCCTACAATTTACAACAAAAGTTCAAGAACTTTTAAGGGGACACGGCATTTATTTTATTGCAGATACAATTTGATACGGTAAGGGAACGTTCAAGTATTACGTAACGCAAATTGTACCAAAATTCATACACTTCATACCTCGGTTCTCGCGTTATTATAGATTATAGATGTTTCATAATATAAAATCTCTACAGCCCTAAATAACACGAGAAGGTATGAAGTGTATGAATTTTGGTACATTTTGCGTTACGTAATACTTGAACATTCCCTAACATACCACGTTTCGCTGTTATTTACCTTTAGTTCGACTTTGGAAAAAAGTTTTTTTTTTGTACAATTTATTTACTTATATCGTAAATATTGATTTAAATTCAAAAATAAAATAATTTATCGGGCGAAACGTGTTTTAATCGCAAAAAAGGTTTCGACCTTCATAACTTTTGAATAAATAGGTCACTTTGAACAGAAGTTACATTTTCTTTTTTATTTATTAAACAAACAAAAGACGGGTTAACATAAAATTATAAAACAAATTACTTAATTTTTTTTAATTTATTTTGTATTTTTAGAAAAAAAATGTCATTTTTGCAAATAAAAAAATGTTTTACCCGATAGATTATTTTATTTTTGGTTTTAAATTGATATTTACATTATAAGGGGCTGTCCATATATTACGTAACGCAATTTTTCAAAAAAATTGACCCCCCCTGTGTAACAAACTGTTAAATTTACCCCCCCCCTGTGTAACGCGTAACAATATAAAATTTTTGTTTCGCAATAAATTTAACTGTATTCTCACACTATTGATTAGTTTTTCTCGACAAAACAAACATGAACCTAAAATATAGTATAACATAACCTTAAAAAAAATTTACACTTAAAAAAAATATTCATAATCAATATCACAAAGGGAAAAAATACTAGGTACCTCTTTTTACACTGAGTGTCACATATAACAGGTATATTGTTTATGCACAGGTATACAAAATAGTACACACATTGGTGTTCTGTGAGTACACATTCCGCGCGAAAATGTATCATCGGCAAGATCACGCAAGAACAGGGCCATAATTTTTTTTTTAATATCAATGTCAACAGTTTTTACTGATTACAATATTATTTAAATATGCATAGTTTCGTCAATTTTTGTGTGAAAAAGGGAATTATGAGCCACTAAATACTAATTTATGTTGAAATAAAAATACATCTGCCAAGCTTAGGAAATAAACATTAAATTTATTAAATTCCGATACGTAACGTTTACCTAGACCCCCCCCCTAGGCGCGTTACGTAATATATGGACAGCCCCTAAGTTAAAAGAGAAAACTGAGTGTTTGGACTTTTGAACTAAAAGTCAATAACGGCGAACCGTGATATGTCATATAACAGTATTAACCAACTAGTAGCGGACTAAGGAGGTATTTGGGGACTTAAGCTCATTCCCGGTTGCTGAAGCGGCACCAGAAATAGTTGGAGATAGTTTTCGTTCGTTTGTTCGTCGAAGATATATATTTACTTGTAGTGCACCGCGAGTGGTATGTGCCACATACACTAATGGTAATTAAAATTTAAGCTTGGACCGTCAGAAGGAAGTAGTAACGTTTTTTAGATTTTTAAAATGTCACTTTTTCGTCTTGATTAAGAATATTTTGACTATTAAACTCGTCATAACGAGAGATCTGGAATATTTCCAGGTCCTCAAAGTTTGGTAACTAAAAAATGCTAATTTAAAACAAAGATTTGGGCGAAGTGACTGTGAATAATTTTAGGTTTTATTTCCCCTTAATAAAAATATTAATATTCTGTATGCTTAAAATATTTTTTCTGCTTTAGGTAAACGCGGAAGGAGTCTTGAGTCTGTGTGCCCGGTCGGTGATCCTTTAAGGATAAGCGATACAGTACGTCCATTTTTATGTGGAAACGATCCAGCTAAACCACAATGTCCACCAATGTACCAATGTTTGGTACAAAAAGGTAAGGACAATTATCGCATAGTCATTTATACACGGTGTTTGCAGTCTTATGTCAGATTTTTAAAGAGATGATTTTACATAAAAAAACATGAAAAACCACTATAGGAACATAGGTCCGAAAACGAACCCTAAGGGAATTACGATCCTTTTAAATGGTAATAAAAAAGAGGTTTTTATTTAATAACTCTGGTACCCTTTGAGATAGAGCGACGAGGTTTTGCATGTAAACTAACCTTAATAAAGGCCATCTTACTATGCTATATTCATATACTTATTATAACCAGGGGCGTGCGAAACGCGGAAGCCTTATCAGTTTTTTGCCCCAAACTTTTTTCTGTGTGACCTTTTTGTAATTTTATTATTGGAACATGATTTCTCAGGTCAAAATACATAAAAAAGTACAATTGTTGTAATACTGTAAGATAAACCGTTTTCGAGAAAAAAATCATTTGAAGGTACAATTTCAGGTTTCAAGGACTATTTAAAAACTAAAATGTTGAAAACCAAATTTTCAATTTTGCTGGGCGAATGTACGTTCAAAAGTAAGAAAAGAAAATCATTTTCAGTTACTTTAAAAAACAAAGCTAAGGGAGCTATAATTAGCTATGTTCTCCTAAAAATTCACCATTTTTTAAGAGCCATACCCTGACAGCACATAATAACTTAGATATCCAGGGAATATACTTTCTGTATATAGAGTATACCAGTGGATAGCCTGGATTGACATTAGATATCCCGTGGACCTCCAAATGTCCTCCTATATCCAGGATATCCACGAGATATGTAGTGGACATTTATTTAACCTCCCTAAAGTATATCCACTGGATATTCATTAGAGATCCATCATGGATATCCTGGATATCTATGATGAATGTTCATATATGTACACTGGACATTCATATTCAGTGGATATCCTAGATATAGGCGGACATTTGGATGTCCATGGGATATCTAATGTCAAGCCAGGCTATCCACTGGATATACTCTATATCCTGGATATCTAATAGTTATTATGTGCTGTCTGGGTAGTAGCTTTAAGATCCGTTTTTCGACCTACATGTACAGAAACCTTTTTTCTCAGTTTTTAATGTAACGTAAAATGAAGATAAGAAAAAATATTCTGAATGTTTTTAAGAATGCGTTGAAGTAAAATTTTTTTTTTTTCATAAATTTTAGGAAGCGAGTACGGAGTATGTTGTCCTGCATCGCTAAAACTCCAGAAAACCGGATCTTGTCCATTAGCCTCCGAAGAATCTCCAGAATGTGGCTCGTTGTGCACTCACGATTTGGAATGTCCTTCAGTACAGAAATGTTGTCAGACCGAGCAGTGCGGCTTGTCGTGCATGCACCCGAAGAATGTGACAGGTAAATTGGTTATTTGGGAAGATTATTTCAATGACATTTCAAGTGTTTTCACGATTTCACATAATGGGATTGTAACTATATCGATTCTATCAACACGTTCCGAATTAAAAATGGGTTTTTAATGCGAAGCATGCAAAGAAATAAGTTATTTCAATTAACAAGTGTTATTTTACTATAGAGTTATTAATTACAATCGATAATTACCAACCGGATATTGTTTTAAAAATTAGTTACCATAGAAGGGCATATAAAGATTATTTTAAAATTGTATTTTACATTCTGCCTCGTCACCATCAACCTATGCAGTCTGCATTATGAAAATAGTGATATACGTAGACGTTAAATATTTATTTTAAACGTTACACAATGTTGCTGCACCCAATCATTTTTGGTTAATAATAATCGTAATTTATAATGAAAATCTGAAATATATCCATACTATGAAATTTAGCCCAGCCTTCTATAACAATGCATTTTTTCAATGCTAATTTATTGTGCAACATGAGTAATCACACTATTGACAGAAAACTTAAGAAAAGCAATGTATGTAAGTAGTTAAAGAGACCTACATATTGACCTTTTCATTTTATTTGAAATGAACACATCCTTGTCATACTTACATCTCAACTTCTCTTAAACTTACGCGGTTGCAAATCTCGGCTCACACCTCGATTTGCAATACCCGCATGCGACCGAGAAATTTTATTTTCCTACGAGCTAGTTAGTAGTTAGTGACGATCAGGTATGTAAACCTGCTGTCAGAAAATTAGTAAAAATCAAACACATAACCTCAAATTGACAAGCTAATTTTTAAATAATTTTTACGTTTTTTTATGTTTAGGTAGACGTAAACCATTTCAGTGCACATCGAGTGCTTTTTTTACTCTCATGCACTAAAAACTAGGTTCGCGTACTCGGTGCGTAATATACCTAATATTCTTGTCCTTGGATCATAATATACTATTATATTACAGAATGCTTACACCAAAGAGCCCTATCGGAAATATTATCAGTCAGCGAAAGAGCTGGACGAGGTTATGTACCACAATGTTCTTCAGATGGCCAATTTGAGCCAAAACAGTGCAGTAGAAATGGTTTGGTTTGTTGGTGCGTGGACAAAATGGGAAGAAAAATTAAGGGAACCATGGGACCTTCTGAAATCACAAACTGCTCAGTCACTGATGGTAATAACTATAATTTTTTTTCAACGAGCGCTAATAAAACATTATTACTATAGTCCGTCCAATTATGCAAGATAGTAGTTTAAAATTCCCGCGATTTTTAAGCTACATTTATTCTTCATACACTCACACTAAATTAGTATATTCTACATATTGTAGAAACGTAAATTATATTGAACACAAGGAAAACGTCAAACTTTTAGGTTACAATTACAACTTAAGGCCTATCCAGAGGCTCGCATAACAACCATTACAAGGTACATGACGACACATCAAGCCAATCCTGGCATCGCATTCTTATGTACTATGCTTGTTATGCGAGTCTTTGGATAGGCCCTTTCCAGGAAAACAGTACCGACATCTGTTAAATTTTTGATATAAAATTTATGCATAATTATGCTATTTATGCGCTCTGTGGTGTAAAACGGGCCGCGTCCCTTAATATCTTGCATAGCTGGACGGAGTATAAACAATGATTTATCATAAATATAATAGCCCTATGAGGGTGATCAAACTTCTCTAAGGGTTCCAGTTGGACCCCGAAACTCGTGAAAAAATGCAAAAGTAGTAAAAAATCTTTGAAAATGGACTGTACTTTTTTTATCAGTGGAAAATTTAAAAGCCCTGAAATCTTATATTTTTCCTTTTAAGTGTACAAAATTATGTACAAAATTATGTGCCAAATTTCAAAATGATCAAAAGATTCTTCAGGTGCCGAAAATCCGCCAAAGTTTCCCCTTAAACACTAAATTTAATGACTACCATAAATGTAAGAAACGCTAAAAAATGATTTAAAAAATATGTCAATCTTGACTTTATTTAATTTTATTTATTGCACATTAATAATATAAAATAATTTGACAAAAACAAAACGATCTAAGCGCCAAATGAGAGGCCCTTTTGGATGCACTTCTTTAGCGCTTAGCTCATTTTGTTTTTATTAAATTATTTTATATTATTATACATTAAATAAAATTAAGTTGACTCCAGATTGAAATATTTTTAAATCCTTTTTTTGCGTTTCTCACATTTATGGTGGAAATTCTCGAAATTTAGTATTTTAGGGGCACCTTTGGCGGATTTTCAGCACCTGATAGAATCTTTTGATCATTTTGAAATTTGGCACATAATTTTGTAAACTCGAAAGGATAATAATAAAAGATTTCAAGGCTTTTAAATTTTCCGCTAATACAAAAAGTACAGCCCATTTTCAATTTTTACGATTTTTGCGTAATTTCAGGATTTTAGGGGATTGGGACCCTTAGAGAAGTTTGATCACCCTCATATGTTCAGGATGTTCCAGATACAATAGAATAAAAATGTTAATATAATAAAAAAATAAGGTCCACCCTTACATAAATACCTATTTTTCAGCCAGAGCCCAAACAGTAGGAAGGAGTTTAAATAAAAATGGATTAGAATGTGAACAACAAGAATGCGCCGCTGTTTGTGAATATGGTTTTAAACTGGACGAAGATGGTTGCCATACATGTAAATGCGATGATCCTTGTGATGGTTATATGTGTCCCGAGGATGAAGAATGTGTCAATGTAAAAGAATCAACTTGCACAGATTTCTTATGCCCATCCCTGCCTGTCTGTAAGTATAAAACTTTGTGACCTGTGTAAATGCTATATGTGTAATGCACCAAATAAATTTATCTTATCTTATCTATCTTATCTTATCCATTTTATCTTATCTTACTTTTGTTTAACAAATAAACTAAAATGGGAGAATAACAAAGTTATATCTTTAGTATAAAAAGATTCTAACTCTTTAACTCTTTTATGTTTTAGGTCGACCAAAGGCAGTATACGCAAATCCATGTGAATCTGGTACCCCATTAACAGATGAACTGATTGGTGCACCAGTAGCGTGTGCCCTTAGATCAGAAGATGGCACCATATGTCCAAACGCGTATGAATGCACTGCTGTAGCTGGTTCCACCCAAGCTGTTTGTTGTCCCAAATCTGAAGAATTAGAGGCAGATGCATCTGAAGATTATACCAATACAGAAATGAGACCACAAACAAGTAAGCTTTCATAAATGAATCGGCTGTTTTAGAAACTATTTGAATATGATGTAGACTCCACATATTTACCGTCGAGGAATTATTTAGGGCATATGTTTTTTAGGGCGAGTAAACAAATTATTATTCATAATTATTTAAGTTTTTTGGTTTAAAACAACCGATTCAAGTTTAAACTGTTTTTGATTTTGATGATTGTATCTAATTTTGAATATTTTAGTGTGTGAATATTTACACGATTTTGCTGAAAGCATGGAAGGTACCCGAGAAGGTATGCGTTTAGCCATCCCGTCTCCCAAATGTGACTCTGAAGGTAACTACGTATCGACCCAATGTCACGAAGGCAAATGTTGGTGCGTTGACAACTTCGGAACAGAAATCCCGAGAACAAAATCCGATAAAAACTCAACCCAAAATTGCGATGAATTACGTAAGACCATGGACTGTCTTGATATAACCTGCAGAATGGGCTGCGAGTATGGTTTTATTCTCTCTGAAGAAACTGGTTGCCCATTGTGTCAATGTAGGGATCCATGCGGTGGAGTCTCGTGCAAAGATGACGAGCAGTGCCAGTTAGTTGAAGTTAG
Organism: Brachypterus glaber; assembly: GCA_958510825.1. Lineage (NCBI taxonomy): Eukaryota > Metazoa > Arthropoda > Insecta > Coleoptera > Kateretidae > Brachypterus > Brachypterus glaber. Next base: position 19,362,829 of record OY294049.1, read on the forward strand.
TTGCAAAGATCATTACTGTCCACCAGTTCCAGCATGCTTACCTAAAAAGGTTGGGCAATGTCCATACTTGGTACCTGCTGATACCGCTACTTGTGACTTCGAATGCAACTCAGATTTAGCTTGTAATGGAACCATGAGGTGCTGTTCTAATGGATGTGGTACCCAATGCACAGAACCACTTCTTTTAACAGGTAATTGAATATTTTAATATAAAAATTCTTAGTCTAATAAAATATATTTGTTTTAGCTTGTCAACATCAAAAAACTTTGGCACAACATCAAGCCATCGAATCTGGAATGCCTTTCGGTAAAGTATATATGCCAGAATGCAAAGTAGATGGATCTTATAATGCAAAACAATGTAATCCACGCACCGATGAATGCTGGTGCGTTGATATCCAAGGATTTGAAATCTCTGAATCAAGGGTAAAAGGACAAACATTGTCTTGTGACACTCTTCCAAAATCTACGAAATGCCCATTACAAAAATGCAGCGAAGATTGTGAACACGGATATGAAATAGACGAAAATAACTGTAGAACATGTGAATGTATAGACCCTTGCAGTAAAGTCTCCTGCAGAGGCGAAGGAGAGACTTGCAGATTAGTGACAGTTGAATGTGTTAATTGGCCATGCCCATCTGTACCTATGTGTTTGCCAAAGAAAGAAAACCCTTGCCAAAACGGCGAACCTTTGAAACTAGGAAAAAGTGACGATTTGGTTACTTGTGGACCTGATTTCGAAAATTGCCCTTCCTCTCATAAATGTCAACTAAGTCCAGTAGGCGAGTATGCTGTATGTTGCCCGAAGCCCAGAGACGTTTGCTTCGAACCCTTAGATAAAGGCAAATGTGATAGCGGTGAATACGTCAAAAACCAAACAAGGTTCTATTTTAATTCCAAAACCAACAAATGTGATAGCTTTATTTTCTCAGGCTGTCAAGGAAATCATAATAACTTCCATTCTGAAGAAATGTGTAATACAGTCTGTCCTGTTTTAAGCCAGTGTGAAAGATTACGGGAAAAAAACCAAAAGGCAGCTGAAAGGTATAAAAAGCCAACCTTTGCCCCACGATGCGAACCAAGCACTGGGGTTTGGCAACCAGTACAATGTCTGGAACATGTTGGAGTATGCTGGTGCGTTACACCAACAGGGGAACCTTTAAAGGGTACATTGACCAGAGGTGCTGAACCAGAATGTAACTTTAGACAAGCAAGAAATAGAGCTAGTGATAGATCCGATGTAGCTAGCGAAGCCGACTTAGTTTTAGAAGAGCTTATGATGCAAATAGGGTCTTTTGACGATGAGAATGAACCCGAGGATCTTAAAACAGAAGGTAAAATATAAACTATATAGTTTGTCATGACAAAACTTTTTTTTACGTATTTTTTGTAATTTATGGTTTTCTTCCTTTCAGATGAAGAACAAAATGTGATTAGTTGGCAACTACCAACAAATACCAGATGTGAAGCTTTAGGTGGACAATGTGATGAAGATGGTAAATTTTTACCTACACAATGTGAAGAAGAAACATGTTGGTGTGTTGACGAAGCTGGTAACCAATTACCACAGACTAATACCTTCCCCAAAGGAGAAAAACAATGTTGTAAGTAAACTATTTAAAATAAATAGTTTTAGGGGGGTTAACTTTTCTATTTTTTAGCAACTACACCAGTGGAAAGTGTGGAAGTCACATTTGGATTTAGAGGAGAATACGACGATGTCTCAGCAATGCCAGTAGTAAACCAAATATCTAAAATAGTAAAAAATCTAAATGGGCATATAAATGAAAAAGGACTAAAAGCTGAAGCGACATCGGATGCATTATTTGTTAAATTCGCCTTAATCGGAAACAATAAAGTTGATGTTGCCTACAGTTTAGAACAAATGGTACTATATTATAATTTAAACAAGCGGAATACCCTTTCTAGACAAATGCAATATTTTTAAATTTCTGAAACTAATAATCCAACGGCAAAAATTATGAATAATATTTTTTTAAGTGTGTAATAATTTTTGTCCCCGGTAGCCTATCTCAGTGTTAACTGTACTTTATTTGAAGCAAACTAGAAAGATTCTAAATCGTTTGGTGAAAGAATATTTTAAATCATATATCCTAGGGACACTAGATCTAGGTCTTAAGTAAGCAAGGCGACAGACAACGGGAAACGTCAGAAAACATCTGAACATCGGTTGTCATAGAGAGTTTCTTCACGGATTTTACTGCCCATCCTAAACTTAGAAATTAATCAAATCGAGCCTTTTGAAGTTAATTTTTTGCTAAATTGCATCGTCGAAAATGTCAATAGATAACCTAATTTTTTGACGTAAACTTATCATTTGTGTTTTAAAATAGTGTTTAATCGCAGCAAAACAGTGTTAATCATTAATAAACTTACGTTTCTAAAGAGTGTTACGCATAATAACGTGTAACGAAGAAAATTCAATCGCTACAAAATATGTTTTTCATCTTATTTTAAACAGATGAGATAATGGACCATTTTTGCTTAATAACTCATATTAAGCAAAAATACACATACTACTGATAAAATCGATCATATGATAAAATTTTAGTTCAGAATATAAAATCATGCAATATTGTATTTACCTTATTAATTCGTGAAAATAAAGAAGAAATTCCAGCCTGGCTGTCCAGAAATAACTCATATTAAGCAAAAATGGTCCATTATCTCATCTGTTTAAAATAAGATGAAAAACATATTTTGTAGCGATTGAATTTTCTTCGTTACACGTTATTATGCGTAACACTCTTTAGAAACGTAAGTTTATTAATGATTAACACTGTTTTGCTGCGATTAAACACTATTTTAAAACACAAATGATAAGTTTACGTCAAAAAATTAGGTTATCTATTGACATTTTCGACGATGCAATTTAGCAAAAAATTAACTTCAAAACGGCTCGATTTGATTAATTTCTAAGTTTAGGATGGGCAGTAAAATCCGTGAAGAAACTCTCTATGGCAACCGATGTTCAGATGTTTTCTGACGTTTCCCGTTGTCTGTCGCCTTGCTAACTTAAGACCTAGATCTAGTGTCCCTAACATATCCCCCTCAAAAGTTATAAGGTTTCCTCTGACAGACAGACCGAAATTTTTTATCGATGTTGCATGACATTCTAAGGGCCACTTGCGCCAACCTGGATTATCTCAACTAAACTGAGTTAAGGTTAAAAATGCTGCGTTCTGTTTGGTCAGCCGTTAATTTAATCTAAGTTTAAAGTTAAACCATTGTTGGTGCAAGTGACCTTAGACCCATAAATGAAAAAAAAAAAATGGACGAGTTTTAATATCCTGTAATACCACCCGTAAAAAATTATCTGGTTTAATAATGCATTGTTTTTTTTTAGATTATGCAACAAAGGCTTCCAGGCCTGACTGCAGATATAACAAGATCGAGAGTACTGCACAAATTGCTATCACCAGAACCAAGAATATCAGATCACCTGCTTGGATTAGAACATAGAGAAATTGTTTCTCAATCACCCGTTTCTGTGGTAGCACCGTATCATACAGCGTTAATAGTTATAGCAGCTGCATCCGCATTTGTTATTTGCGTTTTGACACTTCTCGTCATACTATACAAAAGAAAGGTAGAGTGTTGTGTGTGTAACTGAAGGGTTAAACAAGTCATCAAAGGTTAAACGCAAACTTTCTAAATAGTCCAGTCAAATAACGAAAAATTCCTGTTTTAAATTGCAATAAATGTACACGGGCTGATATTTTAAAGGGTAGTAGTGGATTTTTTACGCACGTGAATAGACCTGACACAGTAATAATAAGATATTGTTTTTTTTCTTAGTATGTTTAAAAATCGTATTAATAACAAATATATTTTATGTTTTTCAGATGAACATGTTGAATGCAAATAAAGTAGTAGATGACAACTTCTTCCTATCCAACAACCGACCGATCTATATAGAATTACCTAGTGAAAAATATAAATCAATATCTCCAGATTTAAAGCAAACATAATTTCAAAAATTAAAATCAAAAATAGAATAATTATGATTTGTATAAATATTTTATATGTAGGACATTCTATTATTAATTTTAAGTTTTGCCATTTGAATAAAACTATCAAATAGCTAGTACGTATGTGATTTTTTTGAGTTTTTTTTAATTTATGAGACTGGAATAAAAATATTTAGTTTAAATTTTTGATTTATTCACATGGCATCCAGTAATTTTTAAGGCTAATTTATATTATAAATAAATGTATATAGAAACATATATATATTTTTTATTTTATTCAATTTGAACCGATTTGAAACATATAAGGAATTAAAAAAAATACTTTTCTCAAATAATTAATAATAATTATATAACAATTAAGATACGATAATAAATTATTAATACCTATAGACATAATTAATACACATTTTTAAATTCTCAGAATAACATTAATAAAACATAATTTTTGTCCTTGATAATAAAAAAAACAAAATTTAAATTTTGTTAACAAGTGTTAACATAAAAATATTATTTTCGGACTTTTGGAACTTCGATAATATTTTTTCAGAGTTCCCATAAATGATCAATATTTAATTTACCTTTTTCCTGACTTTCCTGACTAAAATTGAGATTTTCCCGACTCAGTTTTAAATATACCTATTTCGTGTACGAAATTCGTACACAAAATAATAATTTATTAATTTTAATTCTTAGTACAACTTCGCATTCGCCAAATTGTATTAAATTCTTTTAGAAAAACAAAATAAATAAATAAAAATATTTTTAAGAGGTGGGGTTGTTTCATTTAATATCCGACTTAAGGGAATTCTTTTTTCGTAATTCATTTTTGCTTTTTCTAAATTTAAAAATAAAATATTTCATTAACGAACTTTAAGCATTGGATAAATCGTCAGATTAAGCCTTAGAAATTTTAATAAAAATCCCCTAAATTAAATTAAATGCATTTTTTCCCTGACTTCGATAAAAATTACTAAATTCCCAAGTTTTGAGAAAGATTTTTCACATCCCTGACTTTTGCCTGAATTGCTGGAAACCCTGTTTTTTTTAATTATTAAAAAGTGTCCTAATCAGCAGAAACGGTGGGAGATGATCTATCCCTTTTGCTGCTTTTCTTACTCTTAGACTTATCTTTTTTCTTTGTTGATGATCCTGAATGGCTGCTAGATGCAGATTCTGCAGGAGATGTGCTATTTGAATGATCCTGAAGGTGCAAAATGTCTCTTAAATTAGTGAGATCATCATCATCTCCTTCTACGTCAATATTTACAGGATCTATCGATTCTAATGCATCTATTGAACTGGCGGCACTTGCACCTTTCTTTGGTGTACCTTAAATTAAAATAAATATATGTATAATAAACAGTACGTATTAATTTTATTTTAAATGGTTATAACTACTTTTTTATGTAGAATCGTGAAATTTGCGGGAGCTATATTATGTATAATTTAGGATTTTTTGACATGGTTAGACATTTTTGGCACTTCCGGTTTCACCGGAAATTAATTGAACTTTTGATTTTTAAATGGATTACTCTGTACATTTTTACATATTTCGATTTAAAAATCAATTCTGAGAACAAGCATGTGCCACTTGTCCATTTTTGACAGGTCATGTCATTTTTTATTTAATTTTTTATTTTAAATCTAGAGTGCCTTAAATTAGCTTATTCGCTTAATTGTTTGTCTAGTATCTTCAGAAAAATACTATTTTTATTTTTTTTCCAAAACTAAATGCGGTGGGCTCTTCGAGGTTCGAAAATCATACTTTGGTCCATAAATCATTTTTTTCAAATGGAAAGAGGGTGACTCATTAGGTTAAAATGAAAGAGAATTTTCTTGCAAATATTTTGATACCACACATGAATAGTTTATTTGGAAGAACTTGGCATTAAAACACAAAATTTGACAAGTGACACATGCTTTGTCTCAGAATTGACTTCTGAATCAAAATATGTAAAAATCGAGGTAAATATTTAAAAATCTAAAGTTCGATTTATATCCGGCGAAACCGGAAGTGCCAAAAAAGTTTAACCATTTCAAAAAATCTTAAATTATACATAATATAGCTTCTGAAAATTTCAAGATCCTACCTAAAAAAGTAAAGGGGTGGGAACCACCTTCCTAAAACACCCGGCCGGTATATAGTTAAAAAAAGCTTTCCCAAAATGTTGACAATTTTCAAAATACGAAAATATGTTTTTTGGTCCTTCCAGTCGGATTTTCATACCTTTTGTTTTTTTGCCTCCGTTTTTATCCTTTTTCTTTCTTCTTTTATCCCCAGAACCCCAATCCGCATCGTCATCATCATCACTGGCAATTCCAGAGTATGATGAACCATCCCTGTCTTTATTATTGGATGCCACACGCCTGGAAGCGTTCCGAAACCTGCTTTGCCTTCCCATTCCCATGCACTTTTCTAAATGTGGTGCGAATCGAGTTGCAGCAACTGCCCTCTCGCAATTTGGACATAGGCATTCTTGTTGTTTTTTCATATTCGGTTGCGCAAAAACCTCGAAATCTGTATCATCTTCATCCAAATTTCCATCGCCCTCTAAATCGTATGCATTCGTCTTATATTTACGATGCAAATCGAAAATTATTCCCAAAGTCATTTCATCAACTAAATTATCAAAAAAATGGTCCATTGCTACATGCAAATTGGGTTTATTGCTCACAAGTTCATGAAAATCTTTTGCCAAGCTGTTGAATAGTTGCCTCTGTTCTGGTTTCTTATGCTTCGACATGTTTAAAATTCCCGCCAATTTCGAACCGGTTGAAAGCTTGATAACCTCAAAATTGGGTATTGTTTTGATAATAAATTAACTCTATATTACGTTAATCTACTTACAAAATGTAACTATGTCATTTGATTATGAATAGGAATACACCAAAATATATTTTTAATGATTTTATCACGAAAAAAAACATGTTTCACGATTTTTCATTGTTGACAAGATTTATAATCGATTTTCTTTTGTTGGCAGCACTGCGCTATGACGTGTCCTTAGACACCAAAAACTAATGGCCAAATCTGTATTGATTTTGTTTACTCTTCTTTAGAAATGAAATATATATGATTTTATGATCAATTTTCTTTTTATTTCCCCTACTTTAAGTTGTTCTTTTTCTAATTGTGTACAATAAACAAACATTTGTTTGTTGATTTTAATCGTACATAGAAAAATTAAAATAGATTACTTGCAACTAATCCATGGTCTAAAATTAAAATCGTTTTTAATTGATCGTGTTTACGAATAAAATCATGTAAATTTAATAAAGAATACTACCTACTATATTTAAAAATACTACCTACTATATTTAACAATTTAAAAACATTGATATTAAAATACTTATATTCTAAAAATTTACAATCGTGAATTTTTCTTTGAAAATATGACAAATCCGACAAATCAAATGCCAATAAAATAAATATAATCTCTAAAAGCACGAAGGTGTAAATACAAAGGCTACTAAATATTTATAATTCTTGGACAAGGCACGATTCTGTAGGATACATTTAAATGGACAACATTTAAAATCACCATAGAAACCTTCATAGTAAACACAAAAATATTCTTTTATTGGCTATATTATATTCAGTTGTTTTTCTACGATACTAATATAAAGATTGAATTATTTTATAAATCTCAAAAATTCAGTTTTTCAAAACGTATCTAATATAACAATGGAAGATGAAAATTCATGGGTTTTTGATTCACTTGTGGCTTTTTTGAATGGACCCATATGGAATGCACCTCTACAAAGTTTTATAGAAGAAAAATCCTTAAGTAAAATCAATTAAAATTTTCGCAAAACTAAACTCGGCACAGAATCAATCTTAGTAAAAAATTAAATCAAGGCAGCTATGATTAGTGGTTTAAATGTGCCTTTTAGATATTTTTTATTACCCATTGTATTTTGATATTTTTTGACATTTATCTTATGTGTTAAATTGAATGTCATTTTTCATCTTGCAAATAATTATAAGAATTTTTTTTTAAAAGCGGAAGTTGTTTAAAATTATATTAAAAGTTTATTTTATTCTTATTTATGTGCTATTGAAATAAAATTTAACATTACCTGACCTGGTGAAACTTAAAAAAACCTGCCACATCCTTTAGTATAAACTTTTATTGAACACTGCGTTTATATTGCTTCATTTTGACAAAACGTTTGTAGACTGATTATTTGTAACTGTTGCTTTAGTTTTCTTGCTCTTTTAAACATTTTCTTCTTGCTTTTCAAAAATTATTTATTTTTTTAATTTCAAAATAATGCTTATATTGAATTTGAAACACAAACCTAGGTTTGTAAGCTTACACAGGGAATTAAATTAATAGGTTCTGGTCGGAGTTTACCTACAATATTTTTAAATCTTACCTATATACCGCTATACTCACTATATACTTACCTTTTTTTAGTCTTTGAACCGAATGTAACTGATAATGAGGATTATAAAAGTATATACGACGAATTCAAAAACTTGGTAGGTAAAATAAAACGCTATTTTTTTAAAACTAATTCCATTAAATTTTTTTAGGTTGATTTTATGTTGGGAAATTTTATGGAAGACATCGGAATAACTTCAGAACAATTTGAAAATGCGTGTAGTGTAGGAAGAAAATATGTGAACTTTAACAGCGTAAAAATAAAATAAATAGTTTTCTTTACAAACACGTAAAAATGTTTATTTTTAGACCCTTTTTGAGCAAATATGGGCTGCAAACGACTACGAAATGTTCAAAAGGATGATGACTCAAAGAAATGTTGAATTACAAATCCAGGCATTGGAATTAATTGAAAGAAAATATGGGATAACTCCAGAATCTTTTATACCAAACAAAAAAGGGACTAATATACAGGAAATTCCAGTTATTATAGAAAACTCCAAATTGGAAAAAGCTATTATGGAAGAAGTGGCAAAGTAAATTTAGTTTTATTAATATAAAATGAACCAAATCTGAAACTAAGGCTTACAATAAAAAACGCGATAAGTGGCTTTTTTTAATACAACTATGATTCACTGAATCCAAATGCGAATCCGAGATAAATAGGGCCAAACATGCCTTGTTATTAGCCATATTTATTTCAAAAACGCAATTTAAAGATTTTGATTCAGCAACTCATAGAAATAATTCAATTTTTTAGAAACTTTCCCGATGACGAGGAGGCATCTACTAGCACTGACGAAAAATACATTATGGAAGAAAAAGAAATTTTGCAGCAAACATTAAAAGAAACAAAGGGTGTGTAAAAGTTCTGATGAGGTAAAAAAAATATCAATAATATACACTTTTTTAGATAAATCAAAACCACCGATTTCAGAAATTACAACAAGTATCAGCCCTATTGAAAAATCACTTTCCACAATCGCTGAGAAACGTGTAATTTTTGAAAAAAGTCCAGTAGTTGACACTAGCTATGATAAACAACCAAAAAATACAGAGGTAAGAAAATATTATTCAAGTATAAAACCGAGGGGTTTCTTTAATGGACAATCTTTTACAATCCTTGACAATTCCTTATTCCACAATCATCTACAATCCTCCACAATCATCTACAATTTTCCACAATCATCTGAAATCTTTCCACAATCTTTAAAAATCTTCATTAAAATTTTATACAATCTTTTTGACCATCTTTGACAATCTTTCACAATCCTTGTACACTTTTTTTCAATAAATAAACCCCTCGTATAATACGAAAGGTGACAGAATTGAGGATTTGGGGACTTTAAACTCAACTTCGTAAATTATTTAGAACAACTTTAGACCGATTAATTATTTTTTAACAAAACCCCGTCTTTACCGTATCTCCTTAGTATTTGTTACCGAACGATTGTTTATATATGGAACTCCAAGCAACTGAAGTTGTTGAAAACAAGTTGTTAAAACAACAATAACAGAACAACCTAATAACTAAAGTTGCTTGGGGTTCCATATAGGGACACTAGATCCATATATAAAAAAATCAGTATATAATAAAAAAAATAAAAACTATTAATTTTTTAACAGATTGATGCTACAGAGCTTAAAAAACGTCAAGAATATCTTCGATCCCAAAGGGACAAACTTGTCGCTTTAAAGAAAGAGGCACGTAAAAAACAACTTACGGATACTAATCTGGAAAAATCAAAAGCTCGGCCAAAATCAGCTAAAGCTGCTGAATCCGTTTTGATTGGTCAACAAATTGAACCACAAAAATTAAAGTTTCGTAAAACGTTAGCTGAAAGATTAAGATCAGAAGTGGTTAAAAATGCAAAAGAATAAAAACATGTTGTCGCAAAATAAATACCGTCAACCAGGCTTTAGTGGGGTAAAGTGAATCAGTTTTCGCGCAGGCTCCTAGCTAATGCCAGTAGTTTGGCAGCGTGGTACTCATTAAATCGACCACTTAACCCCGGTTAACGGTACCCCATAAATAACACCGGCCCATAAAAAAGTCAGTTATTCTTAACCAGACTACATTTTATATTTTTGGACGCTGAAAACGAATTTGACCACGGATAAGCTCAAGGACCTCCAATACCTCGATCTCTTCCATCGAAAAGTGGGTTCAATCAGATTTGGTTGAATTTTGGATATGTTATGATTGTTGACATTCTAATCAAAAGCGTACAAGGGCACAACTCCCAAAAATTAATAGTTTAGCTTTTGGAGCATCCCGGTGCATCAGTCTTATGGAAAACTGGTTTCGGTCCGATTTGGCTGAAATTTGGATACATTATAATTCTAGACTTTGTGATCTAAACTGTCTTCGTACACAACAAGTACCTTTTCAGCGCAAAAAAATACATAGGAAAAATATGGCCTGGTAAAGAGTAATGGAGATGTCTCCCGTTAGATTAGACAGGGACAAAAGTTCTACCCAAAAAGGATAGAAGACATACATACACTCCCACTTCCACCCAACCAAACAAATTCTGTATTTGTTCTTTGTTGAACAAATACAATATTTACTTGGCCGGGCGAAAAGTGTAAAGAAATTACTGGCGCCATCTAAATTTTAGTAGAATTATCTTATTCTACAGATTCACATTAGCTATGTTCGTTCGTGCCGCTCACTGCTACACCTTCCGGCCAACCAAATAAATACTGTATTTGTTGTGTGAAAAACAAATACAGTATTTATTTGGTTGGCTGGAAAGTGTAGCACAAATGAGATAGAGATAGGGTAGACGTCTTTTGTTTTATAATTCTAGTTGTAGAGAGCTCCATTGACGTTATATTATTCACAGCGCCTGCGCTAGAATATTATAATGTAGTTTCGAATTTTCAAAAAGTTTTAAAAATCGTCCTAGAAAAAAAATTCTTGGATATAAATTTATTTCAAGAAAAAATAAGCAATTCTTTGTTTTTTTTAAATGTCCGTCTGTCCATCCGATGCATCGTGTTCACAAAAATCGTGACTTCGGGATGTCACGATTTTTGTGGACACGATAACTCAAGAACGAATAATCCGATCGAATTGAAATTTTCAGTATTTTTTTTTATTTGGGAAAATGCAATATACCATTTACTGTGAATAGCATATGATGAAATGCTTGTTTTTTTTGTGGCTCGGTGTAATTATATAAAAATAATAAATTGTTAAAATATAAATCACACTTTTAGGATTATTAAAAACAAATGTATATAATTTTCACTTATATTTATTAGGTACCTAAATATACGAGTACATTTGTTTATATTTTACAACTTTTTTTAAAAACATTTATTAAATGTAAATGTATATCTCTTAGATCGGCCTTGATAAATTCTTATTTTTAAAAACTTGTTGATTGTATAAAAAATATTATATTATTAATTGTAATTGTGCGATAAGCAGAACCCAAATTTTTCACATTTTTCTCGCAAACTACGCGTCTTTTGTGATTTATTTACAAAAAGAAATTTACAAAAGGGAGTTGGCTCACACTGGTCCAGAAACAACATACAGGGTAATCAGTAACTGCCATGCCATGCCATGAGAGGTAATTCAACATTCAAAAATATGAAAAAAAAGTTTCTATAAAGGTTGGTCCGGAAATGAGCCCTAAGGGAGCTACGGACCTTCGAAGATGACATATTGAATGGGGAACAAAAAAAAAGCATTAATAAAATTTTAATGCTGCATGGTGATTGTTTATTTAAAATTGAGCATAAAAGTATTCTTCACCAAAACACCTAAATTTAATATGAAAGGAGTAATAGCCTTTTAAAAAGTGACGTTTTTGGTAGCACAAAATGTTACTTCCTCTTAATTGCATTTTTTTTTTGAAAACGGTTGCTCCTACAGTGTAACACTATATGACATTTTTTATGTATTTTTACTCAAGGAATCCATATTTTTTTACAAAAAAATCCAAAAAAAGTACACATAAAAAAGTTTGGGGCAAAAATGTGTTAAGCCTAATACATTTTTTCGCCTAGGGACGCCTCTTCATAAATTCAAAAAAAGAAATTAACATAAAAATATTGCCCTTTTTTAATACTAGTATACATGCAAAAGCTCGTCGCTCTAGCTTAAAGGGTACCAGAGTAATTCATTAAAAACCTTATTTTTAATACAATTTTAAAGGGCTGTAGCTCCCTTAGGGCTGATTTGCGGACCAACCTTTATAGAAACTTTTCAGAATCACCTCTTATATTTTGGCATGGCAGTTATTGATCACCCTGTATAGCTCAACTTTCATATAACCCAAGTTTTTTTTTCATAATTTAATTATTTAGAGCTTTGGCATCTCTTTAAAACCAAACTTAAAAAAAATCTATCAATGCGGTTTTGGGAAAAACGATTTTCATTTGTTTAAAAAATAAATATGAATTATTTAAAAATTGTTTTAGATATTCAGATTTTACGTCAAAAAGTGATAAATAAGTTTTTATGGACGTTTGAGCTAAATTTCTTTTTAAGGGAGCTAAAGTACTTTTAAAGGGCATTTTTAGAATATTTCACTTATAAACAATTTAAGTTATTGACATGAAATTTTTACTGTACTATACAGGGTGTATGATACATTGATAGAAAGTTTTTAAGGGATGATAGAAGAGCTTATTTTGAGTCTATCAGACCAAATATACAAAGTCTCATAGCTTTTGAGATATCAGCCTTTTTAGATATTTTTGCGAAATAGTTGAATTTTTATGATACTAAATACTTTTAGTTTTCCTAAATATTTTTTTAGATATTCTTAATATGAACTTTGTTGAAACAATACAAAAAGAAATGCCGAATTATAAAAAATACAGTAGTGGTTCGAATTTGTTTTTCTATTCTAAGCAAAATTTTCTCAAAAACGGTACCAGTTCAAGAGAATCAAATAGTTGTAAAAACTTATCTGTTCTCCCTTTCCAATAGTATACCAAGTTTTGACAAACATTTTTAGCATTTCTTTTTGTATTGTCCTAAGGGAGCCAAGCCCCGGTGAAAGTAGCTAAAAGAAATCGGTTTTTATCGGTTTGAGATATAGTTACGAGGTTATTAAGGCATATCTTATGCTTTTTCATGTACTTACTTTAACCAGGGGTGTGCGAAATGGGGGGGGGGGCTCTTCAGTTTATCGATGTATTTTAAAATTTTGTCATAAAAAATGCCAAAGCTCTAAATAAATAAATTATAAATAAAACTTGGGTTATTTGAAAGTTGAGCTGAATGTTATTTTCAGACCAGTACTGGAAATTACAAATAACCCACACGTGTGGGTAACGGATAAGTAGCCATGCCTAGCCTAGATTTGATGCTCTTAATCTGTCACACTAGCATTCGTTTTTCAGCGATAAACGCGGCAGTTTTTGTCCAAATATTACACCAATATTTTTTATTTTAATGTATATTTAGCAGTTTTTCTTTATCTGAACAACAGAATATCAAATAAATAATTATATATACAAAAATATATTAAATCTAGGAACTCCATAAATCTATGGCTTATTTTTTAAGAATCTTTAAATAAAATATTTTAAAACTGTTTATGAATCATTTACAAATATTCCAGAAAAAAAATATAAGAAAATACACTCTGGGTTGATTGTGTATACAGGGTTATTCAGAAATAGGATCATTAATTTTAAGGGGTAATTATTCATAGAAAAATATGAAAAAAAGTTCCTATAAACATATATGTCTAAAAATGCATCGTAAGGAAGCTAAGCCCCTTTAGCTAAAAAAGTCGGTTTTTATTTAATAACTCAGAAACCTTTTGAGATACAGCAACGAGGTTTTGAATGTGAACTAATCTTAATAAGGCCCATCTTCGTATGGTACTTTCATGTACATGTACAAAGATGTAGAGAATCACCACTTAAAATTAATTTATTTCTTAATAACCCTGTATACACAATCAACCCAGCGAGTGCTTATTGGATTGAATTTATTTTTTATTCAAATCTAAATTATATGTATTTTATTTGCCATTTTCCAATATGAGATCTCAAGAGATCTTAATCTAGTAATGAATACACACAACTTTAAAATTCGTCGTCATAGATTTTTAAATTTAAAAATATTTAATTTTTTGATGTATTTAATCTTAAAATAATAAATTACCTTTCCTAGAAATTTGATGGATGTTTTAATAAAATTTCTTGGTTTATTTTTGATTCTTGGTAACATAAATGCATTTTTACAAAATTACTATTACCGAGGAATTTCTCTACCTATTAAGTAATTTTAAACATCCATTTTTAATTACTAGGCTGAGGAGTCGGTGGTATCGATGTGGTCTTTAACTATTGTATTTAGGATTTTTGTATTCTAATTAATATCTAAATATGCAGTATTTATGCACGATGTAAAACCTGAGCTCACAGTAAGACTGCTACCAACGACTCCGCAATCTGATTAAGTTAATGTTTAATTATTGGTCTTTTAAAACATGTAAATAATGTGGATAAATTATTATGTTCAGTTTTTCTTTATTTTTATTATTTTCTTTGCACAGATAACTTGCAGAACTCAAGACATAAGAAGACCTATCCTTTTAATATCTGTGTTAAATAAAGAGATATAAAATGAAACAGGAAGAAAATTTATTCATCACAATAATTACAAAATTATAGTTGAATAAAATATGTATTTTCTAAAAATGGACACTTCATACTGCTACATTCTTAAATCAAAATTCGGCTAGAAATCAAAGAAAAAATACAAAATTTGTATTTAATGCATTTTTTGTTCAAAAAAACATGCCGACCAGTTAATATTAAATTAGTAAGATGTAACTTTCTACCTGTACATAATAATATTCAATTGATCGGGTTAGCGGCAGCCATATTTAAAAGTAACCAATATGTACTATAGAAATCTATTATTTTCCTCAATTGTACATATGACTGGTACTCTTCGCGTCAGAAGTTTAGCGGAGGGTATCCGTCATTAGCACGGGTCGGATCGAAGTGGCCATTACCGGGGGCATGCAAAAATTAGAATTAAAAAATACTCTTTTTTCAAGTAAATATACACTTTAAAGTATTGTTCACCAAGCGGAATGTCATGTCGACGCTGTTAATACTCAGTGAGTCACTTGGTCATGGTCCATGACTCATGGAGAAAGACTTTAATTTTAATAATACTAATTATTCGTTTTTTGAAGACAAACAATTTTCAAAAAAAAAGTCCTCCATGAGCCCTGGACCATGACACTGAGTATCAACTAGGGACACTAGATCTAGGTCTTAAGTTAGCAAGGCGCCTTGCTAACTTAAGACCTAGATCTAGTGTGCCAGCGTCGACATGACATTCCGCTTAGTGAACAATAGTTTAAAGTGTCTATTTACTTGAAAAGAGTTTTTTTAAATTCTAAATTTTGCATGTCCCCGGTAATGGCTACTTCGATCCGACCCGTGGTCCTTATATTTTTTTTATTATTTTAAAATTTTTATTTAGGTCTAACTAGAAAACTCTAAATATATGAGTGATCAAAGGACATGGCACAATTTATAGGGAATTTTGGCCCTCGGTGAAATTCGCTAAATTTTTTATATGTTTTAGTTTATGCTTTTTAAAAAGGAATTAGAAACGTTTCAAGCACTTTGTATGTACAGTTTTTTTTCTATAACGAAAATAAAAAAATATTTTTGCCCCAAACTCCTCATAAAAATAAGTTTAATTAGCTTAATGATTAAGAAAAAAGCTTGATTGGTATAAGTCAAACTGATGTCTGTCAATTTTTTTTATATATTATTAGTAATATAAAATTAATTTAGCATGGCTTTTAGAGCCTTTTTTCAAGTAAATTGCTTTGTATGCAACCGTCAAGGTGGTCAACAGCAGATGCCCCAAATGGGAGAAAATGAAAACATTTTATTTATTTTTTATAAAAATGTCCTAATGTAATACTGTGAAAAAGAATTGAATCAAGGACACATGTCTTTTGATAAGTACAACACCATATTCTCTTATTTTTAGGCTAACATCTTAAATGAAGAGCGCGGATTTCCAACAAAGACCCGCGCCAGTTATTAGGTTCATAAGAAATGCTAGTCCAAGAATAAGAGAATTTGGCTTAAAATATAATCGAAAGATGCATTTTCTTGATTCATGGATCCTTTTTTTTAGTGTTCATATTTTAAATCATATCGAGGGCTTCATAGCAAAGGGGCATATCTGCTACATGTTAACACGGTTGATACAGCCCTGTTATCAAGCCCTCGGTATGATAGTTATATTGGATAATTTATTCTATGCAGAAACACAGTATTTCACTTTCAGCTTAGTTTTTCTGTTCTGTTTTACTTCTTATTTTATTATTTTATTAAGTTCTGGAGTTTTAACATGGGTTCCAGTACATTATATTACAAAAACACATATTCAATTTCTTCTATGTAGAATTTTGGAAATAATTGTTTTTTTTGCCGTACAAAAAATAAGGGATACACTTTCGGCATTAAAATCGCTTATTATTTTACAAACGATTCCCTTAAAACGTATTTCTATTCTGCTTTTCTTCTTATTTCATTATTTAGTTCAATTTTATATACGTTTTAGTACTTTTTTCCAGGTTAGCAAATAACTTATTTCACGTATTTCACTAATTTAGTCCTTAAGAAGTATTTCTGTTGCACTTTTCTTCATCTTATTTAATTATTCTGTCCAATTTCAATATGTATTTCATTACTTTTTCCCAATAAAACTGACAATTTAGTCTAAAAAACTTCAAAAATACGTCAGAATATCCTTCACTGACAAGTTGTCAAACGAAACAATGCCTACTAGAAAAATATTTTTATGAGGAGTGTAGGGCAAAAATATTTTTTTATTTTCCTTATAGAAAAAAAACTGTACATACAAAGTGCTTGAAACGTTCCTAATTCCTTTTAAAAAAGTATAAACTAAAACATATAAAAAATTTAGCGAATTTCACCGAGGGCCAAAATTCCCTATAAATTGTGTCCTTTCTGCAAGGGGCCCCTAAAATTCGTAAAATTACCAATAAATCGTAAAAAATCGTTGAAAATTGTCTGTAATGTTTCTATAACTAAAAAAATTGCTTGAAATCTTGTTTTTTTTTTTTTGAGCATACAAAATTATTTCAAAATGATAAAAAGGTTTTAACCCGTGCGGAAAATCCGCCAAAGTTGCCCCTACACTAAAATTTACGAATTTATACCATAAATGTGAGTCAAACGGCAAACAAACATATTAAAAATGCATTAGATCGGAGTGAATTTATTTTCATTTAATAAATTCTAATAATTATTCAAAATATTAAAATGTTTTAAATAAAACAAAACGAGCTAAGCGCCAAATAAGGGCTCCTCAAATTGACTTATTTAACAGATCTTATTTAGCGCTTAGCTCGTTTTGTTTTCGTTAAATCATTCTAATATTATAAACATTAGAATGCATTAAATAAAAATAAATTTAGTCCGATGTGATAAATGTTTGTTTACCGTTTGACTCACATGTATGTTAGAAATTCGTAAATTTTAGTGTTAGGGGCAACTTTGGCAGAGTTTTGGCATGGGTTGGAATCTTTTGATCATTTTGAAATTTGGCGCATAATTTTGTATGCTCAAAAGGAAACAAATAAGATTTCAAGCCCTGTAAACTTTTCACTTATACAAAAATTACATACAATTTTCAACAATTTTTTACGATTTATAGGTAATTTTATGAATTTTAGGGTACCAATTATGACCCTTAGAGAAATTTGATCACTCATATTTTTAGAATTTTCGAGTTTTACCCAAATGAAAATTTAAAGATAATAAAAAAAGGTCCACTCAAATCAGTCATATGTGCAACTGCCGCGACTAATAGAATTCTATAGTGTACAAAGTAGTGTCTTCTCGTAAAATTTTTGCTAACTTTTAAATATGGACACCGCTGAAGTCGTATTATTACTTAGTTATTTTTACAGTCTAGTACAATTGTAAAAAGGCTTGATAAAAGAACATTTTATTTTAAAAATCCCCAATTTTGTCGAACCATAAAAATTACCAATCAAACCTAAAAAGATTTAGTTTATGAAAAAATTCTATAAATATCTTCAAAATTAACAATAAAAAAACTTCGACAAAAACAATAATTCGTCAAACAACAAACTCAAAATAATGCCCTATGGTTTCCCTAAAATTTTAAGGCATATATTTTAGCACTGTCGTTGGACGTTTCTAATTATACCGCCGTAATTCGGTAGAGATAAGGTAAAAAAATCCAGTATTATAACACGGTTTTCCGAATAGGCATTCACTTTTATGGCGCCAGTGCACTGGCAGTGTTTTTTAACCTAAACAGAGTGATTCTAATTGGTCAAAACTGAAAAAAAAAAACAGTGGTTTTTGTATGCTTTTTTCCAGTGGCTTATAGTGGTTTAATTTTATATTAGGTACATAATTTTCTACCATTATAAAAAGTATATTTATCCACGGCCGTGATTAATAGGCCTATTATTCACGGGTCTGTAAAAACCCAAAACGGCCGTGGATAAAGTATAGTATTCTACTCGCGTATAATATCTAGTAATCATTCGGGTGATTAGGCCACTTGCCTATCGGCTCGTCTCCCAAAATTCACCCTCAATGATTAATATTATACGCTCGTTGAATAATATACTATAATTCACCAATATAATATGCCAATTAAATAATAACTGACGGTCGTGAGAAATTTGCGCACTCTAAGCAAATTTAAGGTAAAGGTAGGGTTAAAATATAAAACATACTCTATTTATATCTTGACTATCAAGATATAAATTAGATAATACATTAAGATTAAGCGGAAAAATAGTTTTGAACGTCAACAGTAAAAAAACAGCGTTTATAAAAATATTTATGATAAACACTCGTGTTTCGTATTTTCTTTTATTTGTAATTGATTATTATAAAGGGTTATTCAGAAATAGGCTCATTAAAAAACACACATATAGGTCCATGTTAGAGTTTAATTTTTCCAAACTATAACAAAAAATATACGCATTCGTTTAGGAGCAGATTTGTTTTAAAGAAAACTCTCCTAAAAAGAGTACGCCACTGGCTAGAAATTAATAAACAGCGCTGTTGCCAAATTAATTTCGTTTATGAAGATTTATTCTAACTCAAAAACTAAAGAAACATTCGGCAGAATGACTGCGCTATTAATATTGGCTAATTATGTAACTATAACAAAAAACAAAAGGTTACTTTTTCATTATTTTAAAAACTCGCGCGACTTTTGCACAAAAAAATAAATAAAATGATTATTCTGACATAACATACTTACCATATCACTAACAAATATTTGGTTAAAACAACATTACATGTATTTTTCCATGATTTAGGTATCCAAAAATACTACAAAATTTTTAAGACATTAGCTCTTTTAACTTAATTTAAAAACTTTTATTCCTCACATCACCTTTCATTACAATTGTATCTAAGTACTGTTAATAAAACCCGATTACATTACATTTTAACAAACAGAAACCTATATTTGATTTTGTCAAAATTCAGCGTGTTTTAATAAATGACAATCGTAACTCATGAGATTGTGTCGTATAAACACGTCTTATCGGTAGAAAATCGAATACATATTAAGCAGGCCCGAGCTACTGAAGCTGTTCTGAGAAAGTTAGCCGTAAATAGTTCCATGGCCGTGAGATGTTTTTAATAAAATATTTATAAACAAAGTGTATAAACATTTACCAACCCTCTTGCATTTGTTTACTTCATAATGTGTTTTTGCAATTAATAATGTTTTATTAAAGTGGTGAATTTGAACCAATGAAGTATTTTGTGTCACTTTCAAGTTAAATTGTTGATTATTTGTTTATTTGTTCGAGGATATGTTGTGAATTGAATCTTAAAGTGAAACTGATTTTTTTGTATTTACTATAATAAAACATTAATTAAGTATTACACTAACACCAAAATCAGTAAAAAGTAAATTGTGTCAACCGTGGTAAATTCGGCAACCTAAAAAGCGACTTACTTTAAGCGAGTTAGAAAACCTGGAAGGCGACATAGAAAAGAAAGGCAACACCACAACTTCACGAGTAGCTCGGATAAGGTTTTTTTTAAATAAAATGTTTATTTTTTTTAAATTCTTTTTAATTCTTGAAATCAATTTATGGAACCTTCAGGAGTTCCTGTTTTTTTTTAATGATCCTATTTCTGAACAACCCCGTATTTGAACGGCGGCTATATTTAAAAGTTTACAAATTCTCATCAATCGCCGCAATTGTACATATGAATGGTACCCCACCGCTAAAATTTAAACGCGCAGAGGTCCAATCATATGTAGAATTGCGGCGAATAATGGATTTGTATAGTACAGAGTCGGCCTGCCAGTAGTGTCAACTCATAAAAGTTTTATGAACTTTTTAAAATGGCCGCCGTTGGAGTCGAATATTGAAATGAAATTTGAAAATTTTAGGTAAAATACGTAATTTTTTCTATTTCCGCTAAAACAAATCTGACCGGACATAATTTCAAATATTAGTCAAGATGAAGATAAAAATCGTTTATTTTATATAATGCAAACAGTACGAAGTATTTATACATGTCTAAGCACTCCAATGACACTACACACATTTTTTTTAGGTGATATATTCGATACTATATTCTATCTACTTCTAGATATAATAAACTATAGCCTATTTTAAATAAATTTCACATTGTTTCCTTTTTTTTTCTATAATAGATAACCAACCGTTTCTCAAATTATATACACCACAATAGCTAATAAAATAAATAAGTAAAATATTCATTCTATAGTGACACAAACAGAATGCTGATATATGGCACTAGTCATTGAAATAACAGATATCAACAAAATTTGAGTTTTTGAGCCAATTCTATAAAAAAAACTTCATTATGGATAATAAAAAAGAAATTTATACATAGTTGTTTTATGTTCTTTAGATTACATTCTTAAACTATTAGCTTTAGCACTATAAAATGTATATTTATGAAGGGAATAGATTTTTGGTAAAATTATTAAACAATTTTCAAAATATTGGAAATTTGTTTCATAACTTTAAATTTTTATGTCCAGTTATAAATAAATTAGGTCAAAATAGTAAAAATATCCAAAAAACGGATATTTTGGCCTAATTTAACACACTGGTTTCAAGGTATATAAAAATGAGAAAGGGTAAAATTACCATACAAACAGTATTTCTTTGTTTCTTGGGAACCAAAAAAATATTCATAAATATATGATAAATTATGTACAGACATGTCTTCATCAGAAGCTTCAAAATTTAAAAGACGCGACTACTTATTTTTAAACCTCATTTTTAAATAATTTGAATTTATTTAAACTTCTTATTCATATACAACATAGAATTCCAATCTCATTTTTTTTAGTTTGACGAATTGTTTAAAAAAAATATACAACAGGAAGAATCAATTTAATGTGCAAAAATTAGTAACTTTGATAAAATAGTCTCAAAATATATAAATATGAAACTTGAATCAGGTTTATTCCAAAATATATAGAATTTTTTTGTTAATCTTTATCATAAAAGTGTTTAGAAAATTACTTTATCTTAAATTGTTTTTCAGATACTCTAATTATAATCTCTTAAAATAAAGTTATATGGTCAGTTACTAAATAAAATCTTAGGAAACTATTTTTTTGTCATCGGAGGTATCTACCCTTTAAAACAATTATCACAAAACCGTTAAAGATAAAGTAGACTTCTAACGCATTTATAAGATTAATTAATTTTCAGAATTTATAAAAATTTACAACCTGCCACTCAATAATAAAGATTGTTTTAAATTATAGTAACATTTAAGGTATATAATAAAAATACTAAAAAAAATAGTTTCGTTAAAAACCCCTTGTACTTTTTGTATACTATATTGGTATATACCTGTTCTTTTTCAACAATTGTCATTTTATTTCTTTAAACTACGGATTCAATATCACTAGATTACAAAATTTAACTTTGTTTTGCGCGCCAAGTTTCTTCAATTTTTAAATATAATTGAAGTTATTTGATTCAAATCTGTTTAACAAAATTGCACCAGGTTCAACATTTCCTGTACGTTTTAACCGACTACAGCAACGCGAAAGGATAGTTATGTTTCACGTGTTGTATGTGTGTATGTATAAATGTTTGTTTGTCTCCATGTAGACCACAAACTACTCGGCCGATTTTGATGAGCGAGGCGTCGAAAGGTTTGTCTTTCTCACGCTATACAAAATACCATGTTACGAGAATTTTAATATGTAGTTATAATTACGAATTTAACGGAAAATATAAGAAATCTATAGATTTATATTATGAATTCGGTATCAAACGGTAAATTTTGTAAATTTAAAAATGGCATTTGATTCGCTCACATTTTGGCTTTTATATAAAATTCCTGGTTTCGAAAATTTTGACCGTTATTATCATTAACGTTAACGGAAAATCATAGGAATCATAAATTTTGATAACAAATTCGTTATCATACGGTACGTTTCGGCTTCTTTATTTTCTTTATCAAGCATACGTATGGAGCACGTGCATTTTTTCGTAGTCGGGTTCGGCACCTCGGCTTAACTGGACATTTTTTTTGGTAAACAGATTTGAACAACGAACTAATAACTCTTCTCTCTAGAATAGGCATTTCATTTGTAAA
The DNA here is from genome assembly GCA_958510825.1 of Brachypterus glaber. Lineage (NCBI taxonomy): Eukaryota > Metazoa > Arthropoda > Insecta > Coleoptera > Kateretidae > Brachypterus > Brachypterus glaber. The sequence continues at coordinate 19,385,857 of OY294049.1, forward strand.
AACTGAAAAAAACGTAGCCAACATATACATTTGTATGTCCAAGTCCCAGTTTATCAGTGTACAGTTAAAACATAATCTAAAAGATAAAGTCTCAGTTAAGAGCAAATTCTGGATTTTGGTTGGAGTCGCTATGGTTATTACGTGTCAGCTAAATTTAGCTGCACTTTGATAAACCTAGCCTTACTCGCACAGCTTTGTTCTAACAGAGACAACAATAACAGTTACTGGTAATTGTTATTGTGCAGGCCTGAATATACCTACTATTTGTTTACAAACAAACCGAGATGTTGGCGATACTTTATATTAACGGTATACGTATTCTAGAGAGAAGAGTTGTTAGTTCGTTGGATTTGAATTAAGCACGAAATATAACTTAGCAAATGTGTACCACTGTTGGCGTGCAAAAGACTTGTAAACAGCGTCATACTGGCTATGAATTTTACCCATATCTCCAAACTAAGCATTATCAGATACATATTTATAAAAACCTTTTTTCTTAGATCTAAGAATAAAATGATTATTTTATAACCGAGTTATAACATAACAAATAAGTAAAATGTGACAGTTGCTTATATTTTAATTTGTTTAAAATTTTTAAGAAAAAGTATGCCAAAATTTAAAGGGTGATTCTAGGTGCAAAAAAAAAAGTTCCTATAAGTTCCAGAAATGAGACCTAACTACGACCCTCCTAAAGGTACATCTGAAAAGTAGTTTTTATTTAATATATCTGAAACCCCACGAACTACAGTAACAATTTTTTTCACATGCCTTAACACTGATAAAGGCTATCCTTTTATGTAATTCTTATTAGGCAATTTAACCAGGGACATGCAAAATAGGGTGGCAATGTCACTTTTTTGCCCCAAACTTTTTCATCTTATCAATTTTTTTACATTTTATCAATCATATTTTGATTCTTTAATTAAGAATACATAAAAAGGTACTCTTTATGTAACACCATAGGGCCGACCGTGTTCAAGAAAATTGCAATTAAAGAGGCAATTTTATGTCCTGAGTATCCAAAATAGGAACTAAAAAATGCACCAATAAACATTGCAATACTGCAGGGCGATTCAACACTAAACATTATGAAAAAAATTCCCGTACACAAATAACCACAAATTGCTTTTAAGGAAGCTACGGTCCCTTAAAAAGTTATTTTTTAAGAGGCTTTAGTACTTTTAAAACTGATTTTCGAACCTAGATGTATAGAGAGCTTTTTTTCACGGTTTTTAATGTTCCTATTTTTGATGCTCAGAATAAACATTGCAATACTGCAGGGCGATTAAACACTAAAAATTATGAAAAAAATTCCCGTACACAAATAACCACAAATTGCTTTTAAGGAAGCTACGGTCCCTTAAAAAGTTATTTTTTAAGAGGCTTTAGTACTTTTAAAACTGATTTTCGAACCTAGATGTATAGAGAGCTTTTTTTCACGGTTTTTAATGTTCCTATTTTTGATGCTCAGAACGTAAAATTGTACCCCTTAATTGCAAATTTCTGGCCTTATGGTGTTACATAAAGAGTACCTATCGTTCTTATATATTTTAATTAAAGATTAATATTTTATTAAGAAAATGTCAAACAATATACAGATATAAAAGGCAAAAAAGTGGCATCGACCACCGATTTCGCACGTCCTGGTTAAAATCAAAGATGAACTACATAAAATGATAGCCTTTATCAATGTTAAGGCATGCGTAAAAAATCGTTGCTGTAGTTCATATGGCTCCAGAGATATTCAATAAAAACAACTTTTCAGATGTACCCTTAGGAGGGTCGTAGCTCCCTTAGGGCTCATTTTCGGACAAACCTTTATAGGAACGTTTTTTCATATTTTTGGACCTAGAATCACCCCTTAAAACATTGTACCTTATTTCTGAATCACCCTGTATAAAAACATGTATAATCATTCTAAAAAGTTTATATAAACATGACATGTATCTAAAAATGCTTAGTTTTCGAGTTGTATAAAGATTTATTTAAAAACAAAGTAATTTCATCCCTTATTTTCAGTTGATTTTTATAAAACAGAACGATTTATTCTGGGTAAAAAGGTTCATATAAACATGTGCCTAAAAATGCTTAGTTACACAGATATCGTCACTGAAAGAATAAAAAGTCGTATGGCAAAATTTTACGTTTTTTTTTTTAATTTTGGTGCAAAATTGTGGCATTTTGGGAGGGTCTCTGAACAAAGTGGACAGTTCACACAAGTGTCCACTGGACACTGTCCAGTTTAAAGTCATTTCATTTAAGGTCTGTACAATTTAGCACAAAAAAAACGTAGAACTTTAACATACGACCTTTTGCACTTTCAGTGACGATATGCATAGCCAGTCTGACACGGCTTGTAAACTAGTGTTAATTATTATATTAATATATATATTTTCAACTTAGCACTGGTTGTGTTTTAAAAATAATTGACCGTTTACTTTCGCACAAACTTCACTATGAGATCACACTTGCACATCACCATTCGAAGTGTTAGTGTTTTAAGTTTTCGTTTATTTTTCCCGTCAATCCACTTACCTGAGGATAAAAACAGGGCCGTTTGAGGCCTATGACAATCTCGGCCTTTTAACCACCTCGCCGGTCTCTTCTTCCTCTTCGTCCGAGTCTCCTCCTTCGTAATCTACCAACCCCTGAAAAGGAAGAACAAATCTCACATCAAATTAGGTTTATGGGATAAATGGGATAATAATAATTTTAGATGTTATAGAGCGTAAATTTCGTCAGGTAGATTTAATTTACACTGACTTTTTTAAAGCTTTTGATAGTGTTGACCATCATGTTCTTTTATTTTAATTAAAACAGTTTGGTTTTAGCGATCATTTTGTCAATTGGATAGCCAGTTATATTTCAGACCGAACACAATCAGTTAAAATAGGTTCATTTATATCTTATATTATTTTAGTAACTTCTGGTGTTACTCAAGGTTCGCATAGTGCTCCTACATTATTCCTTATTTTTATAAATGATATATATTCAGTCTTTAAATATAGCGAAGTCATACTTTTTGCGGACGATTTGAAATTTTTCAAACATGTATCTTGTAGCGCTGATGCTTATCTTCTTCAAAGCGATTTAAATCGGTTGGTTGAATGGTGTCAATAATAAATTATCACTAAATGTTAACAAATGTAAAAATATCTCTTTTTATAGGGGCACTCGCAAAGCTGAATTTTTATACTTCATTAATGATTCTATCTTAGAGTCCGTTAATTCTATTACAGATCTTGGTGTTACTTTTGATCGTGAGCTTAACTTTATAATGCACATTAATAATATAACATCTAAAGCATCTAAGATGTTGGGTTTTGTTTTACGGAACTGTGGTGAGTTTTCTGTTAGATCTTCAGTTAGTTTTCAATTCTTTAGTTAGATCCAATCTAGAATATGCCTCAATTATTTGGTCTCCTCAATATAATAATCATATTGATGGGTTGGAAAGTATTCAAAGAAAAATGCTTAGGTTTTGTGCTTTTAAATTAAATACTCCTATTCCTGATCATAACTACTCCCACATTTATTCATTTTTAGATGTAGATTTATTGGAAAGTAGGAGAAAAAAGTCAGATTTATGTTACCTTTTTAAAATATTTAATGGGCTTATTGATTGCCCAGACTTACTAAGACAAATACATTTAAATGTTCCGGCTAGGGTCATGCGCAAGATTTCTCCGCTTTTTAAAATCCCATATCACCGTACAAATTCATGTCATGTCATGACTTTAGCCAATAGTTTGGATAATTGTGACTTAACTTTTTCCACTTTAAGATCGTTTAAAACCTCTTTAAAAAGCATTAACTTCATTGATGTTTAAATTTCTTATTAATGTTTAAATTTTTTAATTTTAGTATTGTATAGTTTTTTGTTATTTGCAAGGTTATTTGTTCTATTTTTTTTTTGTTACAATTACTTTTTTTACATTATATTAGGTTTCTATTATCATGTTATCTTATGTACATTTAATTTTTGTAGTGGGGTTTTCCCGTTAATAAATAAATAAATAAGGTACGGAAAACAATTTTATTCGCAACTGTATATGTAATACATACATTATATGTATTAATAAAGTTTGGGAAGTACGTGATTTCTTGTCCCACTGTTTTTAACGCTTAGACCGAACCTGTAATGAATAAAAGTAAAAAAAGAGACCAGTAACCTAGTTATTACTGGTCTGAATTTAAATTTAAATAATTTCCTCTAGATAGCGCCACCGATCACCGATTAAAATATCGTTAAACAAGATGACTGAATTGCGGCTATCATGATAAACATGAATATAATCTAATACATTTAGTTTAGACTTTAATTGTAGTTTTAGTCAATGTTTTTTTACTTTTGTGACTGAGAAGGATGGTAAATGTTATAAACGGTGCCTTGTGAGCTATCAACAAACGTTTTTGTGGTTGTTCTTTGCGTGTTATAAAAGGTGCCTTGTAAGCTATCAACAAATGTTTTTTGTGGTTGTTGTTTTGGGTTACGCGTATGTGATACTTTAGTTTTAGATGATTGTGGTTTTCTTGTAAAATGCAGGAAAAATGATTTGTGGTAAATATGAAAAGAACTAAAAAACAAAGTATTATAGTATTATTTTCTTCATTTGAATTCAAACATCTGTTAAAAAAAATAGCAAGGTATTTATTTTTAAATAAAAACAGTTGCGAATAAAATAGTATGCAAGTCTCCCGGAAAATTGCACTTTTCCTCGACCCAAAAATGGTCTCGGAAAATTACTATTTTCTGAGTGGACCTGTAATCTACTATTTTAAGTTTTAGATGCGCAAATTCGTAAGTCAAAGTAACTTACTGTTAATGAAAGGAAAAATTAATTCCAAATATCCTGCTACAAGATATGTATTGGTACAAAATGTCGGGTCCTGTCCAGGAAAATTTGTGACGACCATAACTCGAGAACATTTTGAGCTAAAGACTGGCAATTTAGACCATAGGTCACTTAGTTCCAAAGTTCTCGACTGAGATTGTATTTAGTAAAAATCGATGTAAGGGGGTCGAAAAGGGGTAAAAACTGTTTAATTTTTTTTAATATGTATTACTAAATTTAGGGAAAGCATTATTTTTGTACTTACCCTCTTAAACAAAGACGACTTATTCTCACTAGCTACCGGACTGGCGGCGGGCACCGGAGCACCGGCCCCCGCGTTGTTGGCATTGTTGTTCAGCACCGACGGTTTCGGCGAACTCGAATTGTTGTTCATTTTCGGTCCGTTCGCCTCCGGCGGCTTTTTGTTGTCCATTATCTTCCCTATTGTAAAAAACACTACTTTAGAAAATTTCATATTTAATATGCCCTAGTTCACAAAAACCTTTTTAATAAACTGATCGAAAAAAGTTAAGGATATTGTTAAGAATGGTGCTTTCTCTGGGAAAAACAGTTTATGAAGAAAATCATAAAATGTACATATTCTCTAATGATTTCTAAAAAATAAATAAATTTAAGCAATTCAAAAAAATATATATTCGGGATTTAAGAATATTTTAGCCTTAATGTAACAAAAGTAAAATTATTTGTGAAAACTGAAAATTAATTAATAGCGATAATTATAATTATACTTAAAATTAAGCGATTTAACTGATCTTAGTCCAAGACATCCCATAAATTCGGAAGAACTTGCTAGTTTTCTTACGTCATGAAAATGTGATCAATTACTGCTCTACCAAGCATGTCCCAGACATTTTCAATACAGTTAAACAAGATAATGAGACAGCGGCGGACCTTTTTTTGTTTTTTTCGGTTATTTTTTCTCAGAGAAACTAAAATATCCTTAACTTTTTTCGATAACTTTATTTGAGCGAAATCCCAGATAATGTAACTTGTGAAAACTATGTGAAGGAGATAATTTTATAAATCCCCGCAGAGCCCCGGTTTCCCAAATTATTAAAAAAAATTATATTGTTTATAGAAAAAACTTATGTCACAAGTGAGCTGTGTTTCAATGCTGTTTATGTAGAACTAGAAAATAGTCTGGAAAATAGTATGTACAGAAATGAAAAAGTTTTGTACAATGTATTATCCAACCCCTGTTTATTCTGTTGAAAATATATATATATATATATATATATATATATATATATATATATATATATACCCTATTTCATTTAATTATTAGTAACTATTTAGTAACTTTGATTTTTATGATTGGTGCTAATATTAGTTGTTTTGACTAAAGTTGCAATCATGGTATCAATTTTGAAGTTTTTCAAAATGATTTTTCTCTTGTCATAGTCAGAAATTAAATTTCGTAGTTTTTTTTTGAAAATGCCTCCATTTTATATAAGCAAACAAAGTGATATAATTTAATGATAAAATAAATAAATGTATAATAAATAAGTGATAATAAATTTTGGTGGATATTTAACAGCATATAGACTTCTAAGGTAATTTTCAATCATGCCTTAAAATACCGTTGTAAAATTTTTGCCACGTTTCTTTATTATATTCGGGCAAAGCCTCAGAACATACATTTTAACATATTTTTATTAATAATTGTAAAAAAATTGTAAAAGTTTATATTTTATCTGAATGACGACATAAAAATATAACCTATTTTTCAAGACATATTTATACGATACTTCAAATTTAGGCAAAATGCCGTTTTCCACCAGAAGATAAACCTAGTAACTTTTTTAGTTACTAATAATGAAATGGAATAGGGTATATTTTATTAGAATTCATAAATGACATTAAAACGTTTAAAGTTTTGCTCCTAAAATAATAACAAAGGATAGAGAGTCACTTTACTTAAAATTGCCGCAGTAAACTGGGATTTATAATGACTCATCATTAATGAGGCGTTAGATAAATTATTAAATTACCTATACTGTCCAATTCGGTGTCGATTTTCTTAGCAAGAATCTCGTTTGCGGCCGGCAGAACGGTCTCATTGTCCTCGAAATCGTCGTCCTCATTGAACCACATCTCTTCTTCCTCCTCCATTTGGCGCTGGTCTCGTCTGTACCGGCTGTTTCGCAGTATCGACGGAACGCTGAAAAATAAGTTAACAATTAGACAAGATGCACAATCTTTTCTCTGTCCAATTTTTTACTAGTTGTAAAAATATCTACTATACTACAAAAACAGAAAATTAAATTGTAAAAAAAATATTTATTTACTTTAAAAGTATTTATTTTGTGAAATAAAAATAATTATATACAATAGATGTGATGCCGTAAAACTCAATGATAAATTTCATTGGGTACCATCACCAACTACACTTGAGAGAAAAATAATTGATCCACCTAAAAAATTGCCATTTTTTAAATTCAAATATTTCGAAAACTACTTAATGGATTTGACTGATTCTTTTTTTGTTTTAAAGCTTAAACATTCTCTACTTTTTTACTTAAAATGATTAAAAAATATTATTGTATTACCAGCAACAAAAAATGTACAACTATGTTTTTTGCACCATCTTCTAGGACTTGCATGGTACGCCACTGCAACTACTTATCAAATTGTTAAAGTCTCTGTTATTGCCGCAAATTATATTTTTTATTTTATGTTTTTACTTCTGGTTTGAAAGATATCAGGATTTTCCTAAAAGTTGTCATTTTTTCAGTTAACACAAAAAGTGCTAAACCAGTAGTTGTTGTATTTTATTTGAAGCTCAAGTCTTTTACTTCTTGTTCTAGACTTTCTTCATCCTAGCTCAACTTTCTATTGCCGTCTGACGGTGGATCAACGGTAATTTCGCAGAACCGGCGCCGGCTGGAGTGGCCTTTTTTTCTTTTTGAGAGACTTAGGCCCGGTTGTACAAACCTGGTTTAACTTTGAGCGGAGTTCCTTTACCATTGAAACACATGACAGTTGAGCTAGGTTCAAATATAAGCGAGGTTTGTACAACTGGGCCTTAAACAATTTAATAAATAGTTGCAGTGGCGTACCATGCAAGTCCTAGAAGATGGATCAAAAAATATAGGTGTACATTTTTTGTTGCTGTTAATACCAAACAACTTTTTTAATCATTCTAAATAAAAACAAAAGTAGAGAAAGTTTAAGCTTCAAAACAAAAAAAGAATCAGTCAAATCCATTAAGTAGTTTTCGAAATATTTGAATTTTAAAAATGGCAATTTTTTAGGTGGATCGATTTTTTCTCTCTCAAGTGTAGTATACAGAAAAATGATTTTTCAAAAATCTTCGGATATGAAATTATGATATCATTTGCCTTGAAAGATACCATTTGCCTATAATATATTTTTTCGTAGCCAAATGATGTTTCTTGTATAAAAAACTTACCCATCCAAACTATTCCTCTCTCGATCCTTAAGTTTATCCTGGTGTTGATCGTATCTCAATTTTAAAGCTTTAAAAGTTTGTACATAACAAATGTCATCCAAACATTTGCCGTAATTCTCAACAACATGCGAACACAACGTCTTGATATCCTCAAGCTTGATAAATTCAAACATCTCGATAATCGCCGAATCCAGTAGATTGTACCTTCCGTTATTTCGCACGAAAGCATCAACCACCGGTGCGAAAAGGTTGCCTTTGATGATGTAACGGTTGTAAAATTCATCTTTTAGAGCTATCAGCTTTCTCATAAATCGTAGAGCACATAGAACAAGAAACTTGTGCGTCGATTTCATTAGAACTAATATTCTACGTAACAAATCTTTGTTTAGGATGCAGTTTTTTATGTGGTAGGTGTGATGTTCCACACAGAAAGACAGTAGCTCCAATATCAGACCCAAAAGTTGTACACTACGGTAGTCTTCTTTCTGAGGTTCATCATGGGCAGTGTTTTCAAGGAGTGGAGCTGTAATAGCAATTATATACTAAGGTAGAGAAGACATTTTTTATAGCCGACCATATCTTTAGAGCGCGAGGCTATAATAGTCTTCTCTAGCGTGGTTTATGTATTATTTTGTTCACTACTAGTGCATTTATTCTTATTATTTAACATTTTATATCAATAATAAACAAAAATTTTTGCTGGATCCTAATTAATCGCGCAAAAACAAGTAGCCTTTGAAATCGGCATTTCTGAAAACAAATGAATAAATTGATTTATTCACTGAAACTTGACAGTTCTAGTGGGTGGCATTTTAATATTTTTTAAATGTGTGAAAACATCGGTGTTGTTTATTTACTAAATAATATGTTATATTCTATTATAATTAATTCATTTATAATATTTGCCATGCTCATTTTTTATCCAATGGCAAAATATTGTTGCATTTTGTCCATCAAAAGTTATAAGCAATGGCATTTCTTTGCAGTTCAAGGAAAATCAAGTGGCAGATATCAATTGTTTATAAAATTTACTCCAATAAGTGCTTTAAACTTAAAAAAAAATAGAAGCTACCTATTTTTTGAAACATTTGTAATTCCCTCAAGAAGGCAAATAATTTTCCACAAACATGGCTTTTAACTAGATATCTACAATTAAACTATTATTAAAACTTACCTATAAGTATATGAACACTGTGTTTGTAAAAGAAATTTAAAAAGTCTGTTTTCTCGGATTTGTTTACAGAAGCTAACATATTTTCCGGGTCCAGCAATATCCGTAAAACACCCATTAACTGTACAGCCCCTCCTAATTCAGGGTCCGTGTCGCAGATCATTTGTTCGATGATTATGTTTAACAGCATTTGGTCCTGTAAAACAGGATTTATTAGTTTAATCAACAAATATAAATGGTTACGCGAAAAGGTAACTGAAGGTGAAAAATTAGGTACGTTGGACACTTCTAGGCAAGTTAATCCAAACATAAAACTGTTTCCTTTCAGGTCCTTTTTTGTTTGGACTTTTTATAAAAATTTATGTTAAACAATTTTAATGATTTGTAATTATATATTTAATTAGACTGACGATTGTATGTTTCTTGACATGAATAAATTCTAAATATACCATGCGTGTCAAAAGTCCTCCCCCCTTTAATTTTTAAACGGCTTAAGGTATTAACTTGAAATTTCAAACAAGCAAATAACAACCCAAATAATTTTTTGGTATACAAGGTGTTCCGTATCGTTAATTCAAATTTTGTGAGTATATAGTAGACTTAATTCTAAGACAAAAAACACAAAAGTGGTAGGTCGATTTTTATTTGCAAGGGAGCTACGACCCTCCTAAGGGTAATGTAGTAGCTCCCTTAAAAGCGATTTGTGGATATTTGTGTACAGGAACTTTTTTTCATAGTTTTTAATGTAAAATCGCCCTGCAGTATTGAAAATTTAATTGGCGCATTTTTTAGTTCCTATTTTGGATACTCACAACGTGACATTTTTATCGAGAACGGTTGGCCCTACGGTGTTACATGCCGCATGGGGCTCGTTTTCGAAACTTGTACTCGTGCGCTAAATACGTATGTTATGAAACTAGTACTTTAATATACTATACTGTATGGGCTTCCAGAGATATTAAATAAAAACTACTTTTCAGATGTACCCTTAGGAGGGTTGTATTGGATATATATCGGGCACAATGGAGGCAGGGGGACAAGGAGGGGATTTTTTTAATGGAAAGGAGGGTCGTATGACACATCATTTTGAAGCTAATAAAATTCTCTATTCAATCATATATTGTTTTCCAATAGTTTTTTGCGGGGGTTAAAAAAGTTTTGAAAATGGGAACTTTTGTCAAAATGTCTTAAAAAAAATAAACAGTTTTTGTTTGATAAATATAAATAAACATAAATTAAAATTTTAAATGAAACAAATATGCAAACAAAAATTCAAAAAAAAATCCTAAAAAATCGCTTTTTAACAAATAAAAAAAAATAAATTAAATAAAAATTCAACAACCATTTTTTTTTTTAATGATTGGTACAAAAAATAATTTAATAAGCTTTAAAATTATGTATCACAAGACCTCCCTTTCTATTTAAAAAATGTTCCCACTTATCGCCCTGTCTCCAATGTGCCACCTAAACATGTCAAATATATACCAAAAAATTATTTGGGTAAATTTTTTGAGTATCTTCAATTTTAAGTTGATATCTTAAGCCGTGTAAAAGTTAAAGTGGGGTGACTTTATATGTACATGCACTGTATAAGTTAGAACAAGTGTTGTAGTATGCATGTTGGAATTAAATACATTTTTAGAATTGTTTTATCTTAAAATTTAAACCACAAAATTTGATAAAAAATTATAAAAAGTCAGTGAATTATCAAACATTTACTTTTGCTTTCATTGCAATAAAATTTGGATTAGCAGGTTTGTAAATTACAAATTTGGCGCCCAAAGCGATTTTTTACATGGCGCCTATAAACTTATGACGCCCAGGGTGGTCAGTGTGGTTTGTTTTTCGACATACATATTATGTAATTTAAAAAAAAAATCTGAGCCATGAAAACCTCCATTTTTGACATAGCCATTAAAAATATCACTTCCGGACTAACCAAAAGTTATACCCACTTTAGAGTTTGAAATGGAATCCTATACAGGGTGTTTCCTAAGTTGATACTTCTTTTTTAACGTGTATAGAAATCAATTAAAAACAACATTTTCCTATAAAGGTTGGTCCGGAAATGAGACCTAAGGTAGCTACAACCCTCCTAAGGGTACACATAAAAAGGAGTTTTTATTTAATACCTCTGGAACTCTATAAACCACAGTAAAGAATTTTTTCACATGATAAAGGCTTTCATTTTATGTAATTTTTATTTGGTAATTTTAATCAGAGACGTTCAAATGGGGGTCCGATGTAACTTTTCTGCCCCAAACTTTTTTATGTCTAGATTTTTCAACATTTTCTCAATAAAATATTAGTCTTTAGTTAAAAATATATAAAAAAGGGTACTCTTTATGTAACACCGTAAGCAACTGTTCTGGAGAAAATTGCAGTTGAAGAAAAAATTTCACGTTCTGAGCATCAAAAATAGAAACATTTTTTAGCACCAATAAAAGTTTCAATACTGCAGGGTGGGTCTACATTAAAAACTGTGAAAAAAAGCTTTATAAAGAATTAGACAGGACCGCATTGGACGCTATTTGTAATAAATTAATGCAATTTCTTATTTTTCAGATTTTTGAAAAAACTTATTTGAAAATGTTGTTTATTTTAATAACTTTTAATAAAAGTTTCAACTTAAGCAACACCTTTTATTTACATTTTCCGATTCTCTTTTTAACAATGTATCACAAGACTATATATGCACTACAGATAAAAAAATATATATTTACAAGCCGTGAAGATATGCACCTAATGCTACGCATTTCATTATATACTACTCAGAGTGGATGGTATATTTTTTTTAGAAAAAATTCTTTTTTTTTAAACAAAAAAATTATTATTTTTTTAATTAATTTTTTTTTTCAAAACAAATTATTTTTTAAAAAATTAAACGCAATAACTTTTTTTGTTTTTGGGGGATTCTTTTTAAAAACAAATCGATCGGATAATTCGTTCTTGAGTTATTGTGTCCATAAAAAACGTGACATTGGACGGACAGACGGACTTTTACGTGACATTGGACGGACAGACAGACGGACGCACGAACAGACGGACATTTTCAAAGATTTTATTTTTCCATGAAACACAACATTTTTTTGTCTAGGACACTTTTTGACGATTTTTGTAAATTCGAAACTACCATTTTATACTATTCTAGAACTTACGCGCTGTGAATAGTATAATAACAAATGAAGCTGAAGTTTGCAACGTTTTTTTGCATCGAAATAGTATATTAAAGCACTTATTTCATAACACGTTTTTAGCGCACTAGTATTTAAGAAAACTCGCCGCAAGCGGATTGTTTTCTAAACTTATACTCGTGCGCTAAAAACGTATGTTATGAAACTAGTACTTCAATATACTATTTGAATTTTCGTTGCAAAAAAACATTGCAAACTTCAGCTTTTAATAATAATGAAGCAATGATTTAAAAACATATTTCTTTAGATTATAAAAATTAATTACAAGACAATATTAATTTATTTACATAATAATTAAACAATTATTTTGAACTTGACTCATTATACCACTAAATACACTAAATAATTAAAATATATTCAAATATCTTTCAAACAATACCTAGAAATTATATGTGGTACTGAGGTAATTTGTTTTTTTTTTAATAATTATTATTACTGGAATTACCCAATATCTTATTTTTTTTTCATTCAGATTTGTGGGCCATGTGTGACAATATTATTCCTATGATTTATACTATTTTTTTTACGCGCTAGTCACGATTATTTTTCTAATGTATGGGGTCATCCAGAAATGATGAAATGCATGTACAAGGGTGAGGTCTATTTTTTTTAAGTTAAATGTGTCCATCCTATTTCATACTTATATAATTATAGTAAGGCTTTGTTGTTAATATGGCAAAAGATATTTTTCCTTAGGGAGGATGATTAGACAAAAAATGGCATGACATAATTTTTGGATGGCCATCATAAATTGATGTTAATGTTAATACAAAAACTAATATATTACCTCATCTGTGTTACTGGCTTGTTGCAATGTGAATTCCCTAACAACTGATGGTGAAAATTCAACTATGTAAGTAAGTATATCGATAGAAGCAGTCTTGGTTTTTTGGTCATCAACGGCCAAAGTAATTTCTAAAGCTGGTAAAATACCTAATGTAGTTAATGTTTTGTAGGAGTGTTCCTTAGCTTGAGGTTGAAGATTTTGTGAATAATTACAGAATTCCTTCAAAAATAAAACTAAGTCCCTTCTTTTTTGTGTTGGTGTGTTGATGTCAGTTAACATGGAAAAAAGTTCTGTTAAAAATTTCTCATCTTCTTGTACTATTATCACTATTTCAACTTTGTTGAAAAATATAAAACTACTTAATGTGGATAACATGTTTTCTTCAAACACTGAGGGGGTAGGCAGGACTACATCCTGAATGTACTGTACACGAAATGTCTGATGAATTTTTGATAGTAACTCTGGATTTTTTATAGGAATTGCTTCTCGAAATTTGGCTTGCTGTTTCAGATACTCTCGATGGCGTTTTGGTGTAGGTGATGATGGATCATATTCTAAACACCCCACTACATCAAAAATTATTTCATCACTAAACATAACTTCAAATAAAACATTTTTATTTAATAAAAATATATTTTTAAATATATCGTATAAGTGATGAAGCCCCTCCATATTTTCTAAATCTTCACACATATGAAACACATTTATTAATTTACGTATGTATCCTTCCTGCTCTATGGCAGTAGCAAGTTTTTCTTTTCTCATAGGAGAACTTAAAGAATTGCTTATTAATTCGCTTATATCCTCTAGTCTGCTTAATTCACAACCAGGAAGCTCAACTGGTGGAGCTGAATCTGACATGTCATCAAACCTCTCATCTTCAGACTCTTCTACGATGTCTTGTGTAATTTCCACAGAAGGATCCTTCCCTTGAACCTGACAGATTTTTTCCCAAATTTCATCACAACCCAATTTCTCTTGAAAGCTTAGGGCTAAATCAAAATTATCACCTTCAGACCACACAATTAATGTATCTTGTTGTTTTTGGTAAGCTGTGTCTGGTTGAATCTTAGATTCAAGTAAAAGAGAGCCATCACTTTCTGCTCGTACCAACAATGAAATCCCTTTTAACCTATCAACATAAGACGATGAAACATGCCCTGTACCCCTGTCATCCCACTGTCTATCTGCATTTAATGCATACAATTTCACTCTTCTTCTTGTATCCGTCATGATTACCGTAATTTTTAATCCTTTTCAGTAAACTGGCAAATTTCCCACATTCCGTCTGTAATAAAAATATTATAATTGACATAATGTAAGCATAAACATAGCGTAAATACACACTTAAGTATTCATTCAAAAGTAAAATTAAGTTGATTTATAAATAAAAATACGTAATAAAGCGTATACTAACCTATATAATACTTAAAATACGTTATTAATTGTTTTTAATCACAACCTTTGTATATAAAACTTTAACTAATTTACTAAATGCAAACACGCTGATTTACAACAAACGATAAACAACAATGAAGAAAAATTACATGTCAATGTCACTAAAATCCGTATGAATTCGTTAGCGTGTCAATTTTAATGAAATATTTACTTTTTACAAGTATAACATTTTTTGACTCATATCATAAACGGACACAACACTAATTATCGCCATATTGAATTCACAACAACGCTCAACGGGGTTCACAAGGGCAAACGCAAAACCTATGCGCACCTTGAGGCGCGAATTACAAATTTACATACTGTATTTCTAATAATAATAATTAAATAGAACATGAATACATAATGATCTCGATAATAATAATGACAAAACATAAATAAATAATTTTATAATTTGAATTTGTACCAGAATCACTTTTCGGAAGAATGGCTACTATTTCTTTTAAATTTGAAATATTGCATGTAATAGATTTATTGCAAATCCCTAAAACTCCGTTTTGCAAACAAAATTTTCCTTTGGAAACTTCCCGAAAAAATAAAGTGACACAGTCGACATCAACACAAAATTTTTCGTAAGTTCCATAAGACACATGATGTGAAAATGAGCTGAAAATTTTAAGCGCATTCACCAAAGTTCTGTTGCTTTGCGTTAAACGTCTTGTGAGAGTTTTCGCCGAAACGCATTCATTTTTGTCATTTAAACAACAAGTTCTACATTTTATGTTTTCTGTACAACTGCACTCTCTAGATGAAATTCGAGTGCACTCAAGACTGTGACATTCATCTTCCAAACAAGATCCTTGAATACCGCATCTACAATTTGAGTTTTTTTCCAAACATGGACAATTTTTGTTGAAATCTGAACAGCTCTAAAAAATAAAATATTTTAATTTTATTTGTTGTAAATTAATTAATTAATTTATAACCAATCCTAAGCCCACTAGATCTCGATAATGGCACTCTTTGGTACAGCATGCTCCTTGAGAAGGATGACATTCAACATTTTTTCGTAGTTTACACGAAAAATCTCGGTAGAAAGCTTTGGTAGGAGTGCAACAAGGATCATTATCCAGGCAATTTTGTACGGTTCCACAATCGCATTCTTCGTTATCTTCGACAATTCCTAATAAAAATTTCAAATTAAAAGTAGCAGCGACTACCTACATAAGGGTAAGTTGTAACAACAAATTAACCGATTATTTTGTAAACATATGCATGGATTTTAACCACTCATGAACTGAATAAATTCTATTTAATAAGTTTTACTTTTTTTTTAGTTGGAACAACTTGCCCCACTATACCCTGTAAATTTTTAAAAGGTGTGTTCTGTGGTGAAACATGCCAATTTTAACTGATTAACTTGTTTTGAAGCATATTTTTTTTACCTCAAACATGTTTTGAGTTGTTCAACTTACCCCGTCATACCCTAAAATGGAATTAAAATTACCGTTTCCACAAAATGGTTCCATGGGTTTTTCAAAACAAAATCCTTTACTAATTATAGTTTTATAAATAACATTAATACTGCAAGGTGAAAAACGAAAATGCGTTTTTTCACTGCCATCTCTGGAAAACTCGTTCATAAGAAAATCGTTGCAATTTTCGGAATA
Source organism: Brachypterus glaber (assembly GCA_958510825.1). NCBI lineage: Eukaryota > Metazoa > Arthropoda > Insecta > Coleoptera > Kateretidae > Brachypterus > Brachypterus glaber. Next base: position 19,402,345 of record OY294049.1, read on the forward strand.
ATCATGCATAGCTCCGAAGCTGTGTCCCAGCTCATGAGCTATAGTAATGTCGAATAATTTATTTGACATTGGTATATTATTCCCTCCATAATTTATTTTGCTTGCAATATTGGACGTGACTGTTACAGCGTTAAAGCCACTTTCGCAAATACCTCCGCTAATTAGTATATATGAATCATTATTGCTCATAGCTGGAAAACTTATTCCTAGCACACCTTCCTGAAATGTTTGACCAGTAATAGATATTCCGAGACATACCTCATTCAAACTCGGATATTGGGAAAATTTTTGAAGATACATTTCAGCTGATATGGGGCTTTCGCTATATTCAGGTAACATATTCATAGAGGAGTTAGGGGACTGTATAACAACCAAATATTTTATCCTAAATCCAAAATTATCGGGTTGACCGTCCTCATCAAAATCCGTACTTCTAAAAATTGAATTAACGAATTCAAGCGCATTCACCACTTTTGAGACTGCCGAAGATACATCGTTGTTATGCAGGTTGCATAAGTAAGAGTGGTCCAAAATAACGAATAAGGAGCAAATGGTGCTGAAAAATAAGAAGTAAGAATAATTGTACAATGTATTAAATTTTGTCCATACTTACTTGTTTTTAAAATATTTCTTTTGGGTTATATCCTTTTGGGTGAACATATGAAAAGAAGGCACTGGTTTTTCCAGTTTAACAATATAAACAAAAGCATTTTGCTCTATTTTATTCGAAATATTTAATAATGAATTGTATTTTTCAGCATCTTCAATGTAATAAAGTGAATCTTTAATTCTAAACTTGCCATAAAAGTTATTATTCTTTAAATATCCACTTAATTTAGAAGAAAATGGATATTTTATAGAGTATCCAGATACTAGATTTAATTCATTTAGTTTTAGAATGTTTTCATCTAGATATAATTTGGTGTTTTTAGTTAAAATATAATTATTGTTTTCTTTCGTAACCTTGAGACGAAGATTTATGCCAGATATTAATCTAAAATCTAAATAATATTCTTCATTTATTGGTTTCTTGTTTATTAAATAAATTTTAGTTGTTGTTAGGTAATAATTTTCAGGAAAATAGGTTGAAATTACCGAAAAATTAAACACAACCCAAGAAACTAGTTTTAAAAACCGCGCCATAAAACCCAAACGCTTGCGCATTGACACTTGTGACAATTTAAATAAATTTTCTAACCACAAAAAGTTAAATGAAAGTCAAATATTTGTTTTAAAATGTTTTTGACATGGTTCTGTATAAAAGGAAACGTAAAAATAAGCATATTCACAAGAATTTGTCAGGAAATTTGCTACATTTGCAGATAATGCAAAAAGATAGTTCAGTTTGTATAAAAATAGAAAACCTAATTAGTGTATGGGTGTATAAATGCAGTTTAGTTTTAATACTTGTAGTGTTCATAAACTTTTTTAGTTTATTATTGACTAATGTACCTTTAATGGTCGTGTTTGCCATATTTTCCATTAGTTGTATATTTTTAATTTACATTTGTAGGACAGTCACAGAAGGTAATGTTTGAAGCTAGTCGTTTGCCATTATTTGTATCATCTATCGTTATTCTTTTACAGAAACTCTAGTCAGTATTGCAGGATTAGGATATCAAATAACTACCACATATGTTCTTGGAAGCAAAACTGAATTTATTCCATATAAAAAAGTACAAAATATATTTATTAATGAAGTTATATTTAAGGTAAAACATGTTAACGAATATAATGGGAGACTATTTATTTATTATGTAGTTCTAACAGTTACTGCTATTTATATTTTTCCATATAAAACATGGATGTAATGTCCTGCAGTATGTCTTCTATAATAATAATCCCTAATATAAACTCCCCAAACAACTAATGAAAAAAATTTTTAGGGAAAAGTAATATTTATTTTAACACTATTAATAAAAGAAGAGGAGTTAGTATTAAAGCCATTATTTATGGTAAGTGATTGTAATTATATTAGGAAAAAAAAACAGCTATTAGCTTAAAGCCCAAATAAGTTTTTAATCTTGGGATAAGTTTCCAAAAAAAAAAAAAACAAATTCAGTAAAGCTAGATATTTGGAAACTTTAGCCCTCTACAATGAATAGATGTCGGTTTTATATCTTTCTACATTTACAGGAAATATTGCCAAGACTGCCACTTATTCAGGAGCTTTATAAAGGTATAAAACAAGTTTTATGATCATAGTTCATCTACAATATTTGAAATAGTACAGTTTTTCTTCAAACTCTTGATTTTTAAGAATAGTAATTCTTCTTTGTATTTTGCAAGATGTTGGTCCTGGAACATAACATCAAAATTAAGGTACAGTATTCAGTTTTATAAAAATAATACTTACACTTAAAATTTTGTTTTCCTCCATTATTTTATCAATTTTTCCTCCATCAATATCAATTGTATATTTATTTTTATCAAAACTGTTAATTTCTTGATATTTTAAAAAGCTCTTTATGGATGTTTTATACTTTTTCCATACGCATTTTGTTAGTGATCCAGATTCATCATGTATATTTATTATGTTTTCCATCAATTCATTTATTTCTTTCACTTGATCTGCAATTTACTTTTTATAAATCTTTTTTTACAAATTAAACAATAAACTTACCGTAAATATTAACCATTTTATCAAAGAAATTTAATTTGATCACTTTGTTTTGATGTTTTGTTGTAACTGTCAAATTTTTAGGTTATCTTTTTAAATATGGCTGTGGCTAAAGCTTCGGAGTTTATTGACGGTACTTTAATGTTCGAATTTGTACCGACAGATTTAAATTTTAATAAGGTAAAGATTTGTTATAGTTATTGTAAATAAAATCTAAAATTAACATTGTAATGGATTTATTATAAACATATCTTGCAAATATACATATAATATATGAAAAAAATCAATTACAAAAGTTATAAAAATAAATAACATAAATTAATTTTGGTCTATCATAATATTTATTATTAATATACTTTTACATATCACAATCAGTTTATATACTGATACTATAGCTTGATAGTGCTATTGCACTCGTATGTAGTTTGCGTTTAATGAAAAGGTACCAAGCGCCAAATAATTATTTTAAGCAGGGTGCCCACTCAAAAAGAAATCATCACCCTATTGAAAATGACGGGTCTGCGCTGGTATAAATGTTGCACAGACCGGACTTGAGCGGGTGAATTTCATCCGCTCAAGTCCGGTTTATGCACCATTTATACCCGCCCAGACCCGTCATTTTCAGCAGGGCATGTTTAAATTTTTTGCGCGTATTAGTTTTAAAATCTTTTTTGTGTGTACTAAAATCAGGGAAAAATTAGGGGATCCTTAAATTTATAAATTTTCTAGTTTGTCAATTGCCTTACGTTTTTCTGTGGCCCTACGTAGGGAGGTATTTACTGGATCACTTAAATCTTTTATACAGCTTAAGTTATAGCTTTAGGGGTTACTATACTATTTACAGCGCCTGCGCTAGAATAGTATTGTACGGTAGTTTTGAATTTTCCAAAATTTACAACAATCGTCCTAGACAAAAAATTCTTAATGAAAAATAAGAAAGTTTTGTTTTGTTCGTCTGTCCGTCCGTCACGATGTCACGATTTTTGTTAACACGATAACTTAAGAACGAATAATTTGATCGACTTGAAATGTTCAGGAAAAATTAAGTTCTATGAGGGGAAGGTAGAGGATCCCTATTGTTTTTGAAAGTAATTCCCCCAAAATCAAGTTATGGGGGGTTAAACTTTTAAAAAAATCGAAAAAAGCTGAAAGAAAATTCCCATTAACGTAACTTTTTGAGAAAAAATTACTTTTATTATAAGGATCAATTCTACCAATCCCCTCAAAAACAAAAAAAAAAGTTATGGGGGGTTAAACTTTTTTTAAAAATGAAAAAACTATAATTTTTTCATTTTTTTCATTTTTTTTTTCGTTTTTCGGAAAAAGAATATAAAAAAATGTTTTTTTTTTATTTTTTTTTAAAATTCTTTTTCTATTTTTTATTTTTTCGTTTTTTAAAAAAAGATCTATATTTAAAAAAAAATCTTATATTTTTTTTTCAAAATTTTTTCGCTTTTCGCAGAAACAAAATTTAAAAAAATTGTTGATTTTTTTAAGTTTTTTTTTTTTGTTAAATAGTTTTTCCAATATTTGATAAAATGAATTTACTGCAAATAGTATATAATGGAATGCGTAGCATAACATATCTTCACGACTTGTTCTTATCTTAAAATCAGAAATTTGGCGTTTGGTACCTTTCCGTAAAATCCTATCTATGTTTAATTAATGAAAATGCCTATAATGAGGTAACAATCACATTCAGTTAATAAATTTAAAATATACCAAGGACTGGTGAGTGCAGGCTCTCTATAAAAAAAATCTGATGAAAACCGGTACCAATCCAACACAGATCCCCTGAGCCTACTGTAGGTTTAAAAAAGGTATTGAAAAAATCTGATGGTGGATTCTGTTAGTGGGACCTCGATACAATATAAACCCGTTTTTAGTAAAATCCCATCCGCTTCTTTTTGGAAGATAATGTTAACAGTTCTTCAGCAGCCTCAGCAGTACAGCCAAAACAATATTCACATATTTTCGCGCATGGATCCTAAATGTACTTTTAACGAGGATTTCGATTCCGTTTCTAGAGCAGCTCTATCTATTACCGATTTCTAGAAAATAATTATTAAAGTAGACACTACTTTTTTTGGGGGTTAAACTGACACGTATATATGTTTTTAAAGAGAGGTCGTAGAATGTTATGCCTGGTACAGAATGAAACCAAAAAACTTCAATTTTCAGTTTATATACAAAGCATATTCAGAATTCTCCTCTGAAATATTTATGAACATATTTTTAATAGGTTAAAATTTGATAAAAAATATTATTTAATTTATTTGTCACGCAGTGTTATATAGAATTGTCATAAAAAACTGTCATTCTTTTTAGTGTATAGTGTAAATTCTGACTAGTACTGAGTACTAAGTGTTTTTATTTATAAGCTTGTAAGCCAAGACAGTAAAGTGATCTTTTAAAGTATGTAATGTATACTAAAAAAAGAGAACTACTAGTACTTCTACTACTACTACTACTACTACTACTACTACTATCCAAAAAACTTGACGACTAAAAAAAAGGTAATTGCCTGAATTACTTTGTTATTTACTGAAAATTAATATTGTATTTAAATATTATGTGTTTTAATATAATTAATAAATTTATACATTTAAAAGTTAAAATATGAGTAAAAATGTAACGTAAGCAACGCTGGAATTACTCTATATATTAAAAAGTTATCTAAGCTGGAATTACTCTATATATTAAAAAGTTATCTCTTATCTGTCGTTAAAATCAAATGGATAAGAAATAGTGCACACTAGTGTATAGCACTGTACACCCTAAATTGTGGCGATTTGCCTTTTGGGAACAAATGATGAGATAATAGTGACCACATCTAACGTTTTTATTTCAATATTAACAACATACAGGATAGACAGTGCTGATGAAATAGTGCTATACACTGTTTCCTGTCCATTTGATTTTAACGACAGATAGATAGATAACTTTTTAAAAAACAAATTGTTTGAATTAACAAGTATTTATAAATGCTCTGAGGAAAATTCAGTTACTGCCCGTTTTAGATGATTAGCATAGCTTTTATCCTCAAGAATGTTAATTTTATATCTAGACCAAAATTTTAGAAATTCCCGATGGATTGACTCTCCAGACTGTTCCGACCAAATACCCAATCCATTGTTTGGCAAAAAATGTAGAGAATGTTTAAGGTGGTGAAGAGCCACGTGAATTTTTAAAGTCTCGCCCATTTCAATGGCCAAAAACATTTTTTTTAATTCATTAAGATGTATGTCCAAATTTTCCCCTACTTTTCTTGTTGAAAAGCAATCTTTAATGACTTTATTTAATGATTTAAAGACGTTAACTAAAGGTAATAATCTAAGAAACGGTACATCCCCCAAGACTTCTTCATCATTTATTTTGTCAGCTTCTTTTGTCAGTTTTCTACATGCATTGCCTTCGAAACAATCACCATGATAATTTTTTGGGATAAGATTTAATTTTTTGGGCCAGTTTAGAGCTCTTTCGCGCCCGACAATGGGAACCAAGCCATTCCAAAACAAATGATTAACAAAGCCCTGAAGAATGTGCAGCTCCGGAACTATGCACTTTTCTATAACATACACATCATCTTCTTCGTGAAAAAGTGGAAGATTAACTGTACTGTTACATTCTTTTGCGAGCTTTTTGTTATTTCCTAATAAACAATATTTTTTATACGCCTCTCTGATATCTCCGTATGTTTTAAGCCTTAAACATTCTTCACTGGTATTTAAAGTATCACATGCAATATCATTTTCTCGCTCTATATATTTGTTTAATTTTAAGTCATTTAAAGAAATAAAGCAATACGGACTTGGGTACGTGGAACTGGCGGTTTGCTGTCCGTTAATAATTAGCAGAAGTTTAAAGTCGGATACAAACCGAAACGGTATATTATTGATGTTTGTAACATCAAATAAAAGTTTCATATTATCATATGTCTCTTTTATTTGAGGTACAATACACACCATAATTAATTTGTTTACGCCACTTAATTTAAAATCCTTTTCAATGCTGCCGCCAGCAGAATACGTACTTCTTTTTTTTTCTTGTTCTTCCATATCACCCAACCCATCCAAATAGTCTTCAGGAAATATCGACATACAAATTTTGAAAAACCCTTGACCCCCATCTGCCATGATTTTAATAGAATAATTGTTCCCTATGTCTTGCCTTTGATGTATTACCGCATCTAAAAGTTCAGACGCATCTGCATATACAATTGGCCTTTCTGCTTTTTTGTTTTCTTCTATATCAAAAAGAAATGAGCCTTCCTTGTATATGTTTTGCAAAGATTTTGAATTTTCGGAAGCCTGTTGTCGGTAATACGAAGGTATAGATTTTTTTCCAGCACAACTACGTATAAAATTTGTTAATGTTTCCATCTGCTTTAGTGAAGATCCCGTTACAGTTTTAAATTTATTAAGGCTTTCAACTGAAAATTTTGTTTTTTTTTCGATACTTGGATGAAGAATTACTTTTAAAGGAGTACCTCCTGTTGATAAACTTAGCGTTGAATTTCTGTTTTGATGTGCATCTGAATTACTCTTAATAATTTTACTTGCAATTTTTTCCTGTTGTTTTTCTGGAAGACTTTCGACAATTTTGCTTGCATTTTTTTGAGCATTTATGATAGAGCAAGAATGCCTTTTGCCCTTACCAATTGTGTTAAAACACTTCTTGCATATTTCTTCACTTAAATTCTTATCTTCTGTTTTGATTGTCTGTTTTAAAGTGCATGTATTCCGTCCAAGTATACATATAAAACAACAACAGGTCGACTTCATTATTATGTCACTTCTTTTTATCAAAGTGTTATAATCGGGCATTACAGGTAATGATCGAAGTGTAATACCACGATTGTATTCTCTTAACACCACTTGACATGTTCCACAAATGGATGTTGGGTATCTTTTGTCTAATAAGTCGAAATCTCTATTTACATGTAATTTTAATAAATTATCTAAATTTTGCGTAATTTTGAAATAGTTAACCCCTTTTTTTTACCAAAAATAATTTTTTTGCCACATGGAGCACAAACTTTTTTTCTGTTTTCCTCATGATCAAGAGCAGACATGTTTTTACAAACCTGTAAAAAGTTTATTAATAACGTGCTTTAGCTATCAAGAATAAAATACTTACCAAAATACTCTACAATATGAAAATAAAAAAATTTAATATATTATATTTCAAACACTTGATAGCCACTTGACATGAAACGTATTCTGCTAGAACTATAAAAATGAGTTATAAAATAAGTAAACAAGTATTAGCTTTGCTAGTTATATGGAGACAAATGACAAAAATGTCGAATTTAAAGAAAAGTTTCAACACTACATGACAAATAAATTAAATAATATTTTTTATCAAATTTTAACCTATTAAAAATATGTTCATAAATATTTCAGAGGAGAATTCTGAATATGCTTTGTATATAAGTTGCAAATTGAAGTTTTTTGGTTTCATTCTGTCCCAGGCATAACATTCTACGACCTCTCTTTAAAAACATATATACGTGTCAATTTAACCCCCAAAAAAAGTAGTGTCTACTTTAATAATTATTTTCTAGAAATCGGTAATAGATAGAGCTGTTCTAGAAACGGAATCGAAATCCTCCTTAAAAGTACATTTAGGATCCATGCGCGAAAATATTTGAATATTGTTTTGGCTGTACTGCTGAGGCTGCTGAAGAAATGTTAACATTATCTTCCAAAAAGAAGCGGATGGGATTTTACTAAAAACGGGTTTATATTGTATCGAGGTCCCACTAACAGAATCCGCCATCAAATTTTTTCAACAACTTTTTTAAACCTACAGTAGGCTCAGGGGATCTGTGCCAATCCCATGGACGAATGAATTCCAAAAACGGCATGAAATCTTTTGAAAACGAAGTCTTACGAAGTTACTTAAAAACTTATGAAATCTTATTTAACTTCAAGTTCATAACTGGATAAGTAAGTCCATATGAAAATTCATTAGGAATTTAAAAATTTGAAAAAACTATGTATTCTCATGAAAAAAAAACATGATTTTCATAAGCACATCTGGATTTCTAGATTTATTACATGATATCTAAAGAAAGTTTATGGGATACTAAAGTATTTTAACAAAATAACTTAGATGACTGGCCTTATTAGGGACCCCTTAATACTATTAATTACTCCTTAATAAATATGATTAAAATGTGTTATCACCACCTGTTTTTGGTATATTTTATATTAACTTCTACCTAAAGTAGTACTTATGACTACAGCAAAAATATTAAGAATGCTGCAAATAGCACACAAGAAAATTATATACATATTCCGTTGTTGAGACAGTTCAGTCATATGAATGTAAATTTTACATCCTTATACCTAGAAAAAGGGGAAAAACATAAAAATGGAATATAAAATTTCAAAAACCTAACCCCAGCATTTTAACATGGGATGCCTAATATTACACAATTACGCTTATAGGACATCTGTTAAGTGCAATAGAAGTATCTTACCTAAAGAAATATAGGTAATTATAAAAATTAAAGAAATTATGATACAGGATGTATCCATAGTATGGATTCCATACATCATATCCAAATAATTAATTTTGCTTTTAAATAATATGAAGTTATAATTATATAATATATTTCTTTATAAAATACAATATACAGCAAGAACTTCAGTTAATTTATGTTGTATATATTATGTACAACATAAATTGGGTAACTAAAGTTCTTGCTGTATACATTTTTTTACTAAAGGTTTCTACAAAGAAAGGATTTTAATTAATTTAGTTATTATTAAATATTTTTGCAATACAATATTATCTAAGCCTTTTCTAACGGAACTCCAATTAATCAAGTTTTGTTTGATAAGGTTTAGATAATATCCAAATATCCAATTCGTCATAAAAAAGTATATTTATAAAGTACCTACATATAAGTACATAAAAAATCCATTCTGGCTATTCTATAATACTTTTGTAAATTCACATTGAGATCTTCCCAGAAAATATACAAAAATTTAATTGAACCAAAACTGAACCAATAATCAAATTATTTGGACTTGTGATTTTGGCCTTTTCGTTTTATTTAACTGGGAGAGATAGTTAGACAATAAGCGCACATGTTACATGGTTTATCGTAGATCTGCTCACAGAATATTCTAAATATGGTATACTTATTAGAGATCCCGCTAGAATTTTTAGATTAAATTTTGTAATTTCTGTTACTTGGATTCAAAAACATCTTTACTTTGGGGCTGAACATTTTAAGTTCCTGCGTGACGAATCTCTCGATATTATTTGGTTGTAATTAGAAAATACTTATTTCATTAGTATTGTAAAACTCGCTTAACTAATTTTTATAGTGGTATTATAATATTAATTTAGTCAGTTTAATTCCTTTCTATTTTTTTACATTTTTCCCTATACTATGTGATCAACACTTTTGGCATATAAACTAGGCACGCGAGATGTGGAAGATGCTGCATTTTCTTTTAAATGGGATCATTACTTTTTATTATATTATCATTATGGTTTAGAACTAAGCTTCCTACTAAAGCTACCAGAGTCCTGTCCAGCCATGTTACAGGGTTAGGGTAAATCAGGCCTCCTTCATAGAATCCTAAGTGACCACCATGAGCAACTTCCAAATATAAAATGTTCTTTTTTTCGCCTAAAATTAAAAAGAAAGTTATAAAAAATGATTAAAAATATTGGGGTTATAACGTTAATCTTTATTTAAATCTGAATCATCACGAACCAAACTAGTGCACTAGATAGGTAGGTTTGTTAGAGTAGGTGGTTCCGCAGGAGAGTACCGACATACCCACAATTTCAGACCGCAAGAAATTATGCTAGAAACCGGACACGTCGTTGCTACTGTAAAAACATTACAGAAATCAAGTCTGTTATACACCAAAAATTTGCGCTATTTAGGTCAAAATTGTTTGACGTTAGCTATGACAATTTCAATATTTGTATCCAAATTTTCTAATAAAAGAGTTTTTTTAATAAATTGCATAGAAGATACAGTGAATTCTGTTTACAAACGGCTCTGTTTAAAATTATAGTCCTAAAATGTTTATAACTTATTCACATGTAAGTAGTCATATTTTTGTATTTCTTTACTAAATAGAATCAGTATTTTAGCAAAACTCATACAATTTCTTATTAACTAATATATTACCAATGCTGAATATCCATTAAGGCTAATAATTGCCGATTTAAAACCTTGTTTTAAATCTTTTAAAATCTCTTGATGTAGTTTTAGGTAATTTGGTAGATCATTTATAATAATTCAATTCATACCTTATTATTAGCGAAGCTCTGACTTTACAAAATATCTTTTAGATTAGAAAGAAAATAAAGAAAAGCTATTTTTACCTAAAACAACTACTTAAGTTTAATTAGTTAAAGCAACAAAATATCAAAATGCACAATTGATTAGCTTTGTACACGGGAAATATTAAATTACACCATTTTAAATTTAATTCATCTTCTTCCATTTTCGGTCTGAGATTTTGGGTATGTCGGTACTCTCTTTGTGTAGTGTGTAGACTACCTACCCACCCCAACAAACCTGCCTATCCAGTGCTCTAAACCAAACTGGCAGTATCAAAATAAAATGTAGATAGTTCACTAAAATATTTGTGTAAGCTATTGGTCTTTCATATTATATATAGTGTACATTTGCGCATCTGGTACATATTAGTTATGAACTCGAGTAATTTTTGAGCAACAGAAACAGATACTTACCAGCAAGTTTTTGTACAGGTTCAAGTAAAGTTTCGGGCACAATCGGATCATCCTTGGCATTAATAAAAATCATAGGTAATTTAATATTTTTTAAATAGTTTATACTGGAGCTCCATTGATACAATTCCTTGATAGTATTGAACTTGTGCATTTTTCTGGTGTATGCCTCGTCCAATTCTGGCAATGTTGCCGCTGCGATGATTTCGTGTTCCTTTAATTTATATCTGTTTTTAACGTCTTCTGATAGTAAAACTTTTCGGTGTCTTAATATTATATTTTTCATATTTTCTGTCATAATATAGAGATAAAATCTTCGAAAATTTTGCCAGTTTAATAGCAGTTTTGTTCCCCTAAAAGTAATATGTTATTAAAAAAAAATGCATCTTTAATTATTTTAAACGTTCCATTTCTTCTGGTAGTATTGGTTAAATACAACATGATACTTACTCTATGGCATTGTAACCCTGGCAAATCGAAATTCCACCAATAATATGCTGAGGCCGTTCTCTGTCATGTTCTCCCATATATTTTGTGACTAAATTCCCTCCAAGACTAAATCCAACACAAATAACTTTAGATTCTGGATGTCTTCCTATAATACTTGTAAGCATCTCAGAAAAATCATTTGTGTTTCCTGAAAAATAATATTTTTAGATTTAAAACAATATGATTCAAACATTGCAAAGATTTGGATGCATTTAAAGTTATTCTTTTTTATGACATACCATAACTAAATATCCTAGGCGATGTCACAGGGATACTCTGTAGGGCTCCCACGTGGTTTAAAACGGCACACCGATATCCATGGCACTGTGCCCAATGGACAAACGTCCTGATATAAACACTTTCTGAGGTGTTGCATATACCAGGACAAATTGCAACGGTAATGTCGTCCAAAACTGCAAAAAAATGTAAATTAAAATACGATTATCGCATAATATGGAAATAAATGTAATCACAGACAAGCATACAACAACATTCTGTGGGAAAATCGTGGCTGACTAGAGTCATTTATATGATTCTTTGGTACATGTAGGGATAGGGTTTTAAGACATCTACATTCGAGCTGTTAAAACCTTAACAGTCGCATATTTGCATGTACTTATCTGGAAAATAAGATGTCGCAATAAGGTATCACGGAAGGACTTAAGCAACGATGCTCCAACCTTGATTAAGGACCTCAAAGAAATAAGGAAACAATGTTACAACATGGTAGGAGATATATAAAATACTTTACCATACATTCGACCAAGGGGTATTAGCCGATGAGAAAACTGGCCTCGTGTAGTTGAAGAAAGGGATACATGTGGAAATAAATGAGAAAATAAAAAGTTAGAGGTCAGAAAAGACGAATTCTAAGAAGATCGATATGGACAACTTTATAATGTGTAACACAATAATATAAAAAATAAATAATGTAAAAAATATAAACCAATTAAGGGAAAGTTTTGAGTCTTATGGTCCAGACGTGGAAAATAAACAATATAAATTAAAGATAGGCTATAAAAATTGTCTTCTGGAGAAGTAATAATCAATAAAAATTATCGTCTATAAGTTATTTTACAGAGATCAAAACAATATTGAGGCTCACAGAGCGAACGCCATATAGCGTCACTGTTATGCAGAATGTTAAATATTTTTAATTAATTAAAGTACCTATAAATTATTTGAAAGTGTTTTTATAAACAATCCAAAGCGAAATACTTTCGAATTACGAAATAATTCACAATAAAATTAAATTTAATATTTTTCCACTGGAACAATGTTCCAGCGATAACAAAAATAAATAAAAATATTTACTACGACCACAATTCTCCATCAAAACAAATATCGTCGGGTAACTTTTTCAACCTCGTATCTTAAAAGATTGTGTGAGCCAGCAGTCATAATGTACAGAATTAATTAGTGCAAAGAACCGAAAATCGATATTAAATATCCAAATTTTGGATATACAAGGTTTAATTGAAATATTTAATAAGAAAAACAGAACAATTCACATTTTTACCTTGGAAATTCGTATCCAATGGCTGATACATGTCATAGGTGATTGTTGCCCCATCTTTAGCATTTACTATCACTCTTTCTCCAATGGGCCATGGGCATCTAACCCTACCTATGGCACTGTGAATTATGGTTTGAACATGACCGCTGAAACCCCATAGTCTTGTTGGAATGTATCTGTACAGAAGGAAAAAGGTTAAGTCGAGCACACTATGCTCAAGATCCATACAGTGATAGAAAAATCTAATAATATTAATACAAAACGTGGTTGTGTCTACTTTTGGGTATAGAATACAATTTTTCGATTATTCTAATATAACGTTATATTAAATACAGTCAAACCAGCTTCATGGTATTTAATTTTACAATAACATTGTTGTACTAGAGTGCCGGTATTTTATGAAGGATGTTCATGTGCATAAGTATACTTAACGATAAACATGTACATGTAATTACATGTTTTATGTAGTTTTTATGTGCACATACTGCAACTGCTGCAGTGGTTCTATTTACATCAACACAGCACTAGTTTGTAAATATCAAACGCGATTACTTGTTTGTTGTATTATATGCAATATATAGTGGTTGGCGCATATACAACTATTTATTGTTGTATTCTATAACCTAATTACGCTATTGATTACGATAGTGTTCTATCAGTGTACGACTACTGAAATACTTAAATTTAAGCTCGCCGTAGCGCGCCATGCTCATCTTTTTCCTAATTTTCTATCATTTCATTAGTAAAAAACACGTCAAATTGATAACCTCTTTCTATTTGGGAAGTCGGAAAGGCTTGGGTCAAAAAGTCAGAATGCATGATGCGCTATGGTGTGGTTAAAAAGTATCTTAATTTTTTAGCAATAAGCACTTAACTTGTATGGGTAAGGCCCAGTTTATCAGTGTACAGTTAAAACTTTATCTAAAAGACAAAGTCTCAGTTAAGAGCAAATTCTGGATTTTGGTTGGAGCTATGGTTATTGCGTGTCAGCTAAATTTAGCTGCACTTTGATAAACCCAGCCTAAGAAGGCAATATAAAAATATTTTTATTTTGTAAGAAAATGCATCGGAAAATGCCTGTTGTATAAAGCCACATGACAATTTAACAGGTCTGATTCTATACCTATAGCAAAATTTGAATCGAGACGTATAAATAAAGGTTATTAAATACCAAAGCTTACATTTTACATGCTCGATATTGACTTTTGATTGTTTATTTTATAAAAATACTATTTTAACGCACAATTTGATAACTGTTATCATTTGTGAATGTCTAAGTATTTATTCAATAATTACACCAGTTCACAAAAAAAAGTATATATACTATAAACCACACTGTATTTTACTTACGTATTTTTGATTATTTAAAACTAATAGGGGAAACTGTTGTAGGTATACTGGGACACTGTGCTTAGTGGGACAAACCAAATAGCGCTCTTCTTCTGGTAGTTAAAAATCTAAATAAATTATCGAATAATGTGCGCTTGCCGCTGCAAATTTACGTCTAAAAACCACAGGCCTTAGTCTGCTCAGTCGGTCTTTCGATAAATTTAGTTTAAAAAACAATTGAGGGACATATTGTGTTTAATTGATAAAATTTTTGATTGAAATTTTGTGAATATAACCTTTAGGGTTTTTCGAGGTAAACCTAGGTATTAATCAAATAGTATTTTATTATACATTTTTTAAAATATAAAGTTATAAACTAAAATTTGTATACTGTTGTATACTGAGACAAAATTAGGTGTTGCGTACAGACTTATTGATAAAAAAGGATATTGTTCTTAAACTCCATGTCCACTTTTGATTAGATTTACTGGAAAAAAAATCTGTCCTTTAAGGACATAATATGAATAAGTAATATTTTTTTTAAATAATATTATTTAGTGTCATTTTTACTGTAAATTTTATTGCTTATTTAAGTTTTTATTTTGATTTATATATTAATATATTAAAAATAATTAATTTATGTATAAATAAAAAATAATATGGCCTTTGTCCCACTGTGCACTCGGCGTATTATTTATCTGAGTAACAAATTAGAAGAAGGAAGCTATGATTAGTGGTTTAAAAATGACGTTTTTGCACGACCAAGACTAAAACCTAATTTTACGCTTTTATTTTCGGGACTAAACTTGCCGTTTTTCTCCCAAGGGAATAAAAATTACGGCAACCTTGATAATATTAAAATATTATTATATTATATTATATTATACTATGTGCTTTGCTGGTTCAAAAATTAGGTTTGGTGATGTTTTGTAATAAATTAGCGATTTAAACCAATTTATTTGATTTTAACAAAGAAAACCTTTAAAAATAACATTGTTAGGTATAACAATTTATACATAACTTAAAATTTATCATCTTCCTCCATTTTTTTGACGTTTGTGTCAACCATATTAAAAAACAATTGAAATCGCGATAGCCATGAAACTGACTTTTCGCAATTTACAGGCATCTTGATTAAATTACGAAAATAAAACAACCGATTTTAGACGCGTGGTTTTTAATTTTAATTTTATCTACCTACCTAAATTATGTTTGGTCCTGCAAAAAATAATGTATATACCTCAGGACTTAACTTGGCTGTTTTAGTCCCTTGCGTTTCTGTTTCCCTCGCTCGCTACGCTCGCTCAGGAAACACTAATGCAGCGGGACTAAAACAGCCAGTTTAGTCCCTTGGTATATAAATTACTATTAGTGATATTTTTATTACGCATTGGGCTTTTGATAATGTTTGACATTTACATTAAAATAACTGTCATGTCACGTCTTACAAATAATAATAGAAAGTTTTTAAAAAGTGAAAATTTGTTAAAAGTTATATTAAAAGTAAGTTTTTTTATTTATAATATGCTATTAAAATAAAATTTTACCCTACCTGAGCTTAAATTATGTTTTTTAAATAAAATTATGAACGGTATTATGTTAACTCGCCAAAAAAATATTTGCACATCGTTTACTGTGAAACCCTTATTGAGCACTGTATTATATTGCTTAATTTTTACAAAACATTTGTAGATTGATACTTAAATTTCCTTTTTAAAGATTTTTCTTGAACTTCTTGCTTTTTAATAATTATTTGGAATTTTTTTTAAACGTAAAAATAATTTTTGTATTGACACTAAATTTGAAACTTGATAACAACCTTACATAGGGAATTAAATGTATTCTACCAACCATACAACAAAAAACAAATAAACATCCACTCATATTCTGCGCGGAGTTTAACACTAAAAAATTGACTAAAAAATTTTTCACCCACTCTTTTACGTACAGCTTTTGATCTCACCCAAAATTAGTTACATACCCTATTAATTAAGTATTATAACTATTCTATAAATAGAAGCACGTTAACTAAACCATAAAAATTAAAGAAAACCCCAAATTATTCTTTAGTTTTTGAATAAAATACTGTTTTTATTAAAAATTCTGTCATCACCGCGTCCATTTTGACGTTTATAAGAAATGTAAAACTAGCAATTGTTTATTTTTAATAGGCATACTTAGGCCATGGCTACCTATTATTTTAGTATTAAAAAAATCTTAAAATTAATATTTTTGACATAATTTTTTGCACAATTATAGATTTTTATTTAAAAATAAAAGGTGTTGGATAAAATTAAATTCTGAACCTCGCTCCCTTCTTATGTAAAGCGGTTTCAGTCGCATTTGGCTGAAATTTGGATGTTATAGTACTTGCCATTCTGATGAAAAGTTTAAAAAGGCTAAACTCCCAAAAATCAATAGCATTTTGAAAATCTCGAAACCCGCGGTGCATCGGTCTTATGGAAAAGTCGTTTCGGTCGACTTGGCTACATTTGGGATATGTTATAGTACTAGACTTTCTGATCAAGTGACTTCGAGCCAAAGTCCAAACTCCCAAAATTCAATAGTTTAGGTATTATCTAAAGATCTCGAGCTAGTTCTTTTTTGCAATTTATTTGAAAAAGTTATGGGGTCAGCGAGTATGTTTATTCTTAAATTCGTTTTCAGAACACAAAAATACGTAAGAAAAATATAACCTTGTTGATTTTTATTATTATTATTATTAAACTCAAGATCGAACATATAAACAGAATGTAGAATTTACAATATTGTAGTGTTCAAAAACAATCAATTAAGAAAATTGTCCAAACGGTTTTTAAATGTGTTAATCGATGGTGCATCAACTACAGATTGTGGAAGTGAATTCCAGGGATGAAAAATGCGATTAAACAGGTATGATTTTCTGCTGCTTGTACGGCAAAGCTCTTGATTTAATTTATATGTGTGTCCTCTTAGGCGACGGTCGGTATTTAAAGTAAACAGATGACTTAAGTCCTTTGAGAAATTGTTGTGAACTAGTCTATATGCCATTATAAGGGATCCCCGCTTAAGCCTGTCATTTTGCAATGGCAAATCAAAAATGTTTAGACGTTCCTCGTGTGAAGGCCGATTTCTTCTATATGGTAATCTTGTTGCTTTACGCTGGACATCTTCAATACAAT
This sequence comes from Brachypterus glaber, assembly GCA_958510825.1. Classification (NCBI taxonomy): domain Eukaryota; kingdom Metazoa; phylum Arthropoda; class Insecta; order Coleoptera; family Kateretidae; genus Brachypterus; species Brachypterus glaber. The sequence goes on from OY294049.1 coordinate 19,420,190, forward strand.
TTTTATCGCGCACTAAATTTGGGAACCAGACAGAAGAACCGATGATAGTTATTGACTTTGTTTTTGTGGGTCTGTGTTATCGCTGTTTTGTATATTTAATTTTAAAATATTATAGTTCTAGAGAAACAAATCATCTCAGATAAAATTTAATCATTTTGCGAAGTATGTTAATCTTAATTACTCAATGAGTCAATGATAATACTTAAATATAACTTATTTACTTTTACTTTTTGCGTTACTATATTTTTAAATTTAATTAAAGTAAATACCTAATCCATAAATATTTAGATGATGTAGCTATAAACTATCTCTTAACGCTCCTTCGCAGCAAAATAACAGCCATATGGCTGTTATTTTGCTGCAAAAGAGAGTAAGAGATACTTTATAGCTACTGTGTTACTTGGGTAGAATCTATCGTGCTAAGTTTTAGTGATCGCGGGGTGTTTTCCCTCTTATAAAACATTTCCCACGATGCATTTATTGCAATTTTTAGTGGGTTGAACTTTGCGCTAGGTTTGGACTTTGCAATGGCTTTGGTTGAGTTTTAATTCACACAAAACTAAGTTCTGTATTATCTAGCCTTAATGCCCAATTTTTAGAACTTTACGACATTACTGCGCTTTTTAATTTCCCCAAAAGCAAATATTACAAATGTTACAAGTTGTGTTACACTGTAACACAGCATTAGTTTTAATGCTTATCATGTTATGCAATAGTATTTTAACACACACTGTGATAAAAATAAGTTAATGAACTTTTACTCGGTAACTTTTAAACGTTTTGACTAAAACACTTAAATTTAAGCACTATTGGAAAAACTACCAATTGAAGTGCTAGAGTATGGTAAATACATTTTTAATTTTAAAACTCAGGATCGGATCCTATTCCAAAAAGTCCAAACTGGCCGGTTAAATCGATGTTATTTGTACATATGGTTCTTTTTTACTAGAAGTGCTACATTACTGCATGTTTAAATGCGTTTTTTAATATCACACCTAAGTATTTTAACGATAGTGGGTCGGTTAACAAGGTCGTTCTAAGAATTATATGTTCTAAAAACATTAGTTAAAAAAATTTTTATAAATAAATCTTAGTTAAATATTATTGTTGTCGCCAGAGTTTGGATCAAACTATAACCTTTAACGAAAATAAAACAACGAAATAGATATTATGGTCATTATTGAGATTGCGGACAATGATCGCAATCGCCGAACAACATTAATATATCGTTATTTAAGGGGGTTTCTGCCCATACAATTTTCAGAATATGTACCTTTAAATGCAAAATCCGACGGTATTTAGATGTCACTAAAGACAGTTTGAAAAGCTATCAACTTGGCTTTAAGACATTTTTTAGAGAAGTTTAGAGGGGTTGAACCCTCCCCCCTATGATTTATAATTTACCTATACCTTAAGTATGGATAGTCTTATTAATGGTGCAGTTCGCTTGCAAAACAACTTTACACTACGATATTTCAAGAACGCTTTGACATAGAGACTTTAAATTGTAACCAAAGTCTCTGTGTCAAATCGTTCTGGAAATATCGTAGTGTAAAGTTATTTTGCAAGCGAACTGCAACATTAATAAGACTCATTTTGGAGTGTTACGCCCATGTTAATGGTATAGGAAAATAGCGTTACAGGGGGTGTCCAAAATGGTCAAAATTTGCGTTACGTAATACTTGAACGTTCCCTATACAATGTATACGTATACTATACATACTTAAGGTATGGTATGGTATGTAGGGCGAGGGGTTAAAAATCTCTAAAAAATGTGACTTAAGAGATTTTGTGACAAATTTATCACAAAATAGTAACTAAATACTTTATTTAGTTACGAAGGTATACCGTCGTATTTTGCATTTAAGGTTATTCTAAAAATAGTATGGGCAGAAACCCCCTTAAATAAAGATATATTAATGTTTTTCTCAATATTAATCATATAGTTTGACGCACGGATCTGTGGCTACGGGAAATATGTTTGGAATGTCTGTGCAAGTGGAAAGCCCGATGTAGACACGCATGGCTTATAACGCTCTTGACGGAAAGAAGAGAGCGCGAATGATTCCTCCCCCTTACATCCGGGACTTTCTTTCATGCGGAGAACTATACTATACAGGGTAATTGATTAACCCGTTTACAAACTTTGGCAACCATAAGTAGATTTAATTTTATGAAGAAATGTTCATATAAACAAAGTCCAAACCTAGGTCCTATCTTTCTTCGTTCAGAAGTTATAGCGTTTTTAAAAATTTTAATTTGAAAAAACGTAGTGTCCATAATTTAGCAAAACAAAATTTAGTAATTATTATTTTAAACAATTACCTGTCAAATTTTTATTGTTTCTTTCATGATTTGTTAAAATTTTACTTAGTATTCAGGAAAGTGGACTAATTTTTGAACAAATACTGTAGTTAAATTTTATTAGCCTCTTTAAAATTTAATTTTTGCCTAAAATATGCAACATTTTATTTAAAACAGTTATAATTATACCTTTGTCTTCCTCTGTAGAACCTCTCTCTTTTTCTTATCGAAATGTGAATGGCCAGGACAGTAACAAACAATTTTTTCAGGTGATTGTTTAAAATGATAGTTACTATTTTTTGATAAATCATGTCTACTACGGTTTTCAATTTCAATTTTAAAAACTATAACTTCTTAACGAAGAAAGATGAACATTTCTTTATGAAATTATATCTACTTTTCGTTGCCAAAGTTTGTAAACGAGATAATAAATCACCCTGTATATTTCAATGTTTTATTTATGTTAAAGGTTATAGATTGATCCAAACTTTGGGGACAACAATAGTATTTAACCAAGATTTATTTATTTATCGTCGGCTAAGAGCTAAATTTACCTAAAAACATTTTTTTTCAAAATTTCCTTTTTACAGAATTGCCTTAATGTCTTACAGAATTGTCAAAATGTCTTACTCTATGTTTCTGTTTAAAATTGAATTGTATTAAATCAATACCTACTGATAAAAATAATAAAAACTAGACATTTTAGAGGTAAAATTACCTAAACCGATCATAAAATTGTAAGTACTTTTGTCTAGACTTTTAGATGACATTTCTCATCATTAAGATCAGGCAGTAATATAATAGGGATACTTTTCAATTAAAACATAATAGTTCCGTTCAGAAATTGATCTAATAAATATAATAGATATAGTACAAAAGTGCCTGGAAATATAACAAAATAAGTACTTAATAAAATAAGATATACAAAAATGTTTATAAATATCATAGTTTAAAACTAGATTCCATATCCCCTTATGTATGGCCTTAGGTTTAGGTAAATTTACCTCTAAAATGTATGTCATTTTTAGAACGTCAAGTACCGATGCCGAGTTTTGTTGAATTTAAAATAAAATAGTTGAAATAGAATGAAATGATTTAAATAGATTAACGAATTAAGAGCTCTTTAAGGTATCAAAAAAATATTTATAGTAAATATAAATCACCAACATAAATTTTAAAATGTTCTTTAAACATACTTCTTAGAACGACCTTGCAAGATTTTTGGGAAACGACCATATGCTTAATGATCAAATACACACCCGGTAAAAACATATTCGGTATCTGTAGATAATATTTTATTTAATAAAAGTACCATAATAGTACTATTATTATTATTACTATTATTATACTATATAATAGTACCTTATTACTTGTGAAATGTAGATACATAAAATTGTCTTATTTTATAGGTTTTTAATGTTATAATTTCTTTTACCTTGGTTTTTATGTAAATCTTAATAATAACTTAATGAGTTTACCAAAACGAAAATAATAATAATAATAATAAATCTATTTCCAATATTAGTATTAAGTAGGTAAATTTACATTGTATATATACATTACAGTTAATATAAATATAGTCTGTGTACCCTTAAATAAAAACAATTTAAAAATGAATCATCAAAGTGACGTAATTGTTATTTATAATAATTTGCAATACTTTTTAAAAAATGTAATAATAATAGTATATTAATTTAAAACAGATGAGGAGGTAAAAATCAAAACGCAGTTTTGGCCTTTGTGCCAGAGTGGCTTATTTATGCGAGTCAAGTAATTGATAAAATAAATAAATAAATAAATAATTCCATTTATTTCCAGAAAATAATCAAATTTTACACACAGAGTCCAAAACAGACATTTAAGGAAATTTTGTCAAAAATATAAATATTGCAAATTTTCTCAGAAATTGCAAATAGATAAAATATTGCAGATATACAGATAGTATATTGCAGACATACATAAAATAAACATATACATAGTGATATACTTGACTCGCATTAGACATAACGATACGATGCCGTGATTGGCTTGATGTGCCGTCATGTACCTTGTGCGTAGGCTTATGGACGTTTTGTTAGCTCGCATAAGAGCCTGTGGATAGACCTTTACTTAGCGACAAGCTGTTATGTCACAAAGACAAAAACTGCGTTTTGCTTAAAACTGCGTTTTGATTTTCACCTCCTCAAATACATGTTTTTTTTACACACAAAACGAATCTTTGGAACTTATTTGCTACATGTGACGAGTCGAGTAATTTTCTAACATCTTTGGGTATTTCCCTATTAAATATAAATACAAATTTTGTAAAATGCTTAAAATACGGAAAATTTTCGTAATATTTCCATTATTTTCAACAGATCCCTGTATTGCTATTTGGAATCCGATTATCAGACAAAAACTGATTTAGGGCCACTTTAACTTAAACTGAGTTTATTTGAGATAATCTTAGTTTAAGATTTGGTGCAAGTGGCAAGTTGCTTTTCCAAAAGCTTAGTCATAAGATTTCCCTAATCTAAATTTACATGAAACTTAGAGTTGACGAGTGAAGTAATTTTCTAGCATCCCTGGGAATTTTACCACTGAAATCTTTGAAATCCTTAAAATATACTGTACCCTTACATCTATATAATCTATATGTGCTTGTTTTTTTTTGTTATATCAAAAACTTAGTGATATTCATAGATTTTCATAATTCGAATTCTTTAAAGAACCCAAAGAAAGACTGACCGCAAAAAAAAGAGTTTTTTTAGTAGTTAATAATAAAGTATCTCAAGAAAAATCGAGTTAAAGGGATCCAGTCAGTTATGTTTAATAAAATGTGAGCAAGTTTGGTATAAAATTAAATTCAAGTACCCCTAGTTAACCTTTTGTTTAAGGAGATGTTTAGCTTCTAGAACAATAAATCTTGCTTTTCGCACAAGTTCATGACCAGACAAATATTTTGAGCCCTTATACGTTACATTTTCTCAATTCCAATCGAAGTTACAGTTTATTTGAAAGAGGCTAATTCTGCGGTCACTCTCTGTATTAAAATCTAATTACATTACAACTTTCGAAACTAAATCTTGCATAAAAGCCAAAGAAATGCCTACATTAACTCTTCATCAAGATGACTTTAAATCTTACATCTGGCTATTCACAAATTCCAGTAAAAGTTTATTTGGATTTACATTACAAAAAATACGAATACCTAAAAATTAATGGGCAAACCTATGCATATTGAACTTTTTATACAATTTTCAGTTAAACTTTATACAGTTTTCAACATTACCCGACATTACCTATCATTTAATTTCACTTTTTTTTCATAATAGCATAAATGCTCACACGACAACAGGTATTTACAATGGCTTTTTTATAGGCCTGTACATATGAATTTACTTATTGTATCTAAACACAATTTATCTAAATCATAAATACATAAACTCGGCTTAGTTAAAATATCTATAAACTTCAACATACATAATTATGTATATTATAAAATAATTAAAAAAAGGCTTATAATCGACTTCACGTTAATTTTATAATAAAATGCACCTTGCCCAATCGGTAAACATAACCTAATTCATGCCACTGAAAATGCATATTTTTAATCTGTAACCTAATTTATTAATTGTGTAATGTCCTTAGTGTTATTTATGACCAGAATGTTAAAGATGTCCCATTATATGTATTTAAGTCCGTAGATGCTATATCTATTATAGCGAAACCGCGGTCACACTAATTGTTTTCAATAATAAAATTAACGTGAAGTCGATTATAAGCCTTTTTTTAATTATTTTATAATAAACCACTTCATTATAAGAAGTTCAGACGTTCAGAACCATGAATGAATTTTCAAACTGGATAATTATGTATATGTTAATATTTATATTATAATTATAGTCTATAACCTAGGTATAGTTGAATTGTCTAGGATAATATCAGATAAGATTCTTTCCCATGTTTCACTTAAAAAATAAAGCATAAAACGAGTTGTTATAAATAAGTAGGTATTCTAGTTATTTATGTGCTAGCTTAACAAATCATTTCCAAATCATATATGATTATAATCTACAAAAACATAACTTAAAACTAGTAAAAATGATTGTTTTGACTTACGGTTCATTCAAAAGAGGTGATATCTTAAGGATAACATCTAAAAATTTGTTGTCACTGCAGAATATCGTTGGCTTTTGTGGCTGACTATTAACATTTAGGATTCTAAATAGAATACATAATATAACAGCGATTGCGGCCAGTAATGCCGTCGACATTGTCGCGTAGAACCGCCCGGTTTCTGTATTTTGTTCCAGCAACACGCCTTTTTTCGTATTAAACACAGCCTGTCGTCGACATCCAACAATATGCGGCACGAAAAACGATCGACAATCAACGAATTTTGTCGACAATACTTTTCGCGATAATTTGCAGATTTTCCGGCGTTAAACTTTCTTAAATTTTCTCACAGTTTTAATTTTAGAGACGTATTTGTATTTTTTTGTCTTGTCTTGTATCATTTCTGGTTTGGCGGATTAATCAATAACAGCTGATTCTGAAAGAGGCAAGCTCAACCTACGCATGCTTCATGAATTTAATGTTTACGACTTCACACGAGTGTTTGACCGAGTGAAGTCGTAAAATGAGGGGTATAGAATCAAATGGTGTAATGTCCACATTTTTCTCGAACTGAGTTAGAGATGGCGTTCAAATCAGTTTTTTCTGTTCTATACAACGTTATAAACGCACAAAATAAGAAAGAGTTTCTTTGTAATTTTGTGTATAAACTACCCAGGTAGCAAAATAACATGACATTCACGTGAAAGTCACGTTAATATGTGACATGTGATGTTAAGATTGTAGTCTCATTTAACAAGAATGTAGCATGGTGGGGATCTCCTAAGTCCGCCCCTAATAACATCACACAATGATATCCCGAAAATAACGTGTTTGTGACATCATAAATCCACATTCCTGTTATATCTAATATCTTATGGATGCCGTTACTGGTACTTTAATATTTAAATAATATTCTAGCTTTTTCTAAATTAAAACCATTAAAAACGCAATAACCCTATAAAAAAATCGGATTTAAAATCAATCAGTAATTAAAACAATCACAGATTGAAACAGATAGATTCTAAATACGAAATTGCAGATTAAGCGGAGAATATATTCCTTTAATCCGTGTCCGTGGTCTTGAGAAGCCCGGCAGAGCCCCCTATCCATTGGAAATCGTATAATGTGTATACAATTTCCTTATAATAATTTACTCTATCAACATCATCTTATATCGATTTTTTTGCTTCGAACGTCGGTGAGAAGCAAAATAACATGACATTCACGTGAAAGCCACGTTAATATGTGACATTTTAAATGTTCCGTATACAAGTGTTAATTTTAAATTATTTTAAGTGTGTATGTTACTATTTCATTTTGACGTGTCTTATAACACAACCTTGTTTATGTAGATAGCTAAGACCTTTCTGTATACTCATTGTATTGTTTGTTATAACTGATTAATAAATATCTATCTATCATGCGATATATTCACAGCGTTGCTAAATATTTGTTATTAAATAACATGGTTGTCACGTCACACGTGTTACGTTGCAAATGTGATGTTAAATACATGTTATTTTTCAATATTATGTGATGTTATGATTTAGTTTAAAAATACACCCAAAAGTGATGCTAATTTCTTGTAATATAACATCCCTTGCTACCTGGGTAGCAATGTACGGGTATAAGATGGGGTTAAAATATGCGATTCAGTTTCAAAGAGTACAATGTCCAGTCATCAGTTAGTCAGAATACTGTTGAAACCGAAAAAAAGTGGATGTTAATGCATTACTTGTTTGTCACCCAGGTAGCAAAATAACATGACATTCACGTGAAAGTCACGTTAATCGGTGACATGTGATGTTAAGATTGTAGTCTCATTTAACAAGAATGTGGCATGGTGGGGATGTCCTAAGTCCGCCCCTAATAACATCACACAATGACATCCCGAATATAACGTGTTTGTGACATCATAAATCCACATTCCTGTTATATCTAATATCTTATGGATGCCGTTACTGGTACTTTAATATTTAAATAATATTCTAGCTTTTTCTAAATTAAAACCATTAAAAACGCTATAACCATATAAAAAAATCGGATTTAAAATCAATCAGTAATTAACAATCACAGATTGAAACAGATAGATTCTAAATATATATTCCTTTAATCCGTGTCCGTGGTCTTGAGAAGCCCGGCAGAGCCCCCTATCCATTGGAAATCGTATAATGTGTATACAATTTCCTTATAATAATTTACTCTATCAACATCATCTTATATCGATTTTTTTGCTTCGAACGTCGGTAAGAAGCAAAATAACATGACATTCACGTGAAAGCCACGTTAATATGTGACATGCGATATATTCACAGCGTTGCTAAATATTTGTTATTAAATAACATGGTTGTCACGTCACACGTGTTACGTTGAAAATGTGATGTTAAATACATGTTATTTTTCAATATTATGTGATGTTATGATTTAGTTTAAAAATACACCCAAAAGTGATGTTAATTTCTTGTAATATAACATCCCTTGCTACCTGGGCATTATGGACAGCAGTGGCGAACCGACGAAGATTTAAACTTCTGTCGCGGAATCATAGAGTCCCAAGAAACCGTTGAAGATAAATAAATCTTTTAATAATTATTTCTTCTTAATACTGTTGTGCAATGTGTATTTATTTATTAAAATTAAGAAATATTACGTCAAAGAATATCAAATTATACAAAACAATACAAATTTGCCGACCGAGTGTGTTTTAATTCGTTTTTTGCTTCTAGTGTAAATTCACGAGTGAACATTGCACCATTTGATTCTATACCCCTCAAATGGATTTTGAAGAGGAGCAATTATTAAAATTATTATACCGAAGGTCAACCTATTTCAAAATTATATTTTTTTATTCATTCAACATCTTGCATTTTGTATTATTTACGCCTATTTTTATTGAAAATGGCTTATCTACCTTTTTTAAATTTAACTCAATTTCTCATTCATTCGGAATGAATAATTAACGAATAACGAATTTATCGCATAGGTTTACCTTGTTACAAGAACCATTAATAGACTCTGGTAAAAACAGTGTACTGTATTCAATGTTTTATACGAGCAGTATTCCTGTAGATATTTGAATCAAAAATTTTAAGTTTCTAAGAATTACATTTAGATGGAGTAACCCTAACACCTTTGCGCCTTCACCATAATTGTAAATATTTGTTATTAACAATTAAAAATTTAATTGAGAATACAATTTATATATATGTAGTATGCTGTACTGATAAGTGAAAATACCTTACCCCTACGATGTTTTTTTTACCCCTCTTTTCTCTAATCTAAAATCGTGCTTATTGTTTGTTTTTTAATTTATAAAATATAATTTATTTGTGGACTAATAAGTTATAAATTAAATATAAATTATATTCTCTCCCTAAATATCAATTCGTGATACTAGGTTAGGTACAGGGGCTTTTTTTCAAATTTTACTCATATTAATCCCAATTTTTGGAAAATGCAACTCCTGCTCCCAGACAGCACATGATATCTTAAAGACGTCTTTTTTAGATCTTAATTCTGTCTGGACGCCTAAAGACATGAAAAGGATATCTTATGGACTTCTTTTTAGGGATGTTTAAAAGATATCTGATTATGATGTCTATAAGATGTCTTTTAAGTATCGGTACAAGATGTCTTAACTTCGATACTCATCGCTAAAAATAAATTAACCACAATCAACTATTAAAAAAAATCACCATTTTTTTTAAAGATCTTTTTTTGAAAAAAAAAATTAAATTATTTTTTTACGAAAAGAAAAAATTAAAAAAGAATTCAAAACAGAAATTTTCAAAAAAAAAACTGAAAAAAAATTAAAAAAAAAACAAAAAAAATCACCTTTTTTAAGATCTTTTTTTGACAAACAAATTACCTCTCATTTTGGTTCTTATTACGCTTTTTATATCAATACGACCATACCTAGCAACGTAAATGGGAGGGGGTATTATGTTGTAAAGTCGCCTGTGCAAGGCGTCAGTAAGGCGTCTTAAAAAAAGATGTCTTAAAGACCTTACCTTTTGTAACATACGACGTCGTTAAGACTCGTTAAGACGTCTTTAAGATGCATATACGGCGAAAACCGACGTTCTTAAGACGTCTTGAATGGCGAGCTACGACATCTTTAAGATCTCTTTAAGTCATCCTTGTGCTGTCTGGGCTAAAGTAGTTGCATTTTCGTCATTGGGATTAATATTAGTAAAATTTATGTTTAAAACCACTGATACCTAACCTAGTATCACTTATAATATTAACCCTGAAAATAAGATATTTTAAAGTACCTAAGTCGAACAATATTTTTTGTTTATGAGGGAACTTTTAAATTTTAATGCACTATGTGCATGCATTTAAGTCGATTTAAGTTAAAATGATTTAACGCGCAGTGCGTTAAATAACTTTCAATGAGATTTATTATGCCAAATTTCAAGTCCGCTTAATTATGTCAGTTTTTGTATGACAGTAAAATCATTTTTTATTTTTTTATATTTTTTACGTTTTTCGCGCTTTCTGGAATCCAAAACCTTTAATCCAGTCACCGTCCCACAGTGGGCCAGAAATAAAACAAATTGATAAAACTCTGAGTTTATATTTTCGATGCCGCTAATTTCCAATATCATAGTAAAAAATATAAAAAAATAAATCCGCGCCACTAGGGTGGAACATATTTTATTTTATATTTTCAATTTTGCTGAAATTTGCTATGGGTCTAGTAGAACCGTTCTACATTTAAGGTCCTTTATGTGAATCAATACCTAAAAGTTTAAAATTCTAAACCTTTAGTTATTGATTCATATAAAGGGCCTCCATACCAAATCACAACAAATTCGAAAATATAAAATAAAATATGTTCTACCCTAGTAAGGTCGATTTTTTTTCAGATTTTTCCAAAAAAAAAAATTATGTGTAAGATATTGTATATGCAATGTGCCACTTAAATTTATTTTTTTTCGCAAGGTCGCAAAATATTTCGAAAAAATGTATTGAAATCATTTAGAGGACACTATAAGGTTTATCCCTGATAGCACAAAAGTCTTCTAAGAAGATTCTTAAAATAAATAGCCGGAAGGACAGCATGCTTCTTAGAAGCATATCTATTTTGCTCAGGATATTCTAAGAACGATTAAAGAAATTCATGGATACCGTTTTAATCGTGCTGGGAGTTCCTAAGAAGCTTCTTATAAGTCTCTGTATCAAATAAGAATGTTTTAAGAAGCATGTTAAGAATATTCTTAGAAGTAGGTACATGTACTTTTAAGAATAGTCTTAGCATGCTTCTTAAAATATTCTTATTTGATGCATTTAAGTAATAATATTGAATATTACGCATGCGCAAACCAAGTAGGTAGGCGTTTCAGATTTCTACATTAATGTAGTTTTTCTCATTCTTTCAAATATATTTTATGATACTCGATCCTTTTTATGGAGTGATATTAAAAATTTGGACATGACGAAAATTTTTACGTCTTTGTGATAAACCTAATAATTAAAGTATATAAAAATCTTTAGATATAGCATCCATCAGGTAAGATTCATATGCGATATGCAGTTTTATTGTGAAAGCAAACTTTCTACCAGACTTAAAAATCATGCGCCATACAAAAATCCAATGTTTAGAGAAAAAAAATAGCAAATAATTATCATTTCAAAAAATAATAATTTTAATTTTTTGTCTAAAACTATATAAAATCACTATGTCTAAAAATACATCTATTTCTACTACTTAAGGGTAAAACTTATGTTATTAACAGTAATTTTAAAAATATTTGTAATTCTAACCTAATAAAATTAAAATAATATAGACGCCATATTACTATTCTAAAAACATTCACATTAGAATATTTTAAGAATATGTATTTGGGAATATTCTTAGTAAAATACTCTAATCATGCTTAGCATGTGCACTATAGCATTATTCTAAAAATATTTTAAGAATATGTTTTGGGAATATCCTTAGCAAGATACTCTAATCATGCTAAGAATGTTTAGAGTAGAAGCACTTATGCTACTACAGCAGTGCACCTTTTAAGAACATGCTTAGCATGTTTACAGCATTATGCTAAGAATCTTTTTAAGGGAACGATTAAAAAACCTTCTTAAGATGAAGTGTGTTATCAGGTATAAATATTCAACAGTCGACGCTTCATGATTTTTTCCGTTTTTTTTTTTTTATTTTTTACCTGTGTGGACCGCGGGAGAGAAGAAAGTTAACATAATTAGGTTATGGCAAAACAAATTTTTCCACATTTTGATGTTTTTATACGTTTAAATGCCTTTAAAAAACGATTTTTCGATGTGCTTATATCCGTCCGTTCAGAAACCTACACTGTCCTCTAAGCTAGAAAGCAGTAACTCCATTTGTAAATAGCAGAGTTTTCAAAATATTACATCAGAGTTGACGTGAAAACGTCGCTATGCGACATATGGAGTTACTGCTTTCTTGCTTAGCGGGCAAGTACGGGCCATACCGTTAGATATATCAAAACCAAAGTTTAAACTTAGGGTTTTTGGGGGATTGCTTAGGCAGATTTTCTTCACTCTCCCAAATAATGGTAGTTTACTGTTGATGCTTTATCTTTATAACCAAATAGAAAAAAATAAATTTCTCGAAAATATAATTAGATGTTTTAGGGAAACACATTTCTACCCCTGTATAAATCTATATCATTATATTTTATTTACGCGTCAGCAAGTAAAGATATACTTTTTTGCTAAACTACTTGAGAAAAGTTTTAACAAGTTTTAAAATAAACAAATTTATTTACCTTTCATGCTACAAACAAAAAAGCCAACTTCAAAAACACGTATTTACGTTAAAAATACAGTTATTTTATAAATTTAAAAGTTCTTTACTGCCTCGAATAATATTTTTTGTGGTTTTATTTATTCCATCACGTAGTTACATATAAGCATAATAAAATGATAAGGCGTAAAATAAAATTTTGTTATTACAATAACGATTTATTTATTAAAAATGACTAAAGAGAAGAAATAACACCTACATAGGTGTTAAAAAGTCTTGATAAAATAAAAAATAATATTGTTCTGCTTTCAATTACTTCCCGTAAAATCTCCGTTATGGAAACTTTTTGTATTGTTACAAACCTCACATGTGTGTTAGTGTTGCTTATAGAAATCAGAGCCATATCCTTAGTATGTAGTATTCGAAAAAATCTCATTTTTTGAATTTAGATGTATATAAAAAAAAACGAATTAAGATATTTAAAATCCGATTTTTTTGTGTTAGAGCCCTATTAATAGAGAACCAATCACCGCAAAAAATTATTTTTTTACTACAACTATAAGCAAAAAACCACTGTGCGTTATATCTCAAAAAAACGGGCTGATCGAGAAAAACGGAAAAAGGTTCCGAAATCAGCGCATCAAATATAGCCAGATGCAACTAAAATGGTGTCGGCAAATTTTTGAAAATTGAGCAGTGTAATAAATACAGATAAACCCTCTACGACTCGTAGACTACAAGTACATATCGGTACCTTAATTCTTAACTGTTGTATCCCAAAACTAGGTCAATTTACTAACGCATCGTTACTGAAGCGTTGAGGTTACTATACCGGTGGTCCGAGTTTTATTTAATTGTCCAATGTTGATACAATTTGGTATAAAGGTATATTATAAATATTTTTATGTAGGTTAGTACTCAACTAAAATTAAAATAGCGAATTATAATTGAAGGATATATTTTATTTATTATTGTTAAATGAGCTGTCATTTTAAATTTTAAATAACGGATTCGGTTTTAACAAATTTAAAACCCCTTAGATACCAGTTTTTATGAAAATACGACTTAAAAGCAAACGGCCGCGAATAAGCCTCATATGTTTCATAGTGCGCTACTTTAAAAAGAAAGAAGAAAACTGAAGCCAGATTTGGAATTATCACTTCGCGTTTATACAGGATGTCCAGTAAATAATGTCATTAATTTTAAAGGGTGATTCTACGTAGGAAACTATGAAAAAGTTCCTATAAACATATGTCTAAAAATGCGTCGTAAGGGAGCTAAAAAATTCGGTTTTTATCTAATAAATCAGGAGCGCTTTGGGGTACATCAACGAGGGTTTGAATGTAAACTAACCTTAATAAGGCCCATCTTCGTATGCTATCTGCATGTACTAATTTTAATCAGGGGTGTGCGAAACGGGAAGGCCTTATCAGTTTTTTGTCCCAAACTTTTTTCTGTGTAACTTTTTTGTAATTTTATTTTTGGAATTATGATTCTTCAGGTCAAAATACATAAAAAAGGTACTCTTGTTCTAATACTGTAGGATTAACCGTTTTCGAGAAAAAAAAAAAGTTGTAGGTGATATTTCACGGATCGAGGACGAAATATTAGGTACCAATATATTTAAAAACAAAATTTTAGTTGGCAGGGCTATTCTATATCAAAAACTAAGAAAAAAAGTTTTTATACATGTAGGTCGAAAAATCGCTTTTAAAGCTACTATGGCCCTTTAAAAATGGTGCATTTTTACGAGACCATAGCTCCCTTAGGATTGATTTTTGGAAGTACCCGTATATTAGCGTTTTTTCTTAGTTTTTGATGTACATTCATCTTGCATCATTGAAATTTAGGTTTTCAACATTTCAGTATTTAATTTTTCGTCCTCGTACCGTGAAATTTCACCTTCAAATTATTTTTTCTCGAAAACGGTTAATCCTACAGTATTAGAACTGAGGAATCATATACCAAAAATAAAATAGCAAAAGAGTTACACAGAAAAAAGTTTGGGACAAAAAACTAATAAGGCTCCTCAGTTTCGCACACCCCTGTTTAAAATAAGTAGCTACATAAATATAGCACACAAAGATAGGCCTTATTAAGGTTAGTTTACATTCAGAACTTCGTTGCTTGTACCTCAAAGCGTTCGAGTTATTAAATAAAAACCGAATTTTTTAGCTACTTTCAAAGCGGCTTAGCTCCCTTATGACGCATTTTTAGACATTGTTTATAGGATTTTTTTTTCATATTTTCCTATGTAGAATCACCCCTTAAAATTAACGACTTCATTTACTGGATATCCTGTATAGGATCCCTTACATGCCAGTTCTAATAACATATAATATTTTGCAACAAAAATCAACAATTATTTAAAATTTCTTTGATGGATCTATTTTTAAGTGTCAATGTAATCCCTTAAAATCGAATTTGCTGTTTTTTAAAAGCAAGTCATGTTTTCCAATAAATCGCGGTAGACTAAATGCATTCATTAGAATTCTGTCGATGTTTTTTTAATTCTCTGATGAATACATATTTCTATTTAAATTCCATCCACTTTATGCGTTAAAATAGCTTAAAACATTTGAAAAAATAATTTTTTTTAATGAGCAGAAAATAATATTTATAAATTTTAATTTCTTTTAAAAATGTATATAAGCCGTGAAGATATGTAATGCTACGCATTCCATTATATATTATTCACAGTAAATAGTATATTGCATTTTCCAAATATTGCGGCAATAAAAGAGACTTTAACAATTTGATAAACAGTTGTAGTGGCGTACTATGCAAATCCTTGAATATGGGGCAAAAAACATAGTTGTACATTATTTGTTGCTCCTAAGACAAACAAACTTTTTTTAATCATTCTAAATAAAAACAAAAGTAGAGAATGGTTAAGCTTTAAAATAAAAAAAGAATGAGTCAAATATATTAAGTAGTTTTCGAAATATTTGAATTTAAAAAATGGCAATTTTTTAGGTGTCTCGAATTTAAAGTCTGGCAGTGTGGGAACGTTTAAGTATTACGTAACGCTCCTAGGGGAGGGGTCATTTTTGTCACCCCCATGTTAATGGTATAGGAAAATAGCGTTACAGGGGGGGTCCAAAATGATCAAAATTTGCGTTACGTAATACTTGAACGTTCCCTGTAGTAAAAAAATGGTCTATGAGTTTTTTTTTTAATTATAATTTAATAAATGTTAATAATTTTGTAGTATTAGATGGGTTGTAAAAAAGGGTTGTATATGTATCAGGGTATATGTAATATTAGACAGATATAAAAAATATTCAAATAAAAAAATTCAAAATATTTTCACTCTTTCGGCTCATTGCGTATAATATATAGCGTTCACGCATAAAAGGTGAATCCTAAAGATATACGATGAGAAGTAACATAAAAAAAACATTCAGGGTATTTCATTTTGTCTTGTCCCTTTATTTTTTATACTCAACGTTATTATACTATTCTCAGCGCCTGAGCTAGAATAGTATTATACGGTAGTTAATTTTTAAAAATCGTCCTAGACGAAAAATTCTTGGATATAATTTTTTATAAAAAAACAAGAAACTCTTTTTTCTGTCCGTTTATCCGTCCGTTGTCACGATTTTTGTTAACACGATAACTCAATAACAAATAATCCGATCGACTTGAAATTCTCAGGAAAAATCAAGTTCTATACCTTTCGTTCATACCTTTCGGGATATCCTTGGGATATACGACTAATCTCCCGGGAAATGCGATATTGAGAGGATATCCAGGGGATATTGTGTGCTATTATAGCATATAATATGGGTATAATATAATTTTCTAGAATATTTTGTTGTATATTTTCTGATACAAGTTTTAAAAAGAGTTTTATTAACGGCTATATATTGTTAGTGGCCGTAAATAAATTTCTTCTAGCTTATTAATTTTTCTTGTAAAATTTATGTACACGTAGCTATAGCTATATTGTATGCATTTAATATCGTACATGAATATTCATAAAACATCACTTTTTAAAAATATTTATTTATTATATATTTTACGAAATATTCGTATAGGTTTGCGATAAAAATAGATGCATCATGTTTTTATTTTCTATAAAAGAGTTTTCACTGTGAAAAACTATTTATTGTAAACTTTATTCAAAGTCCTAAATTTATCTATAAATAGTATAAACTTAGCAAGCATTTATGATACGCTATTTTTCTATAAATATGAAGTTCTATAAAATACTGCTACAAAGTTAAAGCTATATTTTTTGTACACAGAAAATAGTTTTTCTACGACTGTCTTAGAATATAAGTATACAGGGTGTATTTGAAATAGCGTAGGAAATTTTAACAGGTGATTCTACATGATAAAATATGACAAAAAGTTCCTATAAATATATGTCTAAAAATGCGTCATAAGGGAGCTACGCCCCTTTGAAATTGGCTAAAAAAATCGGTTTTTATTTAATAACTCAGGAACCCTTTGAGATACGTTAACGAGGTTTTGCACGTGAATTAATCCTAATAAGGCCCATCTTTGTATGTCACGTACTTATTTAAACCAGGGGTGTGCGAAACGGGGAGGCCTTATCAGTTTTTTGTCCCAAACTTTTTTCTGTGTAACTTTTTTGCAATTTTATTTTTGAAATATGATTCCTCAGGTCAAAATACATAAAAAAGGTACTCTTGTTGTAATACTGTAGGATTAACCGTTTTCGAGAAAAGTTCATTTGAAGGTGAAATTTCACGGTTCAAGGACGAAAAATTAAATACTAAAATGTCGAAAACCAAAATTTTAATGATGCAATGCAATATTCTACATCAAAAACTAAGAAAAAAAGTTTCCATACATGTAGGTCGAAAAAACGCTTTTAAAGCTACCATAGCCCTTTAAAAATGGTGCATATTTAGGAGACCATAGCTCCATTAGGATTGATTTTTGGAAGTACCTGTATATGAGCTTTTTTTCTTAGTTTTTAATGTACATTCGCGCTGCATCATTAAAATTTTGGTTTTCAACATTTTAGTATTTAATTTTTCGTCCTCGAACCGTGGAATTTCACCTTCAAATGAATTTTTCTCGAAAACGGTTGATCCTACAGTATTACAACAAGAGCACCTTTTTTATGTATTTTGAAATGAGGAATCATATTTCAAAAATAAAATTGCAAAAAAGTTACACAGAAAAAAGTTTCGGACAAAAAACTGATAGGCCCCTCCTGTTTCGCACACCCCTGGTTGAAATAAGTACATGAAAATAACACATAAAAACGGGCCTTGGTAGGATTAGTTGACGTGCAAAATCTCGTTGATATATCTCAAAGGGTTCCTGAGTTATTAAATAAAAACCGATTTTTTTAGCCACTTTCAAAGGGGCGTACTTCCCTTATGACGCATTTTTAGACATATGGAACTTTTTATCATATTTTATGATGTTAAAATTTCCGACGCTATTTCAAATACACCGTGTATAGCACATTCCGTAGCGCATGACGGTATATAATTAATACCCTAAGGGTTTTATTCTTAGCTAAATCAACGAAATAATACACAATTTACTATAAAATGTTAAATTATCGGATGAAAATTAAATAATTGGATGTAAATTATTGTTTTTTATTAAAAGTTTTGGTTATTATACCATTTTATAATAATAATAATGTATAATCTATATAAAAATATGAATGTATAAAACTTCAGTCGTAGAAAAAGTATAGTCTGCAACACGTGTAGAATGGCTGTTCCTCACTCGTGGACCGTCCCTCTCGGCGCTTTCGCAGCTCGGGTGATAAACACCCACTTGTTCGGAAAATAAATCATTCTACACTTGTTACAGAATATACCTACTATTATACTATCTATACTATTACTACATATACGAGTGCGAGTGAAAAGCATGGAACACTTTGGATGATAGTTAAGTTGAGTGGCCAAGAATGAACGAACCAAAAGATTTAAAGGGGATAGGGGAATCTCAACGCCCGTGTCCCTCATTGGCCGTGTTCAAATTAGATGCGTAACGGTTTGTTTTGCAGACGCGACGATTACCGAAACGACTTCTGTCCCTAATACTACACGCGTTGGGATTCCCCTATCCCCTTCAAATATTTTGCTTCGTACATTCTTAGCCAATCAACTTACCTATCATTTAACGTGTTTCGTACTTTTCACGCGCGCTGTATGTGAGTATGGGGTTGACCAACTTGGGGCTTTAAATGCGAAGATTATGGCTTTTGAGAGTTTTTTTTTTGTCGGTATGACAATAAAATAAAGACTATAAACTTCGTATCCAAAGTTCTCGGCCATGATTTTTAACTATCTAAAGGTGGCGCACAATGTACGGGCACTACCCAGACAGCACATAATAACTATTAGATATCCAGGGGATATACTTTCTGGATATAGAGTATATCCAGTGGATAGCCTGGATTGCCATTAGATGTCCCATGGACATCCAAATGTCCGCCTATATTCAGATCCTGGCAGAATATCCACTGCATATCCACGAGATTACCAGTGGACATCTATTTTTTTAACCTCCCCAAAGTATATCCACTAGATATCCATAAGAGATCCATCATGGATATCATGGATATCAATGATGGATCTCTAATGAATATCCAGTGGATATACTTTAGGGAGTTTAAAAAAATAGATGTCCACTGGATATCTCGTGGATATCCAGTGGATATCCTGCCAGGATCTGAATATAGGCGGGCATTTGGATGTCCATGGGACATCTAATGGGAATCCAGGCTATCCACAGAATATACCCTATATCCAGAAAGTATATCCCCTGGATATCTAATAGTTATCATGTGCTGTCTGGGTAGATCTGTGAACTCTATTCTAATCTTCGAGTTTTGAACACTGTCCTATTTTATTAAAAACAGTTGATTGTGCGAGTCAACAACCCATGGCAATGTGATAGTATATTGTCACCTCGCCATTCCTGTAGTGCGGCGGCACCAATCTATTGTTCTTAGCACCATGGTCACCATGGTTTGTAAATATTTATGATAAAATAAAACAAATTTTTATTGTCGACACAAAGTCATTTTTAATTTATTTAAATACATTAATATAATACATGATAAAAACAATGACAACTTATATGCAACTCTCTTGTATTCTGTTCGAAGTTGTCACAACTTCAGGACCCCTATATTTGTGCGATAGGGTTTGGGATCCGGGAATTGTGGGAATTCCCGGGTTTCGACATGGAGGCCTTTGTAAACTTCGATATACCTGAAAATAAAAAAGTTATGTTTGTAAACTACTTAAATTTGATTTTTGCCCTCAACTGTAAAATACTCTATGAAAGGATATTCTACAGAAGAACGACTTAATTTATCGTCTTTAATCCTACATACAGGTTAACCACTTTAAAACTAACGTTGTTTTCGCATGCGCGCGATAACCACCAGTGAAATACTGGATACGTGACATCGGGCGAACGCTTCTATTTTATCGGATTAGAACCGGGCGCATGCGAAACGGTTTTTTTGTCGTTTTATCTAGCTGAATTATATAATTTTATTTTGAAATTAGATTAAAATTTAGCATGTTCAACAATTGTATGACGAACCCAGGGGCGAGGGGTATAACTAGAAGAAGGGCCGTAGCTATGAGGGGAGAGCCTTCCCCCACCTATTTTGACATTAAAAAAAATGTAAATTTCATTAGTTATAAATATAAAAGTTATTTTAGCAGTATTATTATTTTTTAGTCATCAGCTTTTTTGTCTAGGGAATAAAAGTTCTAATTTTAGCAATAGTAGAAACGTTTTTGTTTTAATTCATCAACTTTTTTTGTCGAGGGGATAAAATTTGTAATTTTAGACATTTAGGAACGAAAGAAAAAGTTTGACGCTTTTAACGTAAATTTAAATATAGGCCAGCCAAATTAGAATAAAACCACCAAATAAAAAATTAAATGTGTGGCCACCCCAGAACTTTAGGGCCGGAAGCCAATAATAATAATTTATTATAGTTGTTTATGGTACTATGGGAACGTTAAATTATTTCGTAACGCAAATTTTGATTATTTTGGACCCCACCCCCCTCTGTAACGCTTTTTTCATATACCATTAACATGGGCGTAACACTCCAAAATGACCCCCACCCCCCCTAGGAGCGTTTATTTATTTATTTATTTATTTATTTATTTGCCCAACAGATACAAAATCCTTTTTATGGGACAAAGCTTAAATAACAGAGAATAACAATAATTTAGCGTTACGTAATACTTGAACGTTCCCTATGTAGTATACTCAATATCTTAGATTACTTACTGTACCTCACTATACCTCCATGAGGGGGTTAATTTTTGAGTAGGCAATATATTTTTTATTTGTACAACAACAACTATTCATAAAGTACGAAAAATTCCAGTAAGGTAAAATTTTTGCTAATCTTTTTTCATGTTTTTTTTTTTTTTAACACAGACAGTGTGATTCAGAAATATGTTTCAAAATTTTAAGGGGCGATTCTAGGTCCAAAAATATTAAAAAAAGTTCCTATAAAGGTTGGTCCGGTAATGAGCCCTAAGTGAGCTACGACTCTTCTAAGGGTAAATCTGAAAAGTAGTTTTTATTTAATATCTCTGGAACCCTATAAACCACTGTAACGAATTTTTGCACGTGCTATAACATTGATAAATGTGATTATTTTTTGTAATTTCTATTTGGTAATTTTAAACAGGGGCATGCTTAATGGGGGGTGATGTCACTTTTTTGGGGTAAAAAGGTGACATTGCCCCTTCATTTTGCACGCCCCTGGTTAAAATTACCAAATAAAAATTACATAAAATGATAACCTTTATCAATGTTAAGGCATGTACAAAAATTTGTTACTGTGGTTTATAGGGTTTCAGAGATGTTAAATAAAAACTACTTCTCAGATGTACCCTTAGGAGGGTCGTAGCTCCCTTTAGGGCTAATTTCCGGACCACCTTTATAGGAAATTTTTTCATATTTTTGGACCTAGATTCGCCCCTTAAAATGTTGTAACTTATTTCTGAATCAACCTGTATAGTGCATAGCATACTAAGAGACTATTTTGACTGGCCTACTACCTGAAACAATAAAAAAACGATCCAATTAAACTTACGGTTTGATTTGGGATGTGTGTATCTTTGGCAACGCGTCTAAAGTCGTATTCTTCTCCCTCGTCATCTAGGTCGTCCTCTTCTCTGGACCCTGGCGGTTCATAAACCTTCATAAATCCATGAGTCGGCTGCCGTTCTACAAAAAAAAAAAGAAACGTTTTTTTTTATGATTTAGTGGAACATAGATACCTCGATAATATTATACTCTTTGTTTATTACGGAAAAAAAGTTATTTTAGGGATAATTTAAGAAACAACTTATTTCTTTTGCGAATATTTTTCACAGATCTTCCACAAGAAAATTTCTCAACTAAATTTCATTATAACGTATAGCATACCCAGGGCCGCACAGTAGGATTTTTCAAGGTTTTTTATTTCAAAATTTCAATTTTAAATCGATGTTCCTATTTTTTTTTAAGAACTTGCTGAGGCATAACAGTTGAGTGCTGAGAGGTTAAGTTGTCAGATTACAATTTTTTCATTTATTTCAGAGATGAATATTTAGGATTTTGAGGTTGCTAAAAATTTAAATTTAAAATGGCGCATCCAATATGGCGTCGAAATTTTAAAAATGGCGCGCGCCATATTAAATTAGTCATTTTAATTTTAATTTTTAACTTCGGATTTGGTTTTAACGACCTTAAAAATACTTAACCCATTAATGCCTTGCGTGTTCATATGATCACAGCTAGCAACACTTTACAATATCAGACTTTTTTAGATTATGTTATTAGTTGACTGTTTTGTTTTAATACAGACGTATACCTGAATAACAAGGCTAAATGATCAAAACAATAGGTAAAGTTAAAATATAATTTTGTAAATTTAACAGTACTATCAAAAAAGATGAATAAAGAATTGGTTATGAAAGTACAAGTCTTAACAAGTTCTTAAAAAAAAATTAGTAAGATCGATTCAAAATTGACCGTCTTCTGTAATTTTGAAATAAAAACCTGTGGGCCGTCGAGAGATTTTTTCCAGACGGATTTAGATTCCTCGTCAAAAATTATGTAAAATGTAAATAAAGTTGCACATAAAAAAAAGTTGAAATTTGTGGACTTTTCAGTTCAGTTTAAAGTCGTTCTGGGACCTTATTACAGGTAATTATTACTAGTATAATTAACCTTTTTGTGCAATGATTTATAATCATTCGTTAATGGAAAGGAAATATTTGAAGGTTTCCTGATATTTACAATCAAGATTTATAACGAATCTAAAACTTCTTATTCAATAATATTGGTCTTGGGTCTTCAGTAAATTGTTATTATATTAGGAAAAATGGAAGCTTAATAAAAATGAAAAGGATTTTCTTTCTACTTACATTTCTATTGTTATATTTACTCTATGTGTATTTTATTCTGGGGAATAAATAAGAAAGCAAAGCTTTTGAACTTTTTCTTATCAAAGGAACCTTTTTATTACTATAATAACCACAATTTAGTTAAAAAATTTCATTACGGGATAGTGGTTTTCTGAAATAGTTTTAATTATCAGAGTGGTCCTTAAAAAATAGCCTTTTTAGGATGCGCCCCAAATTTATCCCAAATTGAACAAAAACGATGTTTCTCAAATTACAGGTCGACGTTAACACTCGTCGAATCGAGCCTAAGGAAGGGGGGACAATAGTTATTTATATACCAAGGGTATTAAGTAGATGTTTATGCCCTGAGGGCGACGATCTTACAAACCCGAGGGCCTGCTGTATTAATAAGTTAATCAAAAACTGTTTTTTTGTGTTTTTATGCCCTCGCGGGCCATAAAGTGCACGTTATGCCCGCGCAGGCCATAAAATGCACTTTATGGCCGCACGGGCATAAAGTACACTATTATGTAGTTGGTAACTAAGCAATAAAAACACAATAATGAACTACGATGACATAAAATATATTTTTAACCCTATATTGCACATTATTTTATTTTGCAACGAAAAAAAAAATTAAGATATGTCTTTTAACTTGCATAGTTCATAAAATATATTGAACTGGTGTTTTCTTATATTTCAAAATCATCCGGAAAAATTGTTCACATAAAGAACAAAAAAACGAATACAAAACTGAAAATTACTAATATCTACTTGTGTTAGTTAACAAAACAGTTTTTAGAATTTCTAAGAACTCAAAAACCAACACAGTAAAATAAATTTTTTTTTGACAGATAATTTCAAAAGTCCGTGATACGATCATCTGTTTTAATATTTACCGGCTATATTAGAAACTGACATCTATGTTAAGATACCCCAACTTGAAGACCAGTGTTCCAAGTGAAAACTAGCTGCCCATAAAGTTTGTATTTTGATTATTAAAGTATTCAGGTGTTTTAATGCCCAGTGTTCCCAACTTGAAGAACAAGCTGCAATATAGGGTTAAGAATGTAAAAGCCAAATAGTACTTACTATAAAAAAATGCAAAGAAAAAAATATAGAGAATAAAATATATATTTTTATTTATTTTTAAGTATTATTCTAAACAAGTTTTCTTTGTATTTTTTTAATAGGGAGTACCTTTTGGCTTTTACACTCGTATAAATATGTCTTATGCCCTGGCTTTAAACCCTTAAAAATTAGTTTTAAGCCCCCTTTTCTTAGGCTTGATGCGGTACATGTTAAGTTATCGACCTAAAATTCGGAACATATCATTTTTAAACAGTTTGGAACAAGGAGGCAACTTAAAATTAAAGATTTTTATTTTAATACCGAATTTAGAAATATGTATGCTTAGCTGAAAAAAATCAGCTATAGCCATTTCAAAAATCTCATTTAGCATGAAGTGTAGAATTTTTAAGTTATGATCATTGGTCCACATCACCATAATCAAAAGAAGCCATTTGACACATTTTTAGAAAGATCGAAACAAAAATAAAATTTTGGACCACCCTAATGCATTATAATGCATAATGGCGTTTTTTTATTTTTGTTATTTTATTCGAAATCAGCCGTCTCAAAAATAGTCGTATGCAAAAATTCAGAATTGTGTCCCTGTTTTTTCCCCGGCCCACTTTGCAGTTGTTCAAAACCCTTACGTGATGGACAAAAGCCGAAGTTTTGTTCGAAATAAACATAACTAAATTACCCAAAATAAAAAAAAAAAATAAAAAAATGCACAGAAAAAAAAAAACTAAAAAAATAATACATTACTTATAGGTATACCATATTGATTCCGTATGATGTCCGGATCCGTAGCTTCCACAGACGAGCCATTTCTAATAGCTTCAGCTGTAAAGGCTTGCTCTGGAGTTACCGGAGTCCTAACTCCGGTTATAGAACCGTCAACAATTAAGTCTTCCGCGTTAATTACTGCCTCCATGGGAACGTGCTTGGTGCCGCTGTCTTGTCGGTGGCAGGGTCGTGAATAATGTCTTCTACAGAGGGCCACTAGGACTAGACAAACCCCTGTGGCTAAGATACCTGCCGTACCCAGTAAACCCATTATTAATGGACTTACTGGCATACTGGCTGTTGATCCTGTAACAAAAGAAAACTGTTTTATTTTAAATACAAACATACGATGATTTAGGCAATATTTTTTTTTTGATTTTTTTCCATCACAATATATTAATACTTTATGAGAACTAAAAAAACTAGCTGTGTTGACCGAGCGAGAATAATATTTCAACTCACTTTATTTAACGGAAAGTAACACTATTGCATCTGATATACACCTTAAAAGTATTCTTGAATTGAATATACAGGGTGATTCAGAAATAAGTTACAAAATTTTAAGAATAATTTTATAAATGAAAAAAGCATATTTTTTTTCGAGCATACAACTATTGAAATGTTAATAAATAATAATAAACTTTTGATAAGTATAGTATATTATTCAATAAGCGTATAATCAATGAGGGTGAATTTTGGGACACGAGCCGAAAGGCGAGTGACCTAATCACCCGAATGATTAATAGCTGTTATACGCGAGTAGAATTCTATACTTTATCCACGGTCGTTTTAAATTGTAAACGATTTATTTTTACAGACCCGTGATTAATAGGCCCATTAATGACGGCCGTGTATAAAAAAATATAGAAAATAGTACTGAAAATAAAACTAATACCTTGAGCTCTAACTAATTCGTGATTGTTCCCTTTTTATCCTTTTTAATGGAACTCGTTGGAAGTTTATAATTAATATTTTACTGAACTTCAGGAGAATTAGTCAATATGAATATAATATTATTGCACTATTAAACTTCTATATTATATCGTTCTCCGCATGAAAGAAAATCTCCGACGAAAGGGGGGGGGGATCATTCGCGCTCTCTTCTTTCCTTCAATAGCGTTATAAGGCGTGCGTGCCTACAACGGGCCTCCCACTTGCACACATATTCCAACCATATTTCCCGTAGCCACAGACCCGTGCGTCAAACTATAGTACTTCATTATTAATAGCTAAAGTATGTTTTGGTATTTTTTTTAATCTGTATATTGTTTTGTTAGGGGTATTTTATGTCAAAGTATACCTTGATTTAACTCTCTCTCATAATATCACGACAGTATTTTATGAAATAATTAATATTTCTCGGTCATTTTAACAATAATAGCCAGGGAATTGAAACTGTGTAAATGCTAAAATTATAACCGCGTTAAAGTAATTTTACTCTTGTATATAGGGTAAAACCCCCAATCGTTGGCACTCCGCTAATTATTGGCACTGGGGTGATGTTTTCGTTTATATAAAAAAAATCTCCATTGATACCTTAATTTAACTATTTTTTTTACGAAGTGGCAATATTGCTAAATATTATACTTTAAATGCGAAAAACATATTTTTCCCTTTAGAATTTAATTTTTTATCACGGTGCCCATAATAGGTGTCCAAATTATATTAAGCTCCTATTATTGGCACATGTTTATTGTATGCAAAACTTGCGCATCAAAATTAGTCTAAAAGCATAATAATTCTTTTAAATAAGTGTACCTAGGTAACTAGGTATTATTTTATAGATACAAATTAGTATTAGGTAATTAATATTTTAACTTTAATATAAAGATATGTAGATATTTGTAGTTCAAAAATAAATTTGAGTTTTTGTTTACAGCCTTTAGTTAATATGTATAGAACTGCAATATTCCAATTTAGATATTTTATTTTGATACTAAAATGTTTATTATTCAACAAAAAATAGGTACTCAGTAATTTTTTTCCGTTACTTTAAAGCAAAAATTAGGTGCCAATAATAGGGAAATTTGGATGCCAATCATTAGCAAAAAGGTGCCAATAATACGAAATTGTGTATTCTTGTAATGAATTAAAAAAAATTCTTTAATATTACTAAGATATCAGTTTAAATTTTATATAATATATAAAATAGAATAACTATCCAATGATGTAAAATATTTTATTCTTGATAACATGAAATATTTAATAAGTTATAATGAAATATATGTGAAAAATTTCTTAAAGTGCCAATAATTGGGGGTTTTACCCTACGTCCTATGGCGTAGTAAAATTTTAGTTTAATCGAATTTGTGAAAATCTCTCTACGAATATCAAAATATTAATGAAAATCATATTGCAGATATCATAAAACTGATAAATATTTGGGAAAATATGGTTTTATAGTTTTCGGTTTATTATATTAACAAATAACACTAGGCAACAAATCTTAACTTTTTTTTTGCCCTGATCGGAAAGTAAATTTTTCTTACAATTAGTAAGAAGAAATTATGAGGGCGT
Organism: Brachypterus glaber; assembly: GCA_958510825.1. Classification (NCBI taxonomy): domain Eukaryota; kingdom Metazoa; phylum Arthropoda; class Insecta; order Coleoptera; family Kateretidae; genus Brachypterus; species Brachypterus glaber. The sequence continues at coordinate 19,448,075 of OY294049.1, forward strand.
AAAAACCGAATTGCAGTGAAAAAAGAAGAGATAACTGTAAAATATATCAAAATATAATTTCTTAGAATTTTAAACATAGTGTAAACTGTAATGCCAATCCAAAACAAAAATCCCTAAATCAGTCATCAGTTTAAATGTAAGTTTTTTAAATTTTAGAACAAAATAGAAAAAATTGTATAAAGCACTCGTTTCATAACACGTTTTTAGAGCACTAGTACTTACTTGTACTCGAGCGCTAAAAACGTATGTTATGAAACTAGTACTTTAATATACTATTAAATTATTAGTATACTGCTGATATCTGCTAAAGACTCTGCGACATACGCATGCTACTAATTCGGT
>OY294049.1:19448616-19498469 GCA_958510825.1 Brachypterus glaber
GAAAACAACTGTTGTTTCCTGAAAACAAATGTAGATACTCACATATGAAAGGACCTTGACTGTCAGATACATCTTGGCAGATACAATTTTTTTTTGCACGACGAAGATTATAACTTAATTTTACGCATTCATTTTCAGGACTAAACTTGCCGTTTTTCTTCACGGCAACCTTGATAATATTAAAATATTATACATACTATGTGCTTTGCTGGTATAAAAATTAGGTTTGGTGATGTTTTGTAATAACTTAGCGATTCAAACCAATTTCTTTGATTTTAACAAAGAAAACATTTAAAAGTAACATTGTTTGAATTACTTAGAATCGTCTTCGTCCATTTTTCGAACTGTCAACCATAATAAAAAACAATTGAAATCGCGATAGCCGTGAAACTGACTTTACGCAATTCATAGGCATCTAGATTAAATTACAAAAATAAAACACCCGATTTTAGACGCATGGCTTTTAATTTTAATTACCTACCTAAATTATATTTGGTCGTGCAAAAAATAGTGTATATACCTTAGGACTAAACCTGCCTATTTTAGTCCCTTGCATTTCTGTTTCCCTCGCTTGCCAGTTTAGTCCCTTGGTATATAAATAACTATTCTACTACCTAATTAAGTGCTTGCTTACAAATAAAAAACCGTTGTCAATGATTGTTTACCTTGACAATCAATAAAATGAAGGAACTTATTTGTTAATAATAAAACATTTTTAAGATACTACTAAATTTTTTAAACTGATTTGTCAAAGTGACAACTGTCAAAATAATATATAAACTATATTTTTTATTAATGTTTGGAGTAACAAGCTTTAGGTAGTCGAAAAAAATATTATATGCACGGTTATTCAAATTTTTTAAGTAAAAGACTCCCATAAAAATGAAACTAGTCTTTTAAAACCCTGAAATTTAAGTTTCAAAGAGTGCTTAAAACAAACAACTAGTGGACAACAGCACAATTGCAGCACATCGTTTTCGAATGATACAGGTAAAAATTCATGTCTCTTTTTTATGGTATAATTTGGGAATTTGTGTTTTAAATTTTAGTTAAATTTTTTTCGTAAATTGAAAAATACGCCTTCATTGAACATTACATGTAATGTTTTCCACCGTATATTTTTCCCTTATAACCCTATTCTGCCGCGAGTACATAAATACTATGGCATAGATGCATTATCTGCTCGACAATAAAACCATGCTGCTGAATGTGTTCACCTCGGTTAATCCAACTAACCTGTGTCGTATCGAAATAACATTGACAGAATGTGGTTAATGAAGCTATGTAGTCATACACTGGTATACCCATTGCATTTGCAAGAACCAGTTAATAATTAGCATCAAACCTTTAATGGTAAATCTAAATAAATTTTTTCGATTCTAGTACCTGGCGTGGTCTACTGAAATTCGTCCAGCATAGGGCGCTTGACTATTTTTAAATTCAATAATGTTTGCCTTTTGTTTACCCTGTATATGTGTACTCTAAAACCAATTTAATAAAAAAAATTTACTGCTTCCCAAATTTGATTTTTTTTGATTTGCATGGAAAACTTGATATTTTTTGGCTGTTGAGAGAGATAGTAATATGGAACAAACGCCAGTTTTTTAAGCAACTATTGGGCTGGCTTTTTTGATGAACTATCTCTTTTAACAACCAAGAAATATTAAGTTTCCCAATATATATAAAAATGGTTTTAGAGTATACATATATAGGTTTAATAACACACAAAAAAATAATTTGTTTGGAACTGGTCGAGAGCCCAAATAACATAAAACTGGACGGTTTTCAATGTATTACGTCACCTACCAAATTTTGGAAAATAGAAGCAAAAAAATTCGCAGATTTTGCAAGTTTTATCTTTAGAAACCAGTTACTTTGCATAAAGATTATATCGCAAACCAAAGGCTTCGAAATTACTTGCAACCAATAAAACTAAAAAGTCCAAACGAAATGACATTTATAGATGTGGTTAATGAAAACTAATAATTTCTAGTCATGTTCTTGTAATAATATTTTTCAAGGTCTAGTTTCTCCGAAATATATTTTATGCAAAATTATAGATCCGCGAAGTGTTAAGTTGTTGGCTAGCGAAGTTTTAAATTATGTTAAATGTTAAAGTTTGGACTTTCGAAGTTTTATTTGTAAAGGTCTTTTGGCGGAAAATAAAGGGGATGATTTTACCTCACAAAACATGAAAACCCAGAATAGGAACATAGGTCCAGAAACGAAGAGTTTCAAATTGTACCAAAAATAAGGTTTTTATATAATAACTCTTGTACCCTTTGAGCTGGAGCGACGAGGTTTTGCGTGTATAGTAGTGTTAATAAGGGCAATTAGTTTATTATATATGTTAATTTAATTTGAGTCTATCCAGAGAGTGCGGACAAATTATGTGCCTCAAATATTTTTGATGTGTATCTTTTTTTAGATTTGTTGTAAAAAATATGGATTCCTTGAGTAAAAATATGTACATACAAAATGTCACATAGTGTAACACTGTAGGAGCAACCGTTTTCAAAAAAATGCAAATAAAGAAGAAGTAACATTTTGTGCCACCAAAAATGATATTTTTTAAAAGCTATTACTCCTTTAACATTAAATTTAGGTTTTTCCGTGAAGAATACTTTTCTGCTTAGTTTTAATTGAAAAATCGCCCTGCGGCATTAAAATTTTATTGGTGTTTTTTAGTTCTTCATTCAAAATTTCCATCTTCTTAGGGCCGTAGCTACCTTAGGGCTTATTTCCGGACATATGTTCCTTTATTGGTTTTTCATGTTTTGATATGTAGAATCATCCCCTTTATTTTTGGTCAAAAGACTGAAAACATCATGTATAAGGGCTTATTTTTATGTATAATAAATTTTTTATCTACTATTGCTTCTTTTAAACGTTTGGGGGTGGGATAAGTCCCCTAGGCAAACTACGACAAACGATAACTGTGTAACTGGTTCCTATATGCTCTAGCCACTCCGTTAGCTATCTATAGCCATTATTGGTTGAATTAGTGCGCCAACTTTGGGGTTAAATGCATAATTACCAATGATAGCTTCTCCACAAAGCAATCCCAATAGTTTGTAATATGGTATTAATTTTCTATAAGCCGATTAATTTACATCGTACTTATACACTGATGGCGATATTATACGAGATATTATCAATTTAGATTAGATATTGATTATAAAATCCAAATTTAAATTAAAAATTATGCAATTTTTACTTTTTTTTCTTAAAAAGTTACGTTCGTGTAGTCGTAGTCATGAGCTTTACATCTGACCCTTTTTGGATTATAAGAATCATAATAATTTATCATACTCCATTATACATGTATACATAAAAATAATATCCCAACCCAACAAAAATTACACAGCTACATAAAAAAAAATTTTTCATGTGCCAGAGACTAGACCAACGCATTTTTATATTTTTGAGGCCGCTAAAACTGAATCTGAGAGGATTTCTTCATTAGGTCACAATTTTTTTATACACTTAAAAACAGGGTGCGAAAATTTATTAAATTCAGATGTTATTAATTTTTTTTTGGGTGGCCGTGCACCGCCAACAAAAAACAAAAATAAACAAAAAAATTATTTGCCCGAAACGAAACGAACACATTTTTATATTTTCGGGGTCGCTGAAACCGAATCTGATCTCAGAACTGCTCCATCAGGTCAAAATTTTTCTCTATACTTAAAAAAGTCCAAACGAAAATTCCTTAAGTTCATATGTTTTTATGGGTAGAAAAAAACTGTGGCCTGATGGACCAATTCTGATGTCAGATTTGGTTTTAACGATCCCAAAGATATAAAAAGTCTAGTTTCTGGCATATGAATTTTTTTTTGGGTGGATGTGTTATTTATTTTGAAATGCTTTATTACATCAAAAATATTATATTCACGTTAAAAATTTTTCTTAAAAGAAAATTATTTTTTTTTCTCAATTTTGTTTATTTTTGTTGATCCGAATCTGGTTGCGATCTAACAAAAAATGTCGAATGCAACGAGATACTGATCATTCTTTATTATTATAAGGTTATTATATTATATTATTATAATACTATTCACAGCGTAAGCGTATACCGTATTTACGGTAGTTTCGAATTTTCCAAAATAGTCAAAAAACGTCCTAGACAAAAAACTCTTGGATTTGTTTGATGACCTGGTCGCGTAAATTTAAATTTATAACCTGTTTTATATTCTCTATTTCCAGCTATTGTGTGTCTATAAACGACACTCAAATTGTTACAAAAACCCAAAATATCTAAAACAAGCACAAATCAAGAAAATTCATAGAATAACGTAAAATATCAGGAAAATATGCCACAAAGGTGACCTAAAAAGTAAATAAAACTATTGTCTAGACAGCGTGGCCGCTTGCTGTTAGAAAGAGAAAACAACACACTTTGAGAAACTAAAGATCTGGGAAATTGTCAGGTCATCAAAATGGCGATTCTCTATCCCCTAAATACCCTACGCCAAAAGCTGCGCAAATTGGTAAATTCCGTTATAGGTCGTGCATATAAAGGCGGCTTTTCACGAAGCAATTTGTACGTAAATTTGATGCTATGCAAGTTTGCTGCCAGATATAGCATGAGGACAGTTGCACATTCATTTGCCTTTTCACAGAGCAAGTTGTACGCAAGTTTGACGCTATATATTGCAAGTTAAACTTTGCTGTTAACAAGACACTTTTGACGTGTATCTGCGTTTGATGACAAAAACATGACCTAGCATTTGCTTTTTTAAGGAAGTTTTTTAGTTAGACAGACCGACCTAAATTTTTTCTAGCTACCATGAAAATAACTATAAATCTTGCGTGAAAATCGTCGAAAAATAGAACTTGTTCTAATAATTTAATGGCTCGAAAATAGCATCAAAGTTGCCTGAAGGCATGCGCAGTGACTGAATCATTATTGCAATAAAATTGCATAGCACCAAATATAAATTCCTCCGTGAAAAGCCGCCTTAACTTCTTTAAGTGTTCCAAATTTAAGTCGACACCAAAAATTAAGATGTAGACGCTTAAATTACACGACTCAACAAAATTTTTTTTGTTCTTTGTCCTAAAGCTATGATTTTTCGGTTCATTATGCACAAAAACGAAAAGAAAATACCTTCTTTTGATTTAAAGTTTGCTTTTGTGATAGTTGTGGTAATAATACTCATTTTCGATTTTTTTTATAAATTTCAATTAGTTTAAATACATTCAAAAATACCGCAAGATCTGAGTGGGGTTTTTACGTTCACGCAGTGCCTTCAGATGGCACTCAAGTGATAAACAACGATCAGGTGTTTTGTACATGTCGAGAAAACGTTAAAATGGCATCGCGAAAGTAAATATGATGCTGATGCATTTTGCTACGTATGTGGTCAATTTATTAAAGTTCGAGACATGAAATATAAAGTAAAAACATCTCACGTTCTCTGTGAAGCCTACGAAGCATTTTGATTGTCCTGTTCGGAATTAAGACAAGCCATGGGCTCCAAATGTTGCTCGTAGTTATTGTAAAAGATGTTTGGAAGGTGAGCAATTTTCAATTAAGCAGTGAATTAAATGTAATGGACATATTAACGTTATCAAGTATTGGCCAATGAAAACATGATGGGAGACTATATCTGGGGTTTATTGAGAGAAAGTACTTATGAACAAAAAGAGTAAGAGTGTACACTTTTGAAGTATTTTCTGTTTTTTTTTGTAAGTTATTTTGATAGTAAAACTTAATAAAAATGATAAACAAATTTATTTCGATGGTTCTATGTTCCAATAAAAAATAATACCACAGATTTTGAAAAATATCGTTCAATCGGTCTTCTAAATACAAAAGCAAACTTTTTTATGCCATATAATTTTTTTTCGTGTAATTACGACCTAAACTATCGAAATATTATACTTTAGAGTCAAAGTCAAATTTTGTGTTGACCCGTGTTATATTGACTTGCATTATGATTATTTTTATCTGTGCAGTGTTCAAATGCATGTCATGTTCGTATAAATTTCGATACATTGATCTCTTTGGACATTAAAAAGTCATAAGGGACCGCCTGTGAATTCTCCATAGTGTTTAGTATGCGCTTGAATCTCCAAGAATGGCGTGTTAGTCTAACATCTGAATTGAACTAATGAATCTTAATTAAATGCGTGTGACAACTCTAGTAAAATAGGGTGATCGTTGTTTTTTTTTGAAAAAGAGCTGCACAAATATGAAAAGGCCTGATTTAAAGTTTCCGCAAAATATTTAATGAATGTATTATTAGTGCGGTCTAAAAGTCATCCCCTCTCCAACTTAACTTTTGAACTATTTGAAATATCAACTTTAAATTCAGACCACGTAAAAAGAACAACATAAGGTTTTTTTTAGTGTGACCTTCATATTTTTAGCTTATAAAATGCAGATTTTTTTTTTAACAAAAATTTCTCTTTTTCGACATTTATTCTTATTTTTTTAACATTAAATAAATTTTATTGAAGGGTCAAAATTTATTTAAAAAAATTAAATAACTTTCTTTAAATGATTAATACAATTTAATAAAAAAACGCAAATTAAACTAATTTTTAATGATATAAATAAAAGTTTCAAAAACAAATAAAAAACGAATTTTTAAAAAAGAATTAAACAGCTTATTTTTTTATTATAAATATATATGGCTAAATATAGAATTTTAAGTGCTTTAAAATCAGGTGTCGCACGTCCCCTTTTCGTTTAAAAAATCTGCTAAGGTTTCTTTTGAATAAAAAGAACTCTACAAATTACATGTTTGTTTAACCTCGTACTATTCTACTTAATTAAGCATCCCCTAAGTCCAGGACTTGTGTGGGCTAGTAGTAGAGGGAACCACCGGCTTATACTGACTTTCGAACCAGTTTCTAGGGAGTGTCCGTTTCACTTATCGCCTCCACCAAATTTCAATTATTAATTAACTGAAAAAGGCAAATCGGCGCCAGTGAGAATCGAACTCACGATAGTAGACTTGCTATGCATACGCGCTAGCCACTACGCTATGCCTCCCTTTCTTGTCCATGATAAAAAAATAAAATATAGAGGGCGTCGTAACATAGGAGCGTATCTCCAATTTAAAAAGCACTGAAGATACGCCCCCATGTTATAAAGCCCTCGATATGTATGTGTTAGTGAGTTCGGTTCCGACTGGTTAAAATGCAGTTTTTAGCATTATTAGGGCTTTTTTTATTTAAAATTTTTCGGTTATTAAGAAGATATTGATGTGGGGTTTTTACCATTGTTTAGTTAATCAGTTATTTAAGTGGCTAACGTCACCATTTTTCGATTTTTTTGTTTTTAATATAATTTGACTTCGAAATTAGAAAATTTTACGTAATTTCAGTCATAAAAGACTAAGCCATTAAACAAAAAATTAAAAAAGGACGAAGTTAGCCACTTAAGCAACTCAACTGTACAATAAAAAAACCTAATGTCTTTAATCTTGGGTATTGGAATTTTTTTATACACAAGATGCGCCAAAAAATAACATTAGGATAATTAGACAATTTATATAAAATTTATTTATTTGAACTGACCCCTAACGCGTCCGGCCCAAGTGTCTTAATTTATCTTGTCAGACCCGCTTCGCATAAATCTGAACATACTTAAAAATAAAATAATATCACTTACTTATATGTAAGTAAGTCATTAATTTTGTTTATTTTTTTTATTTGTTTATTATTTTTTTTATTTTATTTATTTTCATTTTATTTTTTTAATATGTATAACATTAACGTTTTGTTTTGTATTTGGACCACCCTAGTTTAATAAATTGCTCGATCTCAATTAAGGGTGGTGTAGTTTTTTTTTAGGAAAATCGAGTCACAAATCTCTGTCGATCTTTAGGCTTTGCGCCATTCGTGGTCTGAATTTAAATAAAAAGAAATCCTTCTACGATCAAGAAAAACGGATGTTTACAACATTTAAGCCTATATCAGATTACTATAAAAACTTTTGTAAGATTTTTTTGAATATAAGTTTTATTTTGAAATACACGATCTTGATATATATAACTTTTAAATTCATACAAAAACACTACCATTAGAAAAAAATATATATTCAGGGTTATTCAGAAATAAGTTCGAGAAATTTAAGAGATGATTCTACGTTAAAAATATGAAAAAAAGTTCCTATAAAGGTTGGAAATAAGCCCTAAGGGAGCTGCCGCCCTTCGAAGATAGACATATTAAATCGGGAAAAAAAGCACAAATACTTCATTTAAAACTAAGAAAAAAGTATTCTTCACCAAAACACCTAAATCTAATATTAAAGGGGTTATAGCCTTTCAAAAAGTAACATTTTTAGTGGCACAAAATGCTACTTCATGTAAAAAAAATAATTTTAATTTTAAAATGATTTATTAATGGGAACCAAGTGTTTTATTTAACAGAAATAAAATTTATTTGACAGAAATAAAATTTATTTGTCACAACCAAATATTTATTTGTCCACATACAACATTATCTAAACTTGCTCGGGGTTCCGTATACACCGATAAAAAAGATAATTTAGATTTATTTGTATAAAGCCAATTAAACTATTTGGTTGCGAGTAATAAATTTTATTTTAGTCAAAGAAATATTTAGTTCATGTAAATAAATATCTTAATTTCAAAATCATTTATTAATGGGAACAAAATAGTTTATTTGATAGAAATTAAATTAATTTGTCACAACCAAATAATTCAGTTGGCCATATCCAACCAAATATTTTGAACATACAAATAAACTGTTTTATCAGTGTACAAAATAATCCAGCATTTAATACGGTGACAAAATCGAGACGCGAGGAGACGAGTTATTAAAAATATTTTAGAAGAAAGCCTCGTATTGTTTTGGAGCACCTTTTAAAATTTTCTTTAATTAAAATTATTTAAGGTCATTCTAATGAAAAAACCTGAGAAAATTCATTTAGTGCCATTCAAGTTAACGAGCTTGATATTTCTTGTTTCCAATCAGCTAAGTGAGCAAACGTGCACAAAAGAATGCTGAATTCTAATTGCTTCTCATTTTCCACCCTTTCATTAAGAAAGTCATTTCGTGATTAGCCAAAAATTTAACTTTCTTAGTATTTAGCTTTTGTTTTTGCTTAACTAATGAAGAAAGAAGTAACTACAATTTAATATTTACCTGAAGGAATAATAGAAATGGCAAATGCAACTGAAAACTGCAACAAATTTATCATTAATGTTCTACCAAAATAGAATTGGTAATAATTAATTTGATTCTTTTCAATAATTGTTAAAACTGTTAATATCTTAATATTGTCGTGTTATTCTTGTTATATTTATGCACAAAATAATAAAAATGTTTAAATTTCTTAATTGTTAATTGTTTTTCTATTGGGAAAAGATAAAAAACTAAAATTTATTCAATTAAGTATACTTATATATAAAAGCATATTTTACTTTTAACTCGCTGGTAGAAAAAATATTGTTCCCAACGCATGCGTAAAGAGGCTTGTCCGCACTCGATCGCTTGCCTGAACTACGCTACGCGTCGTTCAGGCAAATGCAATCTAGTGCGGAAAGCAGCCTCTTTCCACACTTGTTAGGAAAATAGCTATTTCGTACGTCCTAGTGTACACGAAATAAAGAAAAATGCATGTTCACTATATGTTCTCGTTAGGATATTTTCCTATCCCACAAGTACATAGTGCATATTTAAATGAAATGACAACTATGCACACTCATTTATCCAAACGATTTTGACAAAAGTAATTTGACATTTATAAAATTTCGGAATTTCAAAATTTAAACACAAGTAATTCTTTAAATTATACATTTTTTAAGAGTCTGGACTGTAGATCGAACGAAAAATGTTGTTCGCAACTCGTTTGCGACAAATCCTTAGAAATGTTTGCAAACAGCAAACATTTTAGTTTATTATTGATATAAAAATGTTAAATAATAAGAATAAATGTGCTAGTAGTGAAAAAAATAATATATAAACCACAGTAGAGAAGACTATTATAGCCTCGCACTTTTAAATCCCTCGCTTCTACGCAGCTTGGAGTTTAATACGCTCGGCTATAAAGAATGTCTTCTCTACCTTGGTATATAATTACTATTACATACACATTTTTTTCAAATCGTAAGCAACATAATAGTAATTTTATACCAAGGTAGAGAAAAGCTGCGAGGTTATAATAGTCTTCTCTACGGTAAACAGTGGGCTGAGAAAAAAAAGATGGACGAAAATATAAATTTTTGCATAAGAGTATTTTTGGTACCGCTGATTTCGAATATGATAGTGAAAAAGCTGAAAAAAAAAACATTCCGCGCCACTAGGGTGGTTCATTTTTTATTTTTTTTATTTTTTATTCAAATTGCGTATACAGACTCTTTTTAGGAATAATAACATGGTTAAAACACCAAAAATCAAAATAGCGGAGCCAATATGGCATTTCGGGTTTTAGAATGTTGAACTAATTAGGCGAAATTAAGGCTATAAAGTAGTGCAAGGTTATCCATTTTAAGGAAAGGACTAAACTTAAAACACTTAATATGACAAAGCTTACATGAAAGTTAAAAATATAGTTTTCTATCCATTTTAGTCAAAATATTCATTTCAAGGTAGTCAGAATTCCGTGAATTCAATCTTATTGTCCAGGTATTGGAAATATCTTATATTAGCCCTAGTGATTTCCTAAATTAAATTAAATTAAATTAAAGATAAGGTGGTTTTAAGTATGCAAAAAGGTAATTGAAACCTAAAAATTTAAACAAAATTGTAAAATCTAAAATTTCAAAAATTGCCATCATTTGCGAGACTAAATATCTTATACATTTTTACCATCAAGTATAGTAGGAATAAAATATATATATATTTTTACCATTTGGCAAAAAAAAATTAAAATTAATGTTCGAAATAAAACCATGGTAATGGTAATTTTGTGTATTCTTTTAAAAGGGACCGCCTTTACAGTCTATTTTATTTTATTTACTTTAGCAGTTACTGCCTTTTCTTAGTGTAGGACATTGTTGTTAAAAACCAAGACTCTAAGGAGTACGACCTGAGCATAATTCCTTCAACAGCTTTATTAAACTTTTTCAGCTTTGCCAGATGATCTTTTCTTTCTAAACGCTCCCTTTTATTTTAATTAGGAGCCACTTTTGTTTCAACCTGGGAGTATTTAGAAGAGAAAATGATTTTCTCTTTAATTTAAGATTGATAAATATGATGAAAGTTGTTATTAAAAACAATGTCTTATTAGGATTTGTGTAGCGTACACCAATTAACAAGTTGTGTATTAAAAATTAAAATTCTCATAACGCGCAAAAAATACCGTAGGACCTTATGTTTTTTACTTTATTACGGGTGGATACTAGGGTAGGTCGAATTTTTTTTTTAGTTGGGTTTTTTGGCAGGGCTAGAAGGCTTTAGAATGCATTAGAAAATAAGCCTGTAAATTTTGGCAATGGGGAACATCTCCCAGAATCAACCGGAAAATCGAAATATTCCACAGGGACGAAATTTTGAATTAACCAGAATCTTTTTTGCTGTCATTTAATGCGGAGAAGCTCTACCATTATTATATTACAGGACGGATTTAGTTTGACTTTTGGCTTCACCTAAAAGTAGGTTTCTGTTTGCCTCTGCAGATAGTATCTTAAATACACTATCTGAAATTGGTAAACCGTCCGAAATTAGGCGTCTTTCCTCTACATGTTTTTGCGGAAGCATTTTCGCGAAAGCATTTTAAGGTTACGAAAAGTTTGTACCTAATTTCTTTATCACCTTGTATGACAAAAGGTCTCTTATAGGGTCAAGTACACGTGGCCAACACTATTTGTTTTTCCAACATTTTTCTCGCCAGAAAAATACATTCACAACGTAGCGAGAAAAATCTTATTATTTGAAAATTTATATTTGACCCTGAAGTTTGTATGAAAGCTTATTGCGATGTATGTTTACTGACAAAATATTCCTTCAGCATTTTATTTGTTTTTGCTTTTAGACTCACTTTGTTGAAATTGTAACAATTTTACAAAAATATTTTTATTTTTAAACCATATTTTTCATTCCATTCTTACCACGGTTACAATGGTTTTCATAGTATATTCAACAGGGTTAGCTGAAATTAGGTCAGACACAACAGCTTATTTTCCTTATTTTTTATTCAAAATAGGCAATTTTATCCAAAAAATTCAATATAAATCAAGTAAAAATATATAAAAAGAAAAGTTCAGTTTTCAAAATTAAGCTGATAAATATTTTTAAAATATACTTTTCCAAAAAAGTGCTTTATTTTTATATCAATTAGTAGATCTTTTTAGTCCGTTTTGTCCTTTGCTTTACTTTTTTTATATAATTTTTTTTAAAAATACACATTTTCATGCATTGTTGCTTTTTGTTATTATTGATATAAAGTGCGATTATAAAGTGCCGAACACTTTTGAATGCAAAACTGGCATTAGCGATAAGTAAAATGCAAGAAAGCTGTGTGCGTTTTACTGGCCACCGAGCTGTTGTACGTAGCAATCACATGGGCTTGTCGCGCACAACTCTAACAGAGGCGTGGCTTCAAACGAAGAGTATTTTTTTTTCAAACTGTTCGGCACTTTTTAATCGCACTGTATAAACCAAAAAAATGCTATTTTTTTAGGATTTTCCTTAAGCTCATTTCTCACCCAAATTTTTTACTTAAACAAATCCTTACTGAAAGTTTTCGTTTAAGCAGTAGGTAATAATTGAACTGTTTTCAGGGGCAGAGTCCCTGTAGTAATTTTATTCTTTGAAATAATTGCTAGATGAAAACGTTAAAATATAGTGGATAAAAGAAGGTTAAAATTAAATTTTTTATTGGTTCGAACTTAAATGCAGCCAACCTTGTCTAGAGATTTCATTATTTTTCTTATTCATTCAATTCAAACTGACCCACTTTCTAAGATCGCTGGAAAATTATCATTCTTTTCCTTCGAAAAATTTAATTACTGTAAAATAAATTATATTAAAATGAAATAAAAAGAGAACACTTAAAAAGACACAAGTAAAAATCAAACAGGAAGATAAAACATTTTTTTATAGCTCTATTATTGATATTGTATTTTATATTATCAAAGTTTTCTTTAAATTTGCAGAAAAATGAGTGAATAAAATTTTAATATAATTATTATTAAATAAATATTAAAATTGGTTAATTTTTTGTAGGTTTATTTTCCCCAGTGTATTATATTATCTATATAAAACATTTTACTATTCCTTAAAACGACTTTTGTCGTCCCTCCGAAGTGACTGAACAATTTAATTTAGTTTATTAATTCAGATACCACTGTAAAAGGTGACCTCCTAGCGTTTAGGATTCAATTGGCAGCAATGTCCACCGTGGCATTGATTAATCTGCCCCCTATCGACAGCGTGCAATAGGTTCTTGAAACCAATAACTGCTTCCTTTTTTGGACTGTCGATAGGTTTATCCAGTCTCTGCTTTTTGCAGTAGATGTCGCTAGCTGTTTTTGCTTTTCTTTACAACGATTTTTAAACTCTATATAGAGATATATGGAAAGGATTTGATTTTCGTAGTTGTCCTTACTACCGATATGTGGCTCTGAAGAGTGCTAAAAAGCACGAAATCGATCAGTCACTTCGGAGGGACGACTGCGTTAATCAAACAAAAGTCGTTTTAAGGAATAGTAAAATGTTTTATATAGATTTTTTAAATTTGTAAATATCAAACAATTTAATTTAGTTTATTAATTCAGATACCACTGTAAAAGGTGACCTCCTAGCGTTTAGGATTCAATTGGCAGCAATGTCCACCGTGGCATTGATTAATCTGCCCCCTATCGACAGCGTGCAATAGGTTCTTGAAACCAATAACTGCTTCCTTTTTTGGACTGTCGATAGGTTTATCCAGTCTCTGCTTTTAGCAGTAGATGTCGCTAGCTGTTTTTGCTTTTCCTTACAACGATTTTTAAACTCTATATAGAGATATATGGAAAAGATTTGATTTTCGTAGTTGTCCCTACTACCGATATGTGGCTCTGAAGAGTGCTAAAAAGCAAGAAATCGATCAGTCACTTCGGAGGGACGACTGCGTTAATCAAACAAAAGTCGTTTTAAGGAATAGTAAAATGTTTTATATAGATTTTTTAAATTTGTAAATATCAAACAATTTAATTTAGTTTATTATATTATCGTAGATTTAAGTATTAATAAATTAAATAAAACTTTAGTTTTTATTGCATATTTGCCTGGCAGAAATAAGACGACAGGGAACAAGAAATCTTGCAAAACGTGAAAATATTACATACATACATTACATGTATATTAATAACTTATTACAAAATTACATAACACAGCAATAACTCTAGGCAACACGGTTTCTTGCCCTGATTGGAATCATATGTTTTTTAACTAATCTTGGTTCGCTGAAATCGAACCTGGCCTCAGAATATTACCTAAGTTTTCTGAGAAAAATGAGATAAAACTGTTAAAAAATCATTATTTATCCCTCTTTTGTTCTAAAATCATGGGAGATAAAAATATTCCGAGGACAAATTTAGATTCGGCGACTCAATATTAGTTAAAAAATACCCAACTTAAAACATGGAAACTTTAAATTCATAGGTAGAATAAATGGGGATATTATGAAAAAAAAATATTATAAAAAAATTGATAATAATGACAAAACTAAGTAGGGGTGGAGGGTAAGGAGAAGGGTGCATAAGGGGACAAGCTTATCGCCACGTACTCATGCTAAAAATTTACAAAAATCATTACTAGGGGGTCAAAAATGAACTAAAAAAATGTTACGTAATATGGTTCTTATGTAATAAAGTAACATTTTTATGATGTAGAACCATTAAAAAAACAAAAAAAATACACAATATTTTGTTTTATAAATTATTTTTAAATTGGCATAACTACCTGTACTAAAATTTAAAAAATAAGACGTGCTGGTTTTTTTTCAAGGTCAAATTTGGATTCTGCGCCTTTAAATTGATAAGAAAAATATATTTTTTGGGCTCTGGAAAAAAGTTCACACTGTGTACTTTAATTTTGTTTCTTTCTCATTTATTTACTTTTTACGAACAAACTAAGCAAAATAAAAAAACATTTGTATAAATATTTTTGTAGAGAATTTTATAATCAACAAATCTTAATCCCATAAAATTTTTATACAGATTTGATAGTTTTGCCACAAAAATCTTAATCCCATAAAATTTTTATACAGATTTGATAGTTTTGCCACAAAAGAGCAATTAAGTAAACTCTGCACTTTCATTTTAAGCTTTTTATTTTTTTTTCGCGTACTTACTCTAACAGTAGGTCCTTGGCATATATATTTTTGAGTTCCTCGTATTTTTTTTAATATACCCTAAAATTTTCAAAATCCTACTCTTTTTTTTTAAAGATTTTGAAAAAAAAGTGTCATTATTTCCTGGACTTATATCTCAAAAATTTTAGGTGCTGAAATTTTTCTAAGGCCAGATTCGGTTTCTACGCCCTCGAATTAGTAAGAAAAATTTACTTTCCGATCGGGGCAAAAAAAAAGTTGAGATTTGTTGCCTAGTGTAATCAACCTTTCACGTGAAACCATAATTGAAAAGAATAATTTAATTTTTTGTAAATAATTAACAGGGGACACCATTTTCTCCATTTGTGAGAAACACCCATATACATTTGCGTACATATGGTGTGGAATTTTATAATTAATATATTCGATAACTCTGAAAATAACATTTTTTTCGTAAAATTACTCTTACAGGTCGATTTTTATTCTAAGCGGCACATCTTTTGATTATAATAGTATGAGTGACGTCATAAGTTGTTCCTGTCAATTAATACACAATCTTAAAAATTTAAAATATTTGGACTTTTTTCTCAAAATTAATGGAGAACCTCTAGCTCAATCACAAAGCAATTTGGGACTCTCTATTTCTGTGTATCTATTCTACAATAAATATAAAATACATGTCAAGTGATTCCAAATTATAAATTTTTATTCTTGTTTCAACAGTACTGCAGTTTATTGTTTTTGAAAATCTGATTAGCGTTTCTTGTGCTATTCGACATTTATTTTTTTTTTCAAATTTCCATTTCACATGAACTAATTGTATTATTTTTACGGTGCATGGGGGCAATTTTAAATTATTTTAAGAATTTAAAGGATTTTAATTATTTTAAAATAATTTTGTGATTTTATATAAATTTTAAAAATATTGTGCTCATTGTTAATAATGACTTTTTAACCATTTTTTGGACGTTTATTTCTAGAATAGAGCATATTTACACCCAATAAAAATCATAAATTCTACAATCAGTCTGATTGATATCAATCTATGTGTGTTCTGTTTCCATAGTCTGTTTTATATTCGACATGTGAAGTACCACTTTCAAAAGAGCTCAATGCCTATTTTGGTATATACGGTTTTTCATTAAATCAGTAGTATCACTTATATTTGACCTATAGTAAATATGTTAAAACAACGACAATATTGCAGATCAGCTCTGAAAATGAAAAAAAAAATTAATAAGAGAGGTATTAAAAATAGTTTTAATTTATAAAACGTCGATCGCCATATTGAAACCGCCATTTTGACAATACCAAACTACTATCGAATTTTAAATAATACTTGTTAAAATTTTGGTTCCACAAAAGACCTAGATCATTTATTTTCTCCTGAAAAATCTAATTACTGACGTTTAACCTCGTATGAAAGTTGTACTCTTTATGTAAACTTGTCAGTGTTGGATTGTTTTAAGATTTATTTTACGCATAAAAATTTATGTTTAAAATACATACGGTTTATTTTATCCATTCTGCTTTTACCCATACACATAGTTGTATAATTTAAAGATAACATTTTTTATGGTTTAGGAGATACATCACGGCAATCATGCCTATAGGCAATGCTCATATCGCTCAATATATATTATAACATTTTACAAACTCTCCTGACATGGAGACTTGTGGCCGACTATACAGTAAGGCTGATCTTTTTTGCGGTATTATCGTAAATTGTTAAAATTTGATCCTACTTGCGGTAGATTAAGCTAGGTACCAGAAATAATAGTTGGTTTAACTTCTTTGGAAGGAGGAAACCTTGTAGTGGAGGGGAGAATAGGAACGACTTTAAAAATTGTTGGACAACCATTGTATCTTTGCCTTACGAACAGTGGTTCGGAAGTCACTATAAGCCGGTAGTCCATAGAAGGTAGTATGTACAATGATTATTCGGCCTGAGTGCCAGTAATATTATCATGCAATACTGTGATACTATCCCCCTTGAATGTAACTTTGCCAACTTTACTAACCACATCACACTAATGATAACACAATAAAAATACGTAAATACGTAAATATAATATAATTAAGAATTTAACATCTAGAATAGTATATTCTATAACTAGTATGGAATAGACAATATTCCGCACAAGCGGAAAGTTTGTCATACGAGCCGGCAGGCGAGTATGACGGTCCCGCGAGTGCGGAATGACCATTCCATACGTGTTGTAGACTATACTTTTTCTTCGACTGCAAATATGAAACACTGTAATGCTATAAACTGCGGACAAGGTTAAAAACAACGTTTTTTGTGACTACATTGTAAATGCAACAAAACACATATTTTTAAATAAAGCAATTAATGTTATTTAATAATTTTATCAAATCAGTACTTAAAAAATATTTTTATTTAATTTTAGCACATATTTACAAATTATAATGCAAAAATTGAAGGTAATGTCAGATTGTTGTGACAGATATCAGGTTTAAATATTTAACAATAGATGGAGCAGTTTTAACTTTTTGAACTAAATTGGTAAAAAACTGGTCAAATATTAAGAAAAACTAATAAACTTTATGTAATTTTAACGCAAAACTTTAAATTGCATTAAATTATTCAATATTTCATGTTAAAATATATATATTTTTGCTAATTTTGCTACAGTTTTCTTTACTTTTATAAACAAGAGATGGCACTACATGTGCTCATTCTAACACTTGATACGGAATATTCATACCGTATCTAGAGCTAGAATGGATTCATTCTGTGTTTGAAAAGTATGTGTATTTGCTTACATTCTAAAGCAGTCGTAGAAAAAACTAGTTCTGGGTAATTTTTTAGGTCGTTTCTGCTTGTCCTACATTTATCTGTCTCCTCTATTAAACCTTATTGTCTGTAAATAATATAGACATATGCATAAGCCCCTAGAGTAGTTATTTCCTTTGACAACTAAGTTGAATGAAAATAGTACATTATTTTCGATCATTCGAAGCCTGGCGTGTTTTTCGTAAGATTAATTTTTCACTAACAATTAAATTTATAAATATAGTAGCTACTCCTTCTGGAAAATGGACTCCACTCAGCATTGTCAAATCCTCGGGAAATATATGAAAATACTACTAAACTAATAATTATTAAGAGATTATTACAGTTATTTTCTTTAATTTTCTTTAATTTGTTTATAAATTTTATCCACAAACGCTCAATAAACCGCTTTTGGCTTTTTTTAAGTTAGAGAAAAATCGAGGGGTTCACCGCGAGGAAATCTTTTGTACAAGCCAAAGGAACTCAGGAGGAACTCTGGAGAAACTCTGAAGAACTCTGGAGGAACTCCGAGGAACTCTAAGGAACTCTGGAGGAACTCCGAGGAACTCCGGAGAAACTCAGAGGAACTCTTTGCAAAAAGGAACTCTTTTGTACAAATTTCAGGCGCGGTCAGAAACAATTACTATTTATTACCTGAGCCGTTACAAACACCTTATCAAAACATCCCACCTTTAGGCGCCATTTTTTTTTGAAGGGGCGCCAAGTTTGGTAGAACAAAGTTGTTTTTCTTGAAGGTAATTTTGGGGCGCAGGGACAAAGCTTTTTTTCCTGAAGGTAATTTTGGGGCGCTAAATTTTGTTCTGAAGAGGCGCCAAGTTTGATCCTAATCGCCAGGTACAAAGCTTTTTGTTTTGAAGGTAATTTTGGGGCGCCAAGTTTGGTAGAAACTGTCAGGGATAAAGCTTTTTGTCTTGAATGTAATTTTGGGGCGCCAATTTTTGTTTCGAGGGGGCGCCCAGTTTGGTAGAAACCGTTAAGGACAAAGCTTTTTTTTTTTGAGGGTGCCTTATTGGCAGTAGTGCTTGCATAGCGGTAATTTCTACGGCTTATTTGCCAAAAATTACCCCTTCCAGAGAGGAACTCTTAAGGAACACAGGAGGAACTCCCAAGGTACTCTGGAGGAACTCCGAGGAACTCCGGAGGAACTCCGGAGGAACTCCGGAGGAACTCCGAAAGAACTCTGAGGAACTCTTTGCCAAAAGGAACTCTTTTGTACAATGTTCAGACGCGGTCAGCCCCTCGATAAAAATTGATAAACAAAATTAAAAAATGAGGCATTAATAAAGAAAAACAAAATAATACAAGACATTCTTCGTAGAATAATAAAAGTAGAGTATTCCCACTATAATATTATGATTATAAAAAGAAAAACATGGTCAAAAATAATGTTAAACAATTCGTTAATAAAAACGTTGAAAAATAATCATTTAAATATCCAATTTTGACAAACATGTTCAATGATCATTGATCATCATAGGTAAAATAATAGATGATTTTAAGTAAAACGATATAAATATATAAGTAATTTTGATGTCCGTAAGCTATATAGTTTTTGGCGCCAGTGCACTGGCTTCAAAGTTTTGAAATAGGTATATGTAAAATTTAAGTCCTTGATCCTAAGTAGGTAATCCCTTAAAAAATCAATCGTTCCGTAGTCCAGGTCTAATTTAATTTACTCTTTAGGTACCAGAATATAATATATTATGTAGTCCCACCTTGCTGTTTTTAAAAGTTTAAACAGAAAAGAAAAACACTGATTGTATCGTAAGTTAGTGTACATTTCTAGAAATCCAACCGTAGAAAGTAAATTATTACTATCGACAAGAGAATTCAACTGACCTGCAATAACAACTTGAAAGACACAAGGGTCCTTTTGACGTCCCACCTCGTTGATACCGTAGCACAGCAGCGTTCCGTAGTCGAGGTCTGAGACGGGCGTATAGTTGAGACGTGAAGATGTGACCTCGTTAGTGAACCTGTTTGCTGGAACGTCGGTTTGATCTCCGGAATTGTTAAAAGTCCAGTGGAAGGCCACCACGGCGGGGTTGGCGTCGACCTGACACCGAAGAGTCACGGTCTCCTGCTTCAGTGCACCATATAATTCTTCCCGGTCCTGAATGCATACTGGCACATCTGAAATAAAATTTGTTTTAATTCTTATATTTTGGTATACTGAAAAACTGCTGCAAATATACAACAATATTTTTTCATAAGTCTGAAAAGTTTATTCGATGTTAATGTCAATTATAATAATATTAACAATAATAATATTAATAATACATAATAATACCAATAGTAACCTATAAACCCTTAACAAGCCATAATATTTTATAATAACCCACAGGGTCATGCACAAATTACCCACTTAGGATTTTTTAGGGGGGTTGTAAAAAATCTTAATATGCTTTACAACTTTTTTGTTTTTAGGGGAATTACTTTTAAAAACCACACAGACCTTCACCTCGTAGAACTTGATTTTTCCTGAAAATTTCAAGTCGATCGGATTATGCGTTCTTAAGTTATCGAGATTACAAAAATCGTGACATCAGACAGACGGACAGACAGACAGACAGACAGACAGACGCACGGACATTTAAAAAAAAGTTGCTTATTTTTTCATGAAACTTTATATCCAAGAATGTTTTGTCTAGAACGATTTTCGATTCTTTTTTTGAAAATACGAAACTACCGTATGATATTATTATAGCGCAGGCGCTGGGAACAATATAATAATAATCAATATTAACCAAAAATAATCCACAATAATCAACACTAACATGTATCAGTAGGGTGACCCACCAAATTTCAAATTGAAAAATTTGGGGGTCTCACCCCTTAAATTTGTTTATTGGGGTAAGAATATCATCCCTGATTTTTTTCAGAATTTTTGAAAAAAAAACTAGAGGTCGCTCAGTAGAATTATAGTGTATTAGTAAAAATCTAGTTTATTTTCAAATATTTTAATAAATATTGTGTGTACTATTTCTTTACTGTTGCTTAACAAGTGTTAAACATTTTAACTAATATCAACGTCTCTTTTCTTTCAAGCATTTTCGAAACTTTTTGTGCAACACTTAATTGCATTAAACCTTTTAAAATGAAATAAACAATTTAGCTTAAAGTTCCCAGGCGATAAATCTTCAGAGAAGTTAATTAAAATTAGTGAAATCATTTACAAAAAGAAAAAGGAAGATGCAGAAACTGTTGCAGTTTTCAGATTGCTATTTGAGGAGGTGACTTTCAAAACGCAGTTTTTGACATTTTTTGAAAAATTGAGTTATTGATGGTGTTTACACAGTTAATGCATATTTGATCTATTGATCCAAAAAAAAAATTAAAAAATTTGTTATTTCATATTAAAAATTTAGTTAGAAAACCACAAAAACAAAACGCAGTTTTTGAACCAAAGCTTGACTTACAAAACGCAGTTTTTAATTATACTACAGTCAATATAGGTTTCAACTTCGACAAAATTCCTCAGTCAAAAAAAAGTATGTATTCCTATAGATTTTGGGATGGGAAATTCAATAAAAAAAAGCCTATCGGAAGACCCTTAAACGGCCCTTAAAACACCCTAAAAACTCGTTTTTGCCCTATAACTTTTGATTGCAACCTACTAGAAACAAAAACTGCACATAAAATGAAAGAGCACAAAAAATGCAATAAAATTGCTTAATATTTTTTTCCCTTAATTTCTATTGGTTGGAAAATATAACGCATTTAAAGTCGTAACTCACTCGTTGTTAAAACATTTTAGGACTGGCTGCCATTTGAACACCCTTTTATATATCGGCTTAATATCAAAATATCTTAAATATATCTAAGGATGATTTATGCAAAATTTCAGCTTAATTTTATTAGGGTTTTTAAGGGACTAAGCTCACCAAAACGTTTACAATTTGTAGTATTATGGTTTTTGGGTCAAGAAACACTATGGAATAAAGTCTACCACTCTAAGAGACACACAGAAAAATATTGGCCCCTAAAAGTCCCCTAAAACACGTTTTTTTTCCACATATATTTTTTGTAGTTAGTTGGACAAAAAATAAAATTACCCAGTGTCATGTTGTGTGTTGAGTTAAATGAAAAAAGCGTTACGCAGAGAGGTCCAAAATAGTAAAAAGGTTTTACATAATATATGGACAGCCCCTGTATACTATTTGTATCTATACTTACCTAAAAAATATTTAAAAAATCAATATCACACGAGATTCTATTAATAATATTCATATTCATTTAAATGCTGGACTATCAAAAAGCAGTTTTTATGCTTTGACTTTCAAAACGCAGTTTTTGATTTTTTTAATATGCAATTTTTTTAATAATTAGTGAAACTGATTTAATTCGTCAATGTAATTTAACTATTCTCTCTAAAATAGATAATACCTGATGTTCATCGGTACTATAAAAGCTGTTATAGTTCCTAAATTAATACTTGGTTGATATCTCGAAATGTGTTATTTGTCAAAAACTGCGTTTTGAAAGTCACCTCCTCATTTGTAAGTCAATGATAGTAGTTTTTATTTTATAAATAGCAAGAAATTATGTTATTTTAGTTATACGGATAAATAAAGTTAATAATAACATACATAGTTTTGTATACAGTACTATATCTAGTTTTATATACAGAACTTTTTTGAAATTTTTTTTAATTTCACCCCCCTGAGGGGTGGAGGGTAGTTTTTGTGAAAATTGGTGTATTGGGTTTTTTAATATTGCTGAAAGAGAATATGATAATAAAAAAGTTTTAACTCCACCCGGTAGTTTTCGTGAAAAATGGTATATTTTTAAGGTTGCTAAAAGTAAATCTAATGATAAAAAATCCATTTTACGCGCGGATGTGTAAAATGGGAAAGCTCTTTTACTGGGCAGTGTATTTTATCCTTTATAATAATAGAGATACAGGCTGTGTAAAAACATTGTAGAAGGTCCTGTATATGAAAAAAGAAAATAAACATTATGAAACAAAAATTAAACAAAAAATGAATAAATAAAATATTCGGTAGCAGTTTTTTATAATTTTCTCTTTTCTTTCTGAGTATAATATAATTTTAACGGAAACCTAGATTAAAAGACGGAAGCTATCAAAACTTCTAAAGTATTTTAAGAATAAAACAGTGGTTAAGTAAAATATATTTTTGTTATTAGTGAAACTGATTTAATTCGTCAATGTAATTTAACTATTCTCTCTAAAATAGATAATACCTGATGTTCATCGGTACTATAAAAGCTGTTATAGTTCCTAAATTAATACTTGGTTGATATCTCGAAATGTGTTATTTGTCAAAAACTGCGTTTTGAAAGTCACCTCCTCATTTGTAAGTCAATGATAGTAGTTTTTATTTTATAAATAGCAAGAAATTATGTTATTTTAGTTATACGGATAAATAAAGTTAATAATAACATACATAGTTTTGTATACAGTACTATATCTAGTTTTATATACAGAACTTTTTTGAAATTTTTTTTAATTTCACCCCCCTGAGGGGTGGAGGGTAGTTTTTGTGAAAATTGGTGTATTGGGTTTTTTAATATTGCTGAAAGAGAATATGATAATAAAAAAGTTTTAACTCCACCCGGTAGTTTTCGTGAAAAATGGTATATTTTTAAGGTTGCTAAAAGTAAATCTAATGATAAAAAATCCATTTTACGCGCGGATGTGTAAAATGGGAAAGCTCTTTTACTGGGCAGTGTATTTTATCCTTTATAATAATAGAGATACAGGCTGTGTAAAAACATTGTAGAAGGTCCTGTATATGAAAAAAGAAAATAAACATTATGAAACAAAAATTAAACAAAAAATGAATAAATAAAATATTCGGTAGCAGTTTTTTATAATTTTCTCTTTTCTTTCTGAGTATAATATAATTTTAACGGAAACCTAGATTAAAAGACGGAAGCTATCAAAACTTCTAAAGTATTTTAAGAATAAAACAGTGGTTAAGTAAAATATATTTTGTAGAATTATTATTTCTTTTTAAACAATAAAAACTGTAAAACGCAGCAGTCTAATGAAAATATGGAATTAAATAATTTCCTTTTGCGACCTTTAATTTGAAGACAACTTTTTTTTATTTTTCGATTCTTTAATTCTTTTTATTTTATAAATTTTTATAAAAATAAGTATATATTCTTCTTACTGTTACTAAAACTGTAAGTATACTAGTAATATTGTTTAAAAACTGCAGATTTTTTTTAAAAACCATTAATAGGTTTTATCAAGGTGGGCACTGAAATCGTAAATTTTACAACATAGTTTGATTTAGTTTGACAGGTAAGAATGTACTTTTTAATTAAGGTTATTTGTCATATTTAAAAAATATCGAAGCAAAAACACAGTTATCCGCTTTGATTTTGTTTTTTTTTTTAAATTAAAATTAGTAGAACAAAAATCGAAAAAATAAAACAACCTAATTACATAACTTTTTTAATTATAAAGCATTATAAGAATAATTTAAATAGTACAATACAAAAAACTAACAAAAAATCCAATACTTACTGTATTTTATCCTGGACGGTTTTAGTCAAAAGCTTAACCCAACTTTTAAAATCTCTTGTCAAAATGATATGATGTTAAATTTACGACTTCAATGCCTTCCTTGATAAAACCTATTAATGCTTTTTAAATATTTCGGCAGAAAATATGTATCTCGGATGAGCGAGAGACTATTCTACAAATTTTAACCCCTAACTCCCATTAGGGACTTTTTATACACATTCTTGTCCGATATATTCATATAAATAAGCTCAGGTAAAAATCATGAAAAAAGATCGGCAGATCGACAGACGAAAAAAGAATTATAACTTTTTTCTCCATAAAAAATATGCATTTTTAAATAAAAATAATCAGGTGGATCACAATACAAAGCTAACCAAAACTCTTGACAATAAAGAGCTTAATTGTTAAATGTAGCGTGTAAAAGGCAGAAAAAAAACATACAATGCAATAGAAGAGGAAGCAAAAAGTTTTTAATTTAAATTAGGGGTGACCGGGGCTAATTGTCGCACTTTTCATTCAAAGTCAGTTTTTTCCTTTATTTTTGTATTTTTTTTTAATTGACGGAATGGTAATTTTAGCTGCATGTTTCAGTAACATTATTTAAAGAAAAAACATGAAAAATTTTATAGGGTATTAGAGTTATGTTTTTTTTTTGTGAAGTGTTGAAAATTGCGACAACGTGCCCCATCACGTTGTCGCGGCACTTCGAGTATATTTTTTTGAAGAAATATAAAGGCATTTATAAAAATTATAAATAACTAATAAGACATGTGCCTCCCCACAAGCTGATTGTTATCTAACTTTTTACTTTTGTGCCAAAATTTCCAACTTTATAATTAAATAATATTTTTTTGATTTTTTTTTTAATTTAATATAATTTAATAAACGAATTTATTTACTATTCGACAAAGTTTCACTTTTTTAGACAGTTTTGAATAAAAAAATGCCAAAAAGGAAATGTTATACCATGACCATATCTCCAGATCATGCGACAACTAGCCCCAAACCAAATGCGACAACTAGCCCCAGTGGTCAATTTTACGTTATGTATCAAGTACTTTCTAATTAACGAATAAACACTCCTAAATGACAATATCAACAAATAATATACACCTTAAACTATTATTATACATAAAATAATCTTATCTTAATGCTTTTAATCAGTAAAAATAAGAAAAAATATTTACCACAAAAAAATTACTGGGCTCTTCAATTTTTACATTTTTTGGTTTATCTGGATGTTCTTTTAATTTATTGCATTTAAGTTTACAAATGATAAATGGCACTGTTGTAACGCATCGGTTAATCTTGGTTTGGCGCAGAAAAATATCTTACTTTTTAAGATATAAGCACTTCGACAACTTACCCCTGAGACAACTAGCCCCGGTCACCCCTACTTAAAGTGTGAAAAAAAGTGAGAATTACTCGAAATAAATTTCCCACTTAAATTCAATAAATTAGTACCATTTCAGAAAAATTACATGTGACAATACAATACAATACAATACCTAAATATACCTATATAGTTATAGGGTAACTCTTTTAAGCATATTTTTTTGAGCACCCAAAGGAACTGGATCCAGAACCTCGCGATTTTAAAATAGCTTAACTTAAATAATTTTTTAAAAAGTCAGTAGCACTTACAAGTCAAAGCTTGGACTATTTATTACAGGATACAGCGCTTTCAATTTACCTACTAGTACTAATTAATTTTGGTATCAATACCTATACTGCCCTACTACGCTAGAATAATCTAAACAAAAATTGTTGGAAATTTTCTCCTTAACAAAATTGGTTATATGCATTTTTATCGATACATATTTAGCGAGATAACCGCACTCACCCCTAAAATTCAAGATAGCGGACACCCCTTACGCAGATCACCCGGTGAAAAACTAACAGGAGTGTTCTGTTACTATCCACTACTACCCTTTAAAATATCAGCCCGTGTAAATTTATTGCAATTTAACATAGGAATTTCGTTATTTGACTGGACTTTTACACCCTTCAGTATAAACCATGGTGTAAATAGTTAAAATTTATAAGAGGTTCAATTTTTTTTTATTTTAGGTCATAAACGACTCGAATTAAAAAACCTGGTCGCTTATAAAATGACATTATTGACCATGTATAGTAGCTTCGGTGCTTTGTTAAGAGGGGCGTTACGCCTCTTAAATTAAATGTTCACCCTCTTCCACCCTCTTTACCCTTTTGTTCCCTATTTTCCGTCAATTATACCGCTAAACCTTTTGACTGCGAATTGGTGAAGACCCTGTACAAAACAATTCAGAAAAATAAATACAGGGTCTTTACTAAGTACGGTGCGTAACTTCAAGGCGTAATTCCTTACCGAAAAATAAGAAAAGAAAAAAAGTTTTTATAAACATATGTCCTAAAAGGACTCGTAAGGGACCTACGCCCCTTCGGAAGGGGTTCCAAATATTTTATTTTTATTTAATAACTCAGAAACTCTTTGTTTTATAGCAACCTGTTGCATGTGACCTATCTCTAATAAGGACTATCAATCAGTTGTATTTGCATGTAGTTACTTTAACCAGGGACGTCCGAAATGGGGGGGCCTTATCACTTTTTTGCCCCAAACTTTTTTCTGTGTAACTTTTTTGTGAATTAATTACATATTATAATAGAATTCCTCAGGTAAAGACTCACTAAAAAGGTATTCTTGTTGTGATACCGTAGGATAAACCGTTTTCTTGAAAAATTCATTTGGACCTGAAACTTCACGTTTAGAGGACGAAAAATTAAATACTAAAATGTTGAAAACCTAAATGAGGCGAGGTGTTTTAACATCAAAACCTAAGAAAAAAAGTTTTCTTACATGTATCGCTTTTAAAGCGACCATGGCCCTTTAAAAATGGAGTATTTTTAGTAGACCATAACTCCCTTAGGATATATTTATGAGAGTACCTGCATATGAAGCTTTTTCTTAGTTTTAAATGTACATTTACCCTGCGTTATTGAAATTTTAGTTTTCAACATTTTAGTATTTTATTTTTCGTTTTCGGTAAGTGAAATTTCACGTTCAAATTAATTTTTATCGAAAACGGTTAATACTATGGTATTACAAAAAGAGTACCTTTTTATGCATCTTTACCTGAGGAACACTATTCTGATAATAAATCCACAAAAAGTTATTTAGAAGAAAGTTTGGGGCAAAAAAGTGAGAAGGTCTTCCCATTTCTGATGCCCCTGGTTAAAGTAACTACATGGAAATGCCATTGGCTGATAGGCTTTATTAAAGATAGATCACGTACAATATGCTATAACACAAAGGGTTCCTGAGTTATTAAATAAAAATCGAATTTTTGGAACCTTACGAGTCGTTCTAGGACATATGTTTATAGGAACATTTTTTCTTATTTTTGGGCAAGGAATTACACTCTGAAGTTACGTACCGTACTTAGTAAACACCCTGTATAATAGTTCCAAAACAAAGTAGTTAAACGGTCATGTTTAGTTTATAAACACGTTTCTTAAAAATCATTTTAAGGTTTTTTGAAAATTAAAACTGTGCTTGTGATAAGTCCATTTCTTAAAAACTGAAACATAACACAGGGCTGCTTAAATAATCAGCAGTAGAAGGAGCAGTTTTATTTATTTTTTAACTAAACTGATTAAAAACTGTTTAAATATTAAGAAAAACTAATAAACTTGATGTAATTTTAACGCAAAACTTAAAATTATTTACTATTTCATGGTAAAATATAATCTTTTTTGTTAATTTTGCTAGTTTTCTTTACTTTTTTAGACAAGAGATGTCACCACATGTCTATTCTAACACCTGATATACTATAGTCATACCGCATTTACAGCTAAAATGGATTTATTCTGTTTGAAAAGTGTATATAAATAAGGCTATAATATTTTTATGAATATTCCATTTAAAATTATTATCTATTTTAGTCCCTAGATATAATCTTTTTAAAATAACATACTAAAATGTCATGTTTTTTTATTATGTGAGCCCGTCCATATAAAGGGTGAATAGGAAAATCTGGCGTAGTTCACTAACGCTTTTTATTCTGGTTAATTCAACTGTCAACGAGTTGACGTTGTTCTTTGCCGGTTAAATGATGACCGTCATTTCAGTTTTTTAATGGTCTCCAAACAAAACGATCATTTAACAAATCTTTTAAACGTTCGTTTTCGTTGAAGTATAAAACGGTTTTAACGGAGGTATTTATAAAACGTTTTTACGGTCTAACAAATCACATCAATATTGCTTAATTTACTTAAATTATTGTTTTGTCGCATAACTTTTATTTTTTGTTTGTTACCATATATAAACTATATAAATGAAAAAAAGTCATATTTATTGAATGACAATAAGACATACATAACTTATTTTAATTATTTTGTTAAATGACGATACACGGTAATTCAGTTTCACCGGCGATAGGCTTTACAAAAATATACATACAGACTATCAAGAATTATAGAATTATCACAGTAGGGTGGTCCAAAAAAAAATTATTTACTTAATCTTTTCTATGTGTCCTGTTTAGAACGCCCTTAGAATAAAAATGTATAGAGACAACCCTAAGTGGTACTTTTAGGGCCATAAAAACCCTAAAATCACGCAAATATCAATAAAATTCGTATAAAACCAGCCCTAGTGTTTGTAATTTTGTAAAATTAAAAAATCTTAATATCTATATTTTTTCTTTTTTAGTATCAAAATAAGTCTGCAAAATCTTAGTCTGCTCAAAGGTTTCTAACCCGTGCCAACAAGGCCCCGAAATGGCCCCTAAATTCCAAAAAGTGCATTTTCTATTAATTTGTGCTACTGGCGAATTATAAATATTAAATAAAAAAGTTTTTATGTCACATTTTTTTTGTGTAGAAACCTATTTTAGTTATTTTAAAATATTACGTTATTCTAGCGCCATTTAACATTTTAACAAAAATCGCATAAAAATGTTGGTTATATGGCGCTTAGACCCCATACTTGTTGCGTAGATTATCGTAATATTTTAAAACGACTAAAATAGGTTTATGTAGAAAAAAAATGTGACATATAATTTTTTTTATTTAATATTGTCAAGAGTTGGCTAGGTAGCCATACAGGCTTTACCTAAATTTTATTTATTATTTGTAAAAGTCCGGGGACATAATGTATATATGTACAGAGCGGTCCAAAAGTCACCCCCCCCCTTTTAACTTTTGAACGAGTTTAGATATCGACTTCAAATTTAGAACTCTTAAATAAGGCAACTTAAACTATCTTTAAGCATATATTTGATACTTTTATCTCTTAAAATGTGGGCAGGGAGCATGGGGGGAAATTTTTTTAAATGAAAAGGTGGGTCGTGTGATACATCATTTTAAAGCTTATAAAATTCTTCATTTAACTGTATATTTTTTATTTTTTTTTAAACATTTTTTTTTTGGGTTTAAAATAGGGTTGAAACGGGTATTTTTGTCAAAATTTCTCTAAAAAATCCAAACAATTTTTTAAAAATGCCTAATTTCATAATGAAAAAAAGTAAATTATACCTTTCAACTAATTTTAGTTGACATAAATAAAAATTAACAAAAAAAAAAACTTAAAAATTTATTTTGTTAGCACAAAAAACTGAAAAATCAAAACCTTAAAAAACATGTTTAAAAAATTTAAAAATATACGCTTATATAGAGAATTTTAAAAGCTTTAAAATGATGTATCACACGACCCCCCTTTTCATTTAAAAAAATTTCCCCCCATGCTCCCTGCCCACATTTTAAGAGATAAAAGTATCAAATATATGCTTAAAGATAGTTTAAGTTGTCTTATTTAAGAGTTCTAAATTTAAAATCGATATCTCAACTAGTTCAAAAGTTAAGAGGGGGGCGGGGTGACTTTTGGACCGCACTGTATATTACTATATAAAGTGATTATAATGTGCCGAGAATTTGATAACGTGTTTTAACTGTTTACCCTATTTCAATTTAAAAATTTTGCGCAAATCTGCGTTGAGTTTGATTTGTATTACCATTTTGATTTGAACAGTTATGAGAATTGGTTTCAGTATGAATTTTATTTCTACATTTACGGAAATGCTATTTCGTGTATATACATCTGGGCTTTAAGCATTCCAGTTTTCCACTTCAGAAAATATTACTTAAAGAAAGCCAAAATAAAATCAAGGCAAAATTAAAAGATAATGTTTGTTTTTAAAGAGGGGCTGACCGCGAGGAAATCTTTTGTACAAGCCAGAGGAACTCAGGAGGAACTCTGGAGGAACTCTGAAGAACTCTGGAGGAACTCTGAGGAACTCTGGAGGAACTCCGAGGAACTCCGGAGGAACTCCGAGGAACTCTGAGGAACTCTTTGCAAAAAGGAACTCTTTTGTACAAATTTCAGACTCGGTCAGAAATAATTATTACTTATTACCCATGCGGATAAACGTTTTTATTTTCAAACTAGATGAGCCGTTACAAACACCTTATCAAAACATTCTATCTATGGGCGCCTTTATTTTTGCAGGGGCGCCATGTTTGGTAAAAACCGTCGTCAGGGACAAAGCTTTTTTTCATGAAGGTAATTTTGGGCCGCCAATTTTTGTTTTGAAGGGGCGCCAAGTTTGTCAGGGACAAAGCTTTTGAAGGTAAATTTGGGGCGCCATTTTTCATTCGAAGGGGCGCCAAGTTTGATAGTAACCGTCAGGGGGACAAAGCTTTATTTCATGAAGGTATTCTTTGGGCGCCTACTTCTTTTTTTGTAGGGGCGCTAAGTTTGGTTGAAACAAAGCTTTTTTTTAGGTGCCTCATTGGCAGTAGTGCTTGCATAGCGGTAATTTCTACGGCTTATTTTCCAAAAATTACCCCTTCCAGAGAGGAACTCTTAAGGAACACAGGAGGAACTCCCAAGGAACTCTGGAGGAACTCCGAGGAACTCCCTAGGAACTCTGAGGAACTCTTTGCAAAAAGGAACTCTTTTGTACAAATTTCAGACGCGGTAAGCCCCTCGGTTTTTAACGAAAACTTTTATGTATATTGTACAAATATATTTTTTTGGGTCAAAATTTATATAATTTGTTATTTATTATTCATAGAGAACTTAATAATAACTAATATTTAGTAAAAATCCACGATAAAGCTTGTTTTTTGTGGGTTAAAAAATCATCTTATAATGCACCTAAAGCTTTTTGTTTGTTGTTCTGTTTTACCTTAGACCGAAAAGCCTGTATTTTTAACAAACTGGATAAATAAGTATAAGAAAAACAGGGGAAGTAAAGTTGTAAAAATAACAGTCTTTGAGAAAAAAGCAGGCATCTTAATGAGGACAAGAAATTAAACAAACAAGCCGTGAAGATATTTTATGCTTGGCATTCCATAGTATACTCTTTACAGTGGATAGTATATTGCATCTATCTACAACGACCGACTCGAAACTGAGCTCTTGTACTTAAAAATACTTGTGGCACACACAGTGTGACATCGGTCGTTGGCGTAAACGGCCGATGGCACACGGTGTGTGCCAGCGGCGCTGAATGTGTTAAAAAGTTTATAAATGGTTTTTTTTTTTAAATTGTTATCCATATTTTTATCAATCAAATTAATGTTTTCGGAAAATATGGACTTTATCAAACGTTTCCTTCTATTTTTTTTTCAAGTGGCTCCCCTATATTTTTGTGTTTATAAATGTTTCTTTTTTAATTGGTATCCGTATTTGCATCAATCAAAGTGATGTTTTCTGAAAAACATGGTTTATCAAAAGTTTCCTTCAGTATTTATACTTTTTTAAATTGCCAAAATTCAAATTTAATACTCAGTACTCAGTAGCAGTACAATGAATTTTTATTTCAACCGTTTAATACTGTCTGTCTCATGTAACTGGCTAAACAAAAGCGTTTTATGTACGATATATTGCTTTTAATTTAATTTAATTTAATTTCATTCATTCAGCAAATTTTTAATGCTGCACTGAATTTTAATTATTGCTATCATTTGGTAGGGTATTTAATAAAAAACATGATTTTTAAAAAATGACCCCCGTCATGTAAAAAATAAAAAAAGATTATGTGCCAAAGTACTGCTTAAAAAAATTAAATGATGGTCCGCTCCACTTCAAAACCGTGACTTTAAGGCATATAAGGGAACGTTCAAGTATTACGTAACGCAAATTGTACCAAAATTTATACACTTTATACCCCGGTTCCCGGATCAGGTTGCAAGTCTTTGAAACTCAAAGACTCAACCAAGAGGAACTAAGAGATCTCCCCTGGGCCAATATCCTTTATTGAAAGGACGGGCAGGTTCAAGGAGGACTCAAATTAGTAAATGGCTGGGATTGCCGGGGGTGACAAAAAGGGCCAGAAATGGCCTAGTTGTCCGGCTTTGGCCAACCCAAAAATTTACTACTACTATTACTACCTTGGTTCCCACGTTATTAAAGGCTGTAGATATTTTATATTTTGGCTACCCCCCCTAACACACCCCGTATTTAGGGAGCTAGCCAAAACATGAAATCTCTACAGCCTTTAATAACGCGATAAAAGGGGTATGAAGGGTATGAATTTTGGTACAATTTGCGTTACGTAACACTTGAACGTTCCCTAATATAAAAAAATGTAATTTTATTTTTTTTCCATTATTCAAATGAGTTGAGGCGGACTGTAACTTAATTTCTCGAGCTGAAATTTGGCACAGAATCTTATATTTCTTTTTTGCGACAGTTTTTTTAAAAATGTGTTTTATGAAATACCTTATATGCTTAGTGATCATATAAAATTTATATCCATTAACGCACGTTACTTATGGTAAATTTAAACCGTATATTGGTTACATTGTTTGTAATTTTGGTATTTGATTCCAACACGTAGTAAATTAGGTATATGCAAACTGAATGTTTAACAATTTTTTTTTTGGTCACTAACACAGGCACAAAAAAAGGTTTGTTTCTTCAAACGAGACAAACATTTATATACGTTTTTGGGGTCGCTGAATCCGAATCTGGGGTTGGTTTGACTCGGTCAGGTCTCATTTCGGTGGTAACCTCAAAAAAAAGTGATGAACGTTGAAACATTTCATCACTTTCCAAATTCAGTGACCCCATAAAAATGGACACTTTTTTGTTCCGTTTACGACATAGTGCGGCTGAATCCGAATCTGGGGTTGGTTTGACTCGGTCAGGTCTCATTTCGGTGGTAACCTCAAAAAAGTGATGAAACATTTAATCACTTTTCAAATTCAGCGATCCCATAAAAATGGACACTTTTTTGTTCCGCTTACGACATAGTGCGGCTGTTCTTACCAGGGTAGGGTGGTTCTTTTCCAAATGAACACCCTGTATACTATGATGATATTGTACTTACATCTTACTATTAATTTAACTGAGTAACTGAATGTTTAACAATTTATTTTCTTTTGGTCACTAACGTGTTATAACACAGGCACAAAAAAAGGTTTGTTTCTTTAAACGAGACAATGTGCGGTAAACACAAAGGTCCCTAGGGACCAGGTGTTGAGGGCTATGAACCCCGCATTGAAACAACTATTAAACGAGACAAACATTTATATACGTTTTTGGGGTCTCTGAATCCGAATCTGGGGTTGGTTTGACTCGGTCAGGTCTCATTTCGGTGGTAACCTCAAAAAAGTGATGAAACATTTCATCACTTTTCAAATTCAGTGACCCCATAAAAATGGACACTTTTTTGTTCCGTTTACGACATAGTGCGGCTTTTATTAATTTAACTGAGTAACTGAATGTTTAACAATTTATTTTCTTTTGGTCACTAACGTGTTATAACACAGGCACAATAAAAAGGTTTGTTTCTTTAAATGAGTCAAACCTTTATATACGTTTTTGGGGTCGCTGAATCCGAATCTGGGGTTGGTTTGACTCGGTCAGGTCTCATTTCGGTGGTAACCTCAAAAAAGTGATGAAACATTTCAAATTCAGCGACCCCATAAAAATGGACACTTTTTTGTTCCGCTTACGACATAGTGCGGCGGTTCTTATCAGGGTAGGGTGGTTCTTTTCCAAATGATCACCCTGTATACTATGATGATATTATACTTACATCTTACTATTAATTTAACTGAGTTACTAGTTCCTTTTCCTTCGACGTTAGTTGCCATGCATGTGTATTCTCCTCCCGTTATCCTGGCAACATTTTGTAATACTAAACTTTGATCGCTCATTATTATTCCTCCAGTTACATTCTGATAAATTTCCATGCCCTGAAAAATAACAAATAATAAACTTTTTTAATAGCCCTATCAATTGCAGTCTCATGGGAATACAGTTACTCTATTTAATAAATACTAGTTATTTTATATCAGATAACAATGCAAGATCCACATTTTTTTGATTTATTATATTTTTGTTAATATTCATTTATACTTAATTGACATATTTAACAAGTAAAGATAATATCTTACAGCTTAAAACAATAATAATTATTAATTATAATATGGTCTGTTTCATCAAGCAAGAGAGAATAAATTAAAAATCGCACAGTAAATATTTTTACAACAGGTTTGAATAGTATATGTTTGTGTATAGAATATAGTTATGTTTTATAAAATAAACTACGCAGTATATTCGCATATCCGATATTCGAATCTGTTTTAAAAATATTCACTGTGCGATTTTTAATTTACTCTCTCGCTTGATGAAACAGACCATAATTAATTAATTAATTATAATTAAAAACAATACTAAGAAGCAGTCCAAAAATTATTTCACGGAATTTTTGCTATTATTAGCACCATTTCGTGACATATAATTGAAGCATTTAGTATCTATATATATACGCTTTTAAAAAAGTAAAAATATAGACTTTGTTCTTCCATATTGTTTAAGAAAAAAAAAATAATAAGTTTTAAACGCCAAAATGAGTAGTAC
The DNA here is from genome assembly GCA_958510825.1 of Brachypterus glaber. Lineage (NCBI taxonomy): Eukaryota > Metazoa > Arthropoda > Insecta > Coleoptera > Kateretidae > Brachypterus > Brachypterus glaber. Next base: position 19,484,024 of record OY294049.1, read on the forward strand.
AATAAGGCTTCTATTGTATTAGGAATACATATCGTCGGCTTACAAGTAAAGAGCACTAAGTCAATAAAATAATATAAAAAACAGCTATTTAAAATTAAAACCCTTCTATTAATTAAACGTAATGAATAACTATAAAGTAGAAAACAAGATGTTTACATAAATTTTCAAAAAATAGATTTTTAAAAGAAGGGTTTGGACTTTTTGAATGTTTAAAGAACGTTTCCAAAATTAATAATAATAATAATTAATTAGTATTAATTATATGAAACTGCTTACTATTAACTCTTTTTAGAAAGTCGCTTAGTGCAGAATTATTTGAAATAATCTACAAGTAAAACGCACTAATTGCACTAAGTGACTTAGTGCCTATTGCCAGATAAAATTTTAATCAAAATCAAATTGGTGCGTTTTGTATAGTGGGTAACTCCCTTGGCAGTCCACCTAGAAGTTAGTTCGGTTCACCTATACATAGATCATCAAAAATTAATTACAGTGCCATTAAAATCCCATTTGCAAAAAAAGTGCCTTAGTGCCGACGATGTATTATGTAACGATGTATTATATATCCCATTTTTATTCTAACTAAAATATTGAGCCTTTAAATACTTACGTTGTGAAACCAAGAAAGTTTGTAAGATTTGGGGTTCGCTCTAATATTACATTCAAAGTACACGTCGTCACCTTCCTTGATATCGCCAGGATTTAAAGTTGATCCCATTTTGAGCGTTACAACCGGCACATCTGCAAAAATTGATAAAACAATGTTTAAATAAAAAAACCGTCTCGAATGAGCGAGTGTAATTTCTCATAAAAAAATAATAGCGGTTAATAAAATTTTCTGAACTTATTTTATATCGCTGTAAATACCCAGACAGCACATAATAACTATTAGATATCCAGGGGATATACTTTCTGGATATACAGTATATCCAGTGGATAGCCCGGATTGTCATTAGATCTCTCATGGACATCCAAATGTCCGCCTATATCCAGATCCTGACAGGATATCCACGAAATATCCAGTGGACATCTATTTTTTTAAACTCCCTAAAGACTTTAGGCTAAAGTATATCCACTGAATAATCATTAGAGATCCATCATGGATATCCAGGATATCCAGGATATCCAAGATGGATCTCTAATTGATATCTAGTGGATATACTTTGGGGAGGTTAAAAAAATAAATGTCCACAAAATAAATATAATAAATTTTTTATGTATTTTTTTTTGTATTTTAGGTGGTTTTTAACTTTTCTTTTATTGGAAAAAATGTTAATAACATTTTGTGTATTTTTTATTTACCTTTTAGGTGGGTTTGTCCTATTGTGAATCATAAACAAGTTAAGGCCAGCAGTATTATTTTTTAATTTTTTATATTTTGTGCGGTTCTCGAGATATTGGCTCTATTTCATTTTTGTTGTACCACCCTGTATTATAAACTAACTTTCTCACAGCGAATAATATAACAAAGTATTTAGTTGATGCACAGTTCTGGCCAAAATTTTATAAGTGCTTTGTTTATTAGGTGCTTTATAATAATTAAATTCTTAAAGGATTTCAAACCTAGAAAATGTATTACTATTTAAATATTTAATTAACAAAACCTTAATTAATTTTACATTATATTAATCTTTTTTGTAAAGCTATATTAAGCTGCGTATATTTTAAAGTAAGTTACTTTCTTGAATGTCATTAAAAAGCTTACTATTTATTACTATTAAATAAAACACACTTTGTGGCATTTTTAATAATTCATAATTATAGTCCGTCCAATTATGCAAGATAGTAGTTTAAAATTCTCGCGATTTTTAAGCTACATCATTGGTTAAAAACTCGTACCTTTTAACATATAAAATATTTTGACATTTTATGTCTATGACAATGATTGACGATCGTTAAAGCTAATAAAAGAAGAGAAAGTTACATAAAAAAATGGTTATACCTAATGTTATTTTGTATGGTATTGAAAAAGGTACTTTTTTGGTTTATTCTTCATACACTCACACTAAATTAGCATATTCTACATATTATACAAACGTAAATTATATTGAACATAAGGAAAACGTCAAATTTTTAGGTTAGTATTACAACTTAAGGCATATCCAGAGGCTCACATAACAACCATTACAAGATACATGGCGACACATTAAGCCAATCCTGGCATCGCATTCTTATGTACTATGCTTGTTATGCGAGTCTTTGAATAAGCCCTTTCCATAAAAACTGTTAAATTTTTGATACACTACGATTTATGCATAATTATGCTATTTATGCGCTCTCTGGTGTGAAAAGGGCCGCGACCCTTACTATCTTGCATAACTGGACGGAGTATAGTATAAATGTTTTGCGCATGGCATGGGGACAATCACATGTTTTTAAAATCTGAAATCCGAAAAATGTCACATAACCTCAAATAATTAAATAAGCATTCTGATGCTATCTTAACGCTAAAAGATAAAATGCCTGCAAGTCAAGCTAACCTAACATTTTTCATTTCAACAGAGCCTTGAGTACAATCAGTTGTTTTTTTTTTCGCGCTTGCAACCTCGGTACAGCAGATCTATTTATATTGTTTTATAAATTATTAATTAGAAATACGACTTAAAATGAAAACGCAGTACGCTGATGATTCAGTCTTGAAATTGAACTAGTCTGTGGTTCCACAGAACACTACACTGTGTGGTTCTTACGATTTTACCAATGAACTAGAGGAGTGGGGAAACAGGAATGGTGTCCGCATTCTTTACTTTAGGGGGTTCAAATTTTTCACGCTAGGTGGTGCGATTTGGTAACTTTATAGGGAATTTTTATCTTAGGATTGGCCATTGTGGTTTATTGACACTGAAATTTTCAGGGTTATGTCAATGGATTTAAAAACGTATACAAAACAATGAACTAGTTCATTGATATAAAATAACATTTCTCAAAAAAACATATTCCTATTTGAATGAATTACAGAAATATGTTAAATTAAAAAAACAACAGAAATAAAAAAAACAATAATAATGAAAAACAAGAAGGTATGTAGGGAGGTACCTTATTTAAAAGCAGTTGAATCTTTTGAAGGACCCGAACCTTCATTCCTATACATATGTAAATGCATTTTGGTTCTGACATGTAGATTTTTTAATTCCTCGGCCATTTTCCTTATATTAGCCCCAATATATATTGTTAAAATTGATTTTTGTTGCTGGCTTAAGAAAAGCATATGTATTAGTCTGTTAATACAAATAATTACACTGCTTCCCTTCTGATCCCTTTCATTCCATGTTTTATCATTCATTCCATTTCATTATGTACAGTGGAAGCCAGAAAAATTGCTTGTACGTATTTTGTACATATTAAATTAGGTAAGTAGAAACATCTTTTAAAAGTCAAAAACTTTTGTCAGTGTCTTTTACTCATCCATTTTTACAAGTTAATTTAAAAAGTTATTATCAAAACATACAAAATTAATAAAAAAATACGTTTGAATTTTTGACAGCAAGCAATTTTTCTGGCGGCCACTGTACCATGCACATTCTTGTTATTATTCCATGCAGATTCCTCTCAAATAAATTAAGAAAGGCTCAAAAAGTCTGCTCAAACATATAAATTATTCAGATAAAGATATCAACATGTCAACCGTAAGTATTACCAGGAAAAACTATTACGATAAAATCCCTATAAAGTTACCAAATCGCAGCACCTAGTGTCAAAAATTTGAACCCCCTAAAGTAGAGAATGCGTTTAATGGCTGATAACGTAGTATCGCTACTCATTTGTATTGGAATCCTGTTCCCCCACTACTCTAGTTCATTGGATTTTACGTATACGTTTTTACGTCATATTTATAAATAAGGCTTAAGGAGAAAAATTTTGTTTAAACAACAAGAATAATTTGTAATTGAATTGAATCCAGGAAATGTTTAATAGGCTATTTAAACACCGATTTCCATTATTAAAAAAATATTTTTTTCGTATACCTAAAAAGCTTAGTGCAGTGTGTCAGCCTGCTGCGCGCTTCGTGTGGCGTTTCGCATATTAGGTAGGGATAGGATTAGCTTAAGTAGTATATATATTTTCTTTGAGTAGTATTTAATCAATCGATGTACTCGGGATATCAATAAATAAGAGTCATGAATATTTAACGTATTTTAGTAAACCTAATACCTAATTTCGGTCTAAGCAGCAAATACTGCACTTAGCTAAGAAGTGCTCCTTTGTAATACAATGCTTATTAAAAATATTAAAGTATCCTTTATTTTTCTTAACTTTTATGTAGTAAGAAATAAAATTGCATTGAGACTTTTAGATCAGGTAAAGGATAAGAACTGCAACATAATAGAGATCCTTTTAAAGTACAGATGGCATAAACTTTTGTTTGAGGCCACTAAAAATAAAATTGTATTATCCTTTAAGTTTACAAACAAAATAAAAAACAAATTTCTTTTTACTTAGCATTTTGTGTACAATTTGTATAACACAAAATATTTCTATAACGTTTATATTAACTTATGTTTTAGATCTTTAATTTGTTTCAATTGTAATATACAGAGCGTATCAAAGTCCCCCTTTAACTTTTGAACGGCTTAATATATCAACTTGAAATTTAAAACACTTAATTAATTTTCAAATATCTAAATTTTGAATTTTACGAAAAATTAGGAAATTAAAATATTTTATTTTTTTTACATGTTTAAACATAATATAATTATAATTACATACATGTACATGTACATGTACATACATACATGTACATGTACATGTACATGTACATATATGTACAGGTATTTTATATTTTCATTTAACTCTACATTATAATTTACATTTAGGTACACTGTATACATAGTCTCTGAATACATACATACATAAAAGTTTTAAGTTAGTAATACGTATCTTTACCGATCTTTACAAAATAAACACAATTGTGAAATATAAAAATAGTAAAAAAAATGTAAACTAATAATAGTAAAGGAAATGAACATAACCCAAGCAATTTTGTAGTATATATTTGATATGCTTAGGGGGCACAGTGGAGACAGGGGGTCAAAAGGGGACTTTTTGGAAAGAGGGTCGTGTAATACATCGTACATCGTTTTAAAGCCTATTAAATTTTCTATTCGACTGTGTAATTTTGAATTTTTGAAACCTTTTTTTATAAGGTTTTCATTTTTCAATTTTTTTTTTGCTAAAAAATGCGATTTTTTAAGATCTTTGTTGTAAAATTTTATTTATATCATTCAGAATTAGTTAAAAAGTATAATTGATGTATTTGCATCATGAAATAAACCATTTTTTAAAAACTGTTTCTTTTTTTTTTAATAAAATTTGACTTTTGACACGCTGTGTATATGTAATATACACTGTTATATGATATATAAAATAGAATAACTACTGAATAAGGTAAAGTATTTAATTTTTGATAACATGAAATATTTAATAAGTTATAAATATATGTAGAAAATTAATTAAAGTGCGAATACTTGGGGGTTTTACCCTACTAAATTAGAACTTTAGTGGTTTGGGGGCTGTGCACAAAATACGTTAGGATTTTTGACTCCCTCCCTATATTACGTGCTTGTTTTAGTAATCATTTCACTGTATGCAAGACCGATTTGCTAGTCATAATATGATTAAATTGGGTAGGGGTCTTTACCTCGAAAAAATTTACCTCGCAAGCAATTACCTCGAAAATTTTTACCTCAAAAAAAATTACCTCGAACACCGTTACCTCGAAAAATTTTACCTCGAAAGTCCATTACCTCGAACGAAAATTACCTCGAAAGGAAATTACCTCGAAAGAAAATACCTCGAACGGACATTACCTCGCATAAAAAATTATCTCTAAAATACATAATTTTTGAAAATTATAAAAAACTAAACCAAACAAAATTTTTTTTAGAAAAAGAAGGAAAATTTGACTGTAATAAACTTAGTTATTTAAAGCAATAATATTGATATATTATACAAAAAGAAAGTATTTGAAATGACAAATAATCAAAAAAGCTGTCAATACAGCAACATTTTTTATAAAACAATAGTTATTTATGGTACTAGTGAGTGAGAGGGCAATATCTGTTTACCCAGGAGTGCCATACAAGGTTTTATCCAATAAATAGCTTAGGAATTCATATTTTTATTAAAAACTTTAATGTCATTTACAAGAAAATAATTTGACAAGTGACAGTTGAGTGGGTAAAATAAATAATTATCCACTCAATAAAGTAAAAGCCACGCGTGGGTTATTATTGAGTTTATCTATTTAAAATAAAGCTGGTATTTGTCTTATTATCTGTATGTATTGGATAAAATAAATACTTAACAATAAATGTTGCAAGCAATTTCACCATATTTTCCTTTCCAAAAAAACCTGTCATTGTACACACAATCTTTATAATATACAAAGTTTTTATACACTGTTAATTTATCTTTCGCGAACTCTCGATATATGTTAATCGATTAATTTTTAATTATTTACTAAATCAATAAATGATAAAATATGAGTAAAAAACTACAATATACAATAATCGCAAAGAAACAGATAAAAAATTAAAAAAGCCCTTTTCGAGGTAAAAATCCCTTCGAGGTAAATTTTTTCGAGGTAAGGTCTTTTCGAGCTAATGTCCTTTCGGAGTATATATTTTCGAGGTATTTTTTTTTGTGGTATTTGCTTTCGAGGTAAATTTTTCGAGGTAAAGACCGGCTCCCGATTAAATTATAACCAAATTTTATTATCTTTACTCTAACATACTAGTATGGTTTGAAGAGTGTTGTTTAAATGACGACATAGTTAGTTGGTAAAGTAAAAGTAAAATCTTTTTCGAGGTTAAAAAGTTGATTGAGTTGTTTATTTTGCGATATTTGAAATTAACAACCAAAAATGAGGTCTACAAGGAAAAAATTAGGCTTGTCCTAACTTTGCAAGAACATTTTTGCATAAAGCTTATAAATTACTTACTTTTATTTAACTCGTTTATCCTGTCTATATTATCCACGAATGATATCTGACTATTTTTTAAAATAATATCAATAGAATTCATTCTTGCCGAGATTCTTGCAAAAGTCAGAGTCTGCAAAAGTGGCAAAACAATCTTCCACAAAAACTTACTATGCGAGCAAACCACCTAGGGGTACATGGTTACTAAGAATAGTAAGTTTGGCGTCATTGTTTGTTGTAGTTAACTAATAAAACGTGTGTAGTATGCTGTTCTTCATACTAGTATGTTATAGTTTCGATAATAAAATTTGGTTTATGATTAGTAATAGAAATTTATTTCGTTCCGTGATTAAACCTTAATTCTTCCCACTATGCTCACCCTCAACTGGCGCTCAAAACAGTAATATTCTCTTTTATTTAGCCTTTTTTAAAACATATTTACTTGAATAGATATTTTAAAATATTCATAATATAAATTTCCAAAGCATTGAACTAACGTGTGGTTTTGTTGTCAACACAATAGCCTCATTGTTGGTACATAAATTTACTACGATATGATTAATTTATCATAAATATATTTACTTGTATTATCATTTAGGTATACCTGTATCATATTTAATGGATAATTAGCAGTATTCGGCATAAACTCAGTTATGACTCATAAACGTTGAAAATAAACACAGATATATAGGCTTATTCCCCACCTAACTCGTTTAAATTTAATCATTAAAAAAATCAAGATAAAAAGAAATGAAAATATAAATATTTAAAACCTAGCCTCAACGCTAGAGTCGACGCGGCGCCTATGCGAGTACTGTAAATTCGCCGACTACTGATAATTAGTTATCAGTTAATATTAAATTTAATCGAAAACTATGCATTTCATTTAATACAAATTTAATTTATTTTATTAATAGAAAAAAAAATCAAATATCGAGAAAAAGTCCAAACGAAAAATTATTTTGTGCAACCTCTTACATTTAGCCTGGGTATTTTTTTTCAAATCGAAATAATATTAGGGACTGTCCATATATTACCTAACGCAAATTGTGCCAAATAGGGGGGAGTTAGGGGGAGAGCCAGAATATAAAAACTCTACAGCCTTTAATAACGCGAGAGACGGGGTATGAAGTGTATGAATTTTGGTACAATTTTCGTTACGTAATATATGGACAGCAACTTACCATATTATTATTTCATTTATGATACATGTGCATAATAGGCTTTTCGAATATGGAATTTCATATGCTTTAAAACAATATATCGAATGGCCCCCTTTCTATTCAAAAAAAGTCCGCTAACGCCCCTCTGTCCACATTTTATAAGCTAAAAGTATTAAACATATGCCATGAGATAGTTTATGTTAAGAACTTGACTTTTGGACCGCACTGTCTGTTTTAAAATAATAGTTAACCATTAGCCATAAATAATTATGGAATTAAAATGCACAAAAATATGTCATATGGGCATATATAGTTCGAGTATATTGGGCCAGTCTGGCAGAAACAAATTTATAAAACTTACAATGGACATTTAATCGCCACTTGTCCTCAAGAGCACTCTCAGGGATGGACGGATTCTCAGCTCGGCAGGTCAAGTATTTTCCGTCGTCATCGATCACCGGTACAAACGTCAAAATGCTTAGACTCTGATTGTTCTGTTCTGCAAACTGTAACAAGTAAAACAAAATTAAATTAAATTAAATTTTCCTTTTTATTTCAAAAATAAAAACAAATTCTAGTGGATATAAATTACTAATATTTATACACTAAAAAAAATGTCTGGTAAGGGAAATCAGATCATAGTTAAATACGGACCAACTATTTTTCTGATTACTGCAAACATAAATCTGATTGTGCAATAACACTTGAAGTTTGAAGTAGCTTTTAGAAACAAAACTTGGATTTTAAGGACCTCGTAAGCACAACAATTTGTCTTGTTGTCCCTAACAGATTTTCGGTTGCAGCAACCAGAAATATAGTTATTCCTTATTACGGGAAACACCCGTTATTAAAATCTATCAAAAAATCATTTTTTTTTTGCATTTTTGGCTTTAGAATGTCATGTTAATACAAAAACAAATGTCTGTCTGCCTGTCGGCCTTTATGTAAAACTTATAACTTTTTAAACGAATCTCCGATTTAATAAATTTTTTTACCAAAATCTTTAGGACCTCTTCTATTTAGGTCACATTGAATATGGTTAACATTGGCGTATGGCAAAGGGGCAAAATGGTATAAAACTATAATTTTTAGGGATATCTCACTTATTATTTATAGTAGTACAAAAATATAGTCATTCCTTATTACGGGAAACACCCGTTATTAAAATCGATCAAAAAATATTTTTTTTTTGCATTTTTGGGTTTAGAATGTCATGTTAATACAAAAATGTCTGTCTGCCTGCCGGCTTTATGTAAAACTTATAACTTTTTAAACAAATCTCCGATTTTATAAATTTTTTTACCAAAATCTTTAGGACCTCTTCTATTTACGTCACATTGAATATGGTTAACATTGGCGTATGGCAAAGGGGCAAAATGGTATAAAACTATAATTTTTAGGGATATCTCACTTATTATTTATAGTAGTACAAAAAATTTTACACAAATAAAAATAATTTTCGGGATTCCTACAAAAAAATATGTAATCATTTTTATTGTAGGATTATTAGTTTCTGGGCTATAGGTATGTCAATAAATTTTGATATATATTTACATTTTTAATTGGATGTCAAATTTTGACGCTAGTAAAAATTAATTTTAATCATAGGTAAAATAAAATTTCAAATTATAAAAGTGAAGAATTTATAAAAAACGAAAACAAAAATCTAGCCGAAGTCAATTTGATATCTTATTTTATAAATTTCCTCATTTTTCCACCCGTGTAGAAAAGGTACCCGTTTCGTATTTTTTAACTATTGATCTGGTCGACTCAATCAAATTTTCTTTTTAGTGTAACAGTGAATTAAACAATTATTAGTTAGCGCCAGCGATTCGTTTAATATGTAAACATCATCAGGGTAATTATTTACAATATATATAATATATATATATATATAAAAAGGTATTATTTTGTCATAATTATACAGGGTGTATTTGAAATAGCGTAGGAAATTTTAAAAGGTGATTCTACATGATAAAATATGACAAAAACTTCCTATAAACATATGTCTAAAAATGCGTCCCTTTGAAATTGGCTAAAAAAATCGGTTTTTATTTAATAACTCAGGAACCCTTTGAGATATGTTAACGAGGTTTTGCACGTGAATTAATCCTAATAAGGCCCATCTTTGTATGTCATTTTCACGTACTTATTTAAACCAGGGGTGTGCGAAACGGGGGTGCCTTATCAGTTTTTTGTCCGAAACTTTTTTCTGTGTAACTTTTTTGCAATTTTACTTGAAATATGATTCCTCAGGTTAAAATACATAAAAAAGGTACTCTTGTTGTTATACTGTAGGATTAACCGTTTTCGAGAAAAGTTCATTTGAAGGTGAAATTTTACGGTTCGAGGACGAAAAATTAAATACTAAAATGTCGAAAACCAAAATTTTAATGATGCAATGTTATTCTACATCAAAAACTAAGAAAAAAAGTTTCCATACATGTAAATTCGCCCTGCATCATTAAAATTTTGGTTTTCAACATTTTAAAAACGGTTAATCCTACAGTATTACAACAAGAGTACCTTTTTTATGTATTTTGACCTGAGGAATCATATTTCAAAAAAAAAAAAATAAAAAAAAGTTACACAGAAAAAAGTTTGGGACAAAAAACTGATAACCCCCCCCCCCGTTTCGCACATCCCTGGTTGAAATAAGTACATGAAAATAACACACACACACGGGCCTGGATAGGATTAGTTGACGTGCAAAACCTCGTTGATATATCTCAAAGGGTTCCTGAGTTATTAAATAAAAACAGATTTTTTAAGCCACTTTCAAAGGGGCGTAGCTTCCTTATGACGCATTTTTAGACATATGTTTATAAGAACTTTTTGTCATATTTTATGATGTAGAATCATTTGTTAAAATTTCCGATGCTATTTCAAATACACCGTGTATATAATTATGTATACATACATATGTAAAAAATTAAAAGCATTAAAACACCGACTGTTTTGCTATTTAATGAATGGTTTACCCATTAACTAGTAGTAGTAAGAAACTAAGAATTTGACCAATGAAATATCTGAATTATCGTACACCTTTCATATCATTGGTTAGACTGGGTAAATCAATCTTAAATGTACGTTAATTGGTTTGTTTCTTAAAGTTTTAAAATATCTATGTATAAAAAAAATAGAAGTTTTAACATACAGGGTGATCCATAACTGGCATGCCAAAATTTAAGAGGTGATTCTAGATCCAAAAATATAAAAAAAGTTCCTATAAAGGTTGGTCCGGAAATGAGCCCTAAGGGATATAGGGCCCTTTAAAATTGTAATAAAAATAAGGTTTTTAATTAATAACTCGGGTACCGTTTAAGCTAGAGCGGCGAGCTTTTGCATGTATACTAGTATTAATAAGGGCAATAAGTTTATGTTAATTTATTTTTTTAATTTATCCAGAGGCGTGCCCAGACGGACAAAATATATGAGGCTTAAAACATTTTTGCCCCAAACTTTTCTATGTGTATGTTTTTTGGATTTGTTGTAAAAAATATAGATTTCTAGAGTAAAAATACATATAAAATATCATATAGTGTAACACTGTAGGAGCAACCGTTATCAAAAAAAAAAATGCAATTAAGAGGAAGTAACATTTTGTGCCACCAAAAACGTTACTTTTTAAAAGGCTATTACTCCTTTAATATTAAATTTAGGTGTTTTGGTGTATAATACTTTTTTTGCTCAGTTTTAAATGAAGAATCACCCTGCAGCATTAAAATTTTATTGGTGCTTTTTTTTGTTCCCCATTCAATACGTCATTTTCGAAGGGCCGTAGCTCCCTTAGGGCTCATTTCCGGACCAACCTTTATAGAAACTTTTTTCATATTTTTGGATGTAGAATCACCTCTTAAATTTCGGTACGCGAGTTCTGGAATAGGCTGTATAATAGGTACAACGAACAAAATTAATATAACTTGTCTTTTTGACGAACCATGTAAACTTTGATGACCCCACTTTAAAAATAATATGCTTAAGAATGGGCTTCTAAAAATGAAAATATTAATTGATCTTTGAAAATTATTGTTTTTAATTTAGTTAATAATATAGGATTCTTATATGAGTTAAATACCTAGTTTTAACAATAAAGTAAAAGATCAGCCTGTATTACAGGACCTCTAATCTAGATACGTATTGTTGATCTAGCAGATGATTAAAAAGCTTAACTTTTTTATATTACTACTTTTTTCTGGCTTTAACTCTGATTTTTAATTAATAACTTAGATACAATTAAACTGATTTTTTTACAATCCCTTAAGTGTCTTTTCTTTTAATATGACATTAATTTTAAGGAGATTACTCCTTTTTTTTATTTGGTTCTTATTTAACTTTGTTTTTCTTTGTTCTTTCTTTTCACAGTCTAGTAAGTTACGAAATTAAATTCCAGAAAAAATTCAATAAAAAACCATATTAAAGGCGTTTCATAAGCACCCTCAAAAAATTCCCAAATTTAACAAAAAGAAAGCTACTTCTTCGTGGATAATAAAATGAAATGAAAAAATGATCTTTTACTTTTGCTAAATAACAAACAATATAATACATTTCATTATACAGGGTGAGCAAATAATAATTTATGTATAGAACAGGGCCAAAACAAGTTTTTTTTTTAAACCTAAATGCGTTTAAAACACTAGTTTTTGACTCCTATTTGATAAATTATTTGTAAATATTTAAAGAACGTTATTTTTTTTTAATGGACCCAGAAGAAACTAGTTCTTTAATATGTAAACGCAATAACTTGTAATTTAAAGTTTTTTTTTGTTAAGTTTTAAATAAGGGTATTTCTGTATGAATCCATACCACTTTGGTGATTGAATGTCACGGATTTTCGTTAAACTTTTTTTATATTATCACCACTCTAATACTAAAACCCTTAGGCAAAAAAAAGAATTTAAAAAATTTTTTTGGCTGAGATATGATTTTTTTTAAATTTTGTAATTTTTCAATTTTTGACGATAAAGAAAACAGCTTTATTTTCAATTTATTACTATAAGTCTGAATATTTTAATCCAAATTTGATGAAATTTGGTGCACCCATGTAAACTTAGATGATAATCTTGAATTTTTTATAATTTTTTTTCAATAGTGGGTTTCTGCCTTTCTTCTTCTTCTTCAAAAATATTTTTTTACGTTTTTTTATAACTATGTTTAACCCGATTTTTGGTAAAGTGCCCCCCCCTACGATTTTTCTCAAATTTTGGTCAAATGTACTTCTAAGTGTCATTTTTTCAATGACGTAAAATTTATTCTGGGCAAATTGGGTTTACTATATATTTTAGCCATTTTAAATTTTTACGACAATGAGGAATTGTGCTGGAAATAGCAACAAAAAAGGCACATATTATTTTTATATGTTTTTAATAGTTTAGGTCAAATGCTTCATTTTAAGACAAAAACAAAATAATTAATTGTTGTTTTTTTTTCAAAAAAGGCGTAAGTCCACAATTTTATTACTTTTTTATTTCTATATATTTTGTAGGCGTTTTTTTTCTGGTGTAAACGTTAGCTTACGTTAAATACTAAGTCTTTAACATCAAAAACTATTTTTATTTTTTTTTTAACACAATATGTTTTTTGGTTTTGTTTTTGATCTTAAAAATGCCTGAAAGTTGGTAAACTGTCAGAGTAAGAAACTTTTTTTTTGTTATAAATCTTTTTTTAATTCGCAGCTCAGAGAAAAGTTTTCTATGCCGCGGCATGCCGGGTATAAATCCTTAATAAAAATTAATTTAAAAAATATTAATTTATTTAACATAGTAATTCTTTATTTACAATTTATTTATGTCTTATTATTTAATTTTAATTATTATACAAAGCTTATCAAAATCTTTTAAATTTTTGTGAAGCGCATCCATCGCTAAAATATAATGAACTATTTTTTTATTTGCTTGTATTCCAAAGTGACATTGTTCGGTTAGAACTGTTAAGTTAAAAGTGACAATTTTGTTAACAGTTTGTCTTTTGTTTTACTTCGGCGTTCCCTTTTGGAAAATTGTATAGCTTGAAAAAACAAAAACAAAATTTTGTTGGCCCCTTATGGAAAATTGTCAGATAACTGACAGAACCAAATTAAAACTAATTTTACCTATTACTTTTACCTTTTTGTGTTAAAATATGTTTAGAAGCGAAAAAAAAATAGCGTATGATCCAAGGACGAGGAATATATCTCAATCTCTGCATGCGACCGAGCAACATTATTTCTCGTCCTTGGATCATACGCAATTTTTTTTTCTCTTATTAACATATTTTTAACAAGAAATAAATAATAATGTCAAAAAAGAAGTGTCTTACTCTGACAGTTTACCAACTCTCAGGCATTTTTAAGATCAAAAACAAAACAAAAAAACATATTGTGTTA
>OY294049.1:19498669-19552478 GCA_958510825.1 Brachypterus glaber
AATATATATATATATATATATTTAGAAATTAAACTAACAAAATTCCTTTTTTAGAAGCCTCCATTATCTCCAGTTTATAAAAAAGAATATGCCCGAAAGCAAAAAATACCAGTTTGAAAATAATGCTTGCGCCTTCGCCATAATTGTAAATATGAAATAAAATACACTGCCCAGTAAAAGAGCTTTCCCATTGAAGTTAGAATTTTGTTATAATCAGATTCCCTTTCAAGAACCTCAAAAACCCCCTCAAACTAGGAAAACTAGCCCACCCCTCAGGGGGTGGATTTAGAATATTTTTATTATCAGATTCACTTTCAGCAACATCAAAAACCCCAATACACCAGTTTTCACGAAAACTACCCCCCACCCCTTAGGGGTGAAATTAGGAAAAAAATATTATGAAAATATTGAAAATATTTAAAAATATTTACCCCCCGACCCCCGTGGGGGTGGAGTTAAAAAAAATTTATTATCAGATTTAATTTCAGAAACCTTGAAAACCCCATAAATCAATTTTCAAATTTTTGTAAAAAAATGTATTTTTCCCCATTTCCCCCCTTGCCGCACACCAATGTTCACCAAAAACAATCCCGAGCGAGAAAGCTTTCTTAAGTTATCGTACCCACAAGATTTCCCGGACAGACCGATCGACCGACCGATCGACAATTTTTTTTTTACTCAAAATTGATTTATATTGACATAAAACGCCATAAAACGCAAAAATACGCAATTTTTGAAAAATTTTGCAGGAATAAAAAATTGGAAAGCAATATCAGTTTATTACTAAAATGATTTTTATGATTTTTACTACTCCCTTTATCTACTGCCCGTTTATGCACGGTATTTGCAGGCTTATGGCATATATTAAAGGGGATGATTCTACATCATAAAATGAGAAACCAGCATAGGAACATAGGTCCGGAAACGAACCTTCTTAGCTAAAAGAGTTACGACCTTTAAAATTGTACTAAAATATGGTTTTAATTAATAACTCTGGTACCCTTTGAGATAGAGCGACGAGATTGTGCATGCATACTAGTATTAATTAGGGCAATTAGTTTATGTTAATTTATTTATTTTTTTGAACCTATCCAGAAGCGTGCCTAGACGGACAAAATGCCCCATACTTTTTTATGTGTATATTTTTTTTGGATTTTGAGTAAAAAATATAGATTCCTTGAGTAAAAATAAATAAAAAATGTCATATAGTGTAGGAGCAACCGTTAAAAAAATAAATAAATTAAGGGAAAGTAACCAAAAATTTTACTTTTTAAAGGGCTATTACTCCTTTAATATTAAATTTACACTGATAGAAATTTTGTTGTAATATAGGTGCCAACCATATTGTAACAAATACAACAACACATGTTATCTTATATTAGAGTTAGTACTATACTATAGTACAATTTGTGGTTGGCGCATATATAACACTATATTGTTGTATTAATAACGCTATAATTATATCAGTGTAGGTGTTTCGGTAATGAATACTTTTTTGCTTAGTTTTAAATGCACTTCAGCATTAAAATTTTATTGATGCTTTATTTGTTTCTCATTCAATATTTCTATCTTTGAAGGGCCGTAGCTCCCTTAGGCTTTATTTCCGGACATAAATTCGTTTGGTAGTTTATCATGTTTTGTGATGTAGAATCATCCCTTTTTTTTAAATATATGCTCTAAGGCTACAAACACTGTGTATAAATAAAAAAATATTTTTACTTTAAAATTATTGTCTAAAAACAGTGTAGAGGTGAGAGACACAGATGTCCCTCGCGGGCCTCAGCGTTTAAACAATTAAACAATTTCTGTTCGGCAAAAGAAATTAAAAATAAATGAAAGAGTAATTGAACTAAAAATTTTTAATTTATTTTTATGAAAAATTAAGTTACAAATTTAAATATACCGGGTGTCCCACCAGGTTCTTGACAAGCTATATCTCTGTTATTTGGTAAGAGAGAATTTTTTGCAAAAAACAGCGTTAAATGGGAGCCATTGAAATTTTTATTCACATATCCAAAACCACACCTTGCTTACCCACCCTCTAGAAATCACCCCCCAACTTCTGTTTTTCAAATAGCACCTTCCAATTTTTATCAAAGAATATGAAAGTACATTTCATTCTGAATTCAACCATGTATTATAAGTGGTAACTTTTTACTTAAGGGGCTCCAAATAACAATTATTATTTATTAATAATAGGGTGGTATTTAGAACAAAGTTGCAGGTGGTTCCAGGAAAGTGAGTTATTAAGGGTGGTTTATGGATACATTAATCAGTTCTCTTTTAGATATATATTACTTATAATACATGGTTGAATTTAGAATAAAATGTGCTTTTATATTCCTTATTAAAAGGGGGGGGGGGGGTACTATTTAAAAAACAAAAATTGGGGTGGTTCCAAGAGGGTAGTTTTGCATAAGTCAGTAAATTCTACTTTGACTAGCATTTAATTTTGTTTTTTTCGATTTTTTTTTATCTTTTTAAACAACGGAGATATAGCTTGTCTAAAACCTGGTGGGACAGTATTATTAATAAATAATAGTTGTTATTTGGAGCCCCTTTAAGAAATAAGATACTACTTATAATACATGGTTGAATTAAGAATAAAATTTACTTTCATATTCTTTGATAAAAATGGGGAGGTGCTATTTGAAAAACAAAAGTTGGGGGTGGTTCCAAGGGGGTGGGCAAGAATAGTGTGGTTTTGGATACGTGAATAAAAACTTCAATAGCTCCCATTTAACGCTGTTTTTTGCAAAAAATTCTATCTTTTTAAATAACGGAGATATAGCTTGTCAAGAACCTGGTGGGACACCCGGTAGAGTTTATAAAACTATGAAAAATTACTGAAATTATTTTTAAAAAAATCAAAACCTGATATGAGTAATTTTAAAATAAAAAAAAATGGGTAGGAACTGTTAAAAATATCTACTTCTTTTATATCTTATCGAGTTTATACACTGTACAAAGTAAACTAAATATTCAGTTACAAATGGATAGGAAATCGGAAGTTATTATACTACACAATTGTACTTTAATTTTTGTTAAAAACACGCAACATTTCATGTCTGTCCTTAAATATTAAAGTACGTGACTTTAGAACTATAATGTTTTATCAGAAAATATTCAGTTACAAATGGATAGGAAATCGGGAGTTATTATACTACACAATTGTACTTTAATTTTTGTTAAAAACACGCAACATTTCATGTCTGTCCTTAAATATTAAAGTACGTGACTTTAGAACTATAATGTTTTATCAGAAAATATTCAGTTACAAATGGATAGGAAATCGGGAGTTATTATACTACACAATTGTACTTTAATTTTTGTTAAAAACACGCAACATTTCATGTCTTTAGAACTATGTTTTATCAGTAACTTCCTATACATTTTAACTAAATATTTAGTTACAAAGGATAGGAAGTTCTGATCCTATACAAACGTACTTAAGTTTTTGTTAAAAGCACTATAATTCTTAAGTCATGTGTTTTATAACTTAAGGACGGACATGAAATGTTGCATGTTTTTAACAAAAATTAAAGTACAATTGTGTAGGATAATAACTTCCGATTTCCTATCCATTTGTAACTAAATATTCAGTTAACTTTTTACAGTGTATGATCAACTTTAAGAATTCCCTTTATATCTATAGAACAGTGTCAGTTAAACTATTTTGCGCTATCTTTTGAAATAAACACGTTATAAGCAGAATTTGTTAAAAACTTAAATTAAAACATTTTGAAGTTATTTAGGTCAGTGCTTTTTGAAAAGTATTTAATCATATCGGTTAGGAAAAATGAGCGGAGATCAACACGCTTGTCAAATTCCTCAATTTAATCCTGTTTTGTCCGACGAGAAAAGCCTCAACACTATGGGAATTCAGATAATGTAAATCCTGTTGGATTTTCTGATTTGGTTTTAAGGTTTATATTTTTCTTGTGGCAGAACCAGAAAATAATTTTGAAAGAATGTTACTAGCTATATAGATTTAATATAAAATATGGGGTTACTCATTTATGAAGGGGAGGCGAAAAGTTTGAAGAATGAAAAAACACATATTTGGAAAACGTATTAAAAATAGGGGAGCCCCTAGCACAAGCAAAAGCTTATTTGAGGCTCCCTATCACTCTGAAATATACCTTCTACTAAATAAATATATAAATAAAGAAAAACTCACGGTGTGTCCTGTGCTATTTTTGCTCAAAATATACAACGTGATTCACCTAAGACAAATCGCTCGGTTTTTCGTATGTTAAAGCTATCAATATAAATTTTATACCAAGCTACAAGCATTTTAAAACAAAAGTTTTTCACTAGCTTTAGTTTTCGAGAGGCAATTATTCTTATCCAAATTTTTAACACAATTTTAACTGGAAATGCTATAATTAGAAAACTTATTTATTTTTCCTTATTTCGCATCAATTCTTTTTTGCCATCTTTAATATTTTAGCAACTGAAATCCATATTTAAAGAATGAGATATTTAATATTTTTAGCAACCCTCGTATAGAGTAAAAAAGCATGCAAGTAAGTGACATCAAGCAACTTGTTTAGCCCCTAGAAATAAATACTGTATTTAGTTAGAATAGAATAGATAGAAATTTATTAGTGCATTAGGATACAAAGTATGTATATTACACAAGTCAAATGCTTACAAACTAAAATAATAGTTATTATATACCAAGGAGAAGACATCTTTTATAGCCGAGCGTATTAAAACCCGAGCTGCGTAGCAGCGAGGCTATAATAGACATCTCTACCGTGGTTTATATATTATTTTTTTCACTACTAGCAAATTTATTCTTATTATTTAACATTTTTATATCAATAATAAACTAAAACGTTGGCTGGATCTTAATTAACCGAGCAAAAACAAGTAGCATTTGAAATCGTCATTTCTGAAAACAAATGATAACATTGATTTATTCACTGAAAGTTGACATTTCTAGTGGCTGGCATTTTAATATTTTTAAAATGTGTGAAAACATCGGTAAGTTGTTTATTTACTGAATAATGTGTTGTATTCTTTAATAATTAATTTATTTATAGTATTTGCCATGCTCATTTTTTATCCAATGGCAAAATATTGTTGCATTTTGTCCATTAAAAATTATAGGTAAGCAATGACATGCCTTTGCATTTCAAGGAAAATCAAGTGGCAAATTGTTTATAAAATTTACTCCTATTAGGAGAGAAATAATTATTATTGCTATAGGTGAAGAAAATTGATTTCACAGTCTGAAAACATGATAAATAATTAGGGTCACTTCATCTGTACTTTGTCTGTTTTTGCTTTGATTTTCGTTTTTTTCTTCAAAGGAAAAAAGGAAAAAAAAGGAGAAAAGCCAAGTCCAAAAACCGAAAACTAACGAAAGAGAACGAAAGAACAAAGTAAGACTAAGATAAAGTGACCCTATAAATAATGGTATGTTCTAAAGTTAGTAGTGTAAAAATACATAAATATATAAATAAGTTAAAATAAATAAATAAATTAAAATAAATAAATAAGTTAAAATAAAGTTTTATCGTTAGAAAAATCATCAAGTTTATAATATGCTTTTTGTTCAAGTAAAACTTTAAGTTAATTTTTTAAAAAGTTTGGTGTTTCTTATATTTTAATCTGTTGCCGTTTTTATTGTTCTGTAGATCTAGTACACATTATCTCATGTACAAGTACTGTATGTAGTTACTTCCAATCGATATCTTCAATTATGGCGAAATATTTTATTTTATTTTTATTTTACTCTTATTTATTTTTTTTTATTGCTAATATTTAAAAACGCGAGATATTTTATTGATTTTAATAAATAAACCTTATATTTCAAGCATTTTTTGTTTATTTGAAAAATAATTAGTTAAACGAAGAAAAAGTTTAAACTGATAACTGACGAGCTTTATTTTTAATAAAATATAATAAGCAGGAAGTTTAAAATAAAATATTTTAATAACATTTTAAACAATATTACTAATTTGTATGAATAATATTAATACATTAATTAAAAAGTCCAATAAATACATTTTTAATCAAAACTGACACAATATAATAATTTTCTCATTTAATATATGTTTTTCAAAAATAATAAATTAGCTATCATGATACCGGTTTGACATTTAATATAATATAAATAAAATCAACAATAAATATAAAGTGACTACATTTATTAATGCACATCAAATTTTTATTGCCAATTAGCAGTATTTTAAATATTTTTTATGACTATTTTTAGCTCATAAAAAATAACGATTCGAATAAATATTAAGTTGAAATGGATCAAATAAAAATGGTGCATTTTAATGTAACATTTATCTGTATATTTTTATTTTTTGTAGTTATTTCCAAAAGGATTCTACAGTTTCGAGCCGCTTTCCTTCTTTAGAACCAAGTCATTTACGCAAAAAAATTGTTTACCCTTCCAGCAGGCGCGCATGAAAATGTTACATTGTATAATATACATATAATGTCACTGTGAAAGACCGAAATCTGGGAATGTCAATACTCCCTGCAGAATGTCCAAAAACTGAAAAAAAAAAGGGGGGGGGGGCTTGATTTACGTTAAAGTTGATTGGTTTGTATTTTTGTTGGTTTGGTGTTTTTTTATGGGGGGGGGGGAGAGCATTGGTTTACGTTAACGTTGGTTTTGCGCCTGTTTATTATTTTAATTTTCAGACATTCTCCGGAGAATGTCAATATTTCCCATATTTCGGTCTTTTACAGTATACATTATAGACAGTATACAGTATACACAGTATACAGTATACACAGTATAGAGTATACACAGTATACAGTATACACAGTTTAGAGTATACACAGTATACAGTATACACAGTATACATTTACACAGTATACATATACACGTATATTATTTGTTTATAAAAACATGAATGATAAAATATGCAGTGAAAATATAGGTTCGATATGCTAAAATCATGCATATGTGTTTGCACTAGATCTTTGGAAAGATAGCTGAAACCTTATACTGCAAACTTAAAGAGTTTTACATAGAAAAAAACAATGTCTTAGATCAAGAATGTATGATTTCTATATAACGAAGAGATTATATTCTCCTTTAAAGCAAAATTGTGCTTTAAATATGAAAGGATAAGAATATGGTATGCTTGAAAGGAGAATATATTCTCAAATGTGAAAGGACAAGAATATGGTACGCATAAAAGAAGAATATATTCTCTTAGTTATATACAAATCATCTTGATTTAAGATAATATTTTTCTGTGTCTAAAAAACAACTGAAAATATTAAAAACCAGCAATATACGAAATATACAAGCGCCCGATCAAAGAATAATTTAGTACAAGAATTAAAAAAATAAAATTATATTTTATATATAATTTTGATTAAAATTAAAAATTCCTCTCTTTACCGAAATTTATGCTTAATATTTTAATACTTTAAAATATCTTGTAATTTCTTAAAAAGTACAAATTAATATAAACAGGGCGAAATAACCTAATTTACTACCGGTATTAAATTTGTTCTGGAAAATCTTCCTTTCTTTTCTGTAGGGGAACCCGGGGCGGAACGGAGTACGGGGCGGAACGGCATGGCGTGCTTATTTTTTGTTTAATTCAGCGCTTTTTGCGAGTTTTACAGGTGTCGAATTTTGCGGACATTTATAATATTTATATATATTATATATTTTTGATACTTAAATTTTTTGAAAATCTTCTTGTAGGTCAACACACAATTCCCGAAGGAAACATGAAATGTTTGGCCGAGGTTTGTTTACTATTTTATTCACAACTATACCTATTTCTTTCACAATTGTGTATTTTATTTTCGACAACCAAACTGGCACCATCTTAAAATTTATAAATATTGGTGAAGTTAGTTACACATTTTTGCGTCACAAATGCATGTAAGTTAACGACCTACAGTCAGTCATCTTTTATTATATTACATATAATTTCTGTCTATTCTAAATTATAAACATTTCTTTATTAAAATGTAGATTCCAAAACCTCAGTCTGTATTTAGCATTTGTCAAAGCTAAAGTAACTTTTATTTTTGTATCTAAATAAATTAATAAATTAATTCATTTTTTAAACCCAACTGGGTACATAATTTGTATAGATGGCGATCACCACAAAAATAAAAGAAGAAATAACTTTTATTTAATATTAACAACTTTAAAACATATAAATATATTGAATATATATATATTCAAATTTAATAATATATTGAATATAGATATTTATTCAACATAAATAATAAATATTTGTCTATAGAATTATAAAATAAAGTTTATTTCAAGATAACTGGAGGAACTAGTTCCCTGGTGTCGTCACTCAGTCAGTCTTTGGGACTAGTAACCAGAGGCCGCCACGCTATAGGCGGCTGTCAAATTGAACTGAAAATTGCTTAAACGACCATATATATAATATTATATATGATAATTTTGGTCAGTTAAAAATATCGTTAACTTTGACAATTAAACATGTAAACATTACCTCCAAATAAGGTCGTTTCAGAAATTTTCAGTTCTATATGACGGCCGCTTATAGCATGGCTGCCTCTGGTTACTAGCCTCAAAGAGTGACTGAGTGTAGGTACCAGGGCTAAAGCCTCTAGATATCTTGGTCTATTTGTATTTACTTCGTTAAATTACCAGCAGGGGCCGCACTTACAGTGATCTTTTAGAAATGACACCTAAATTGGTTGTAAATTTTATATATTTTACAAATACGAAAATATTGTAATTTAAATGTGTGTGTAATGTTATTTTATAAAAATAAGTATTTAAAACTATTTTGTACATAACATTTTAATACATTTCAGTTTTTCACATATTCACTGTGTGAAGTTAGTCAAAAGTCAGTTCCCGACCATGGGAGGAAAATGTGACCTTTCAATCTTTTAGATACTAGATGTTAAAAATAATCCATTTTACAACTTATTTCTAAATAATTTTAATAAAATGTTTTCATTTCAGATTTTTGTTGTCAGTACAAAAAGAATTTATCAATTATATACATACATACTCCTAAGCCTACTCACATTTTTTGCCAGTTTTCGCACGGGCCGACTTCCTTTCCACCACGTGATTATGGCGTCCGGACGAGACCCCGATGTTCGGCACTCTACTTCGTATCTTTTGTCTGCAGATACTTGTTTTTCTTTCGTTAATATATTTACAGCTTGGGGTTTAACTGCAAAAAAGAAAGAATATTAGGTTATTTTTTCTGAAAGAAAAACATCGTATTTGAGTAATTTAAATGGTTTGGTTGGTTTGGTAACTTTTCTTTTAAATCTACTACAAATATATAAAAATAAAACTCATTCTCATCCTCTGTTACACCAAACAACAAACAATATATTTTGTAAATGAGACTTAACACTTTGTTTCAAAATTATAAAATTTGCAAATTTGGTGAAGGCGCCACTACAGATAGTACAGGATTATTCTTTTAAATGGTATAGCACCTCTAACTTTTAAACGCTTTAAGATATCGACTTTAAATTTAAAACAGTTATATAATGTAAAATATACTATCTTTGTGTTCATATTATAAATTTTAATAAATAAAAATAACACCACAGAATAGTCTATCCAATGTTTCAAATTTCAAGTCGATAACTTACTACCTATTTTATAGGTTTCTTGCCATAAAATATATTAAATGTTATTATTTATATGAAAAAGTACAGCTAACCAGGGTTAAGTGAATGACCTAAGTACCACTCGGCCAGACCAACTCCGATCCATCGGCCTTAGTCTGGCAGCGTGGTACTCATAAAATCGAGCCTGTGTGCGAAAATATTTGTGAACGAACCTTTATTACAGTAACTCACTTAACCCTAGTGAACGGTATATACATTTTGGAGTTATGCTAAAACTTGGTTGTATGGGTAAACCCAAACAATATATGGATAGTATACTATTTATATATTGTAATAGTACCATTAGGCACCCATAGAAATATTTTATACCATAGCTGAAGATTAGGGAGTATTTACCATAAAAAACATTGAATTTTTATAAAACGTTTTATTAATTTATAATGTTTTATCAAATATTTTCAAATGATTTGATATTCGAAATGAATCGGAATGTAATTAAAAAATCTAAATGCTCGTGATTTTTTATAGGAATTTTTCAGATTTTTAATTGTGTTTGTGAAATATTTATAAAACCCTAAACGAATCCAAAGTATTTGCGTACGAATGGTAGAAAAGGGCCTTGTTGTAGGTTTGAGTCTGTTGTGTCTGACAAAGGAATGGATACATTGTATAGTTTCTACAATTTTGCATCAATATATCAAATATAAATAACTAAAATAATCGTAGAAAAATTTCTAGAGGCATCTCAACGTTAAAAGTAAATATTCTTGTAAGTTAAAGCTAACCTAAAATTTTTAACTTTGGTGAAATCAATTATTTTTTTAGTGCTGGCAACATTTGGTTCTGGAATAAACATATATAGTTTTATATAAGGTTGTCCTGAAATAAGTCTCTAGGAATTTACATAATTATTATACTATTCACAGCACCTGTGCTAGAATAGTATTATTCTCAAAAAATTTAAAAAATTGTCCTTGAGAAAAAATTCTTGGATATAAATTTGTTTCATGAAAAAATAAGTAACTTTTTTAAAGTCCGTCTGTCCGTCCGGTGTCAAGTTTTTGTAGTCACGATAACTCAAGAACGAATAATCCGATCGACTCGAAATTTTCAGAAAAAATCAAGTTCTATAAGGGGAAAATACTTATTGTTTTTGAAAGTAATCCCCCAAAAACAAAAAAGTTATGGATGGTTAAAGTTTTAAAAAGATCGAAAAAAGCTGAAAGAAGGACCAATTTTGAAAATAATCCCCCCAAAAACAAAAAAGTTGCAAGGGTTAAACTTATTTAAAAAATGAAAAAAAGTATCATTTAATTTTTTTTTAAGTATTCGTTTTTCGCAAAAATAAAATTAGTATATAATGGAATGCGTTAACATTTAACATTTTCTAAATACAAAAAAGGGTGACAAGTCCAAACAAAAAAAAAATAATAAAAAGAGATGTAACTTATCTAGAATTACATAAGGATTTTAAAGATAGAGAAATAAATGAAGGTTGCTATTTAAAATTTTAGGCATCTTGGGGGTCAAGGGGTTAATGTTATACAACAGTCCCCCTTGATATGCAAATTAACGTGTTTCGCCAAATTTTCATAGTGTCATCAGTTAAAGAAATATTAAATGCTGTTCGTTTTTAAATTGTCACCCTGTATAGAAATAAAACCAGGGTTATTTCGGAAGGTAGTCCACATTTGTTCTCCTTCTAAATGCTTTAGAAGAAACCCACATTTAATTTCGTTCAACGTTTGTAGCAATAAAATTGAGAATAGAAGAGAATAAGTATATAATGTTCAGGTGATTTTTTCAGCTTAAACTTCCTTAGGCTCAAAGAACAGGTAAAAGAGGAAATAATAACTCATCTTACTTTTAAATACAAATAAAAATATTTGATATACAATGGGTAGATTAAGTCTGGAATCACCCGATTAACTTTTCAGTTATAAAAAAGTTTAAAGCATGGATCTGTGGCTATGAGAAATATGTTTGGAATGTGTGTGCAAGTGGGAGGCCCGACGTAGGCACGCATGCCTTATAACGTTCTTTACGGAAAGAAGAGAGGGCGAATGATTCCTCCCCCTTACGTCTGAGACTTTCTTTCATGCGGATAACTATATAAGCCTTTTAAAAAAACGTTCGGACAGGTCGATTTTTATTTTTAATTTTGCAAATTTTGGTGTAAAAAAAAGTTATCAAAATTTTCACCCCCTTGCACCCTTCTAGCACGATCTTTTTTTTTAAATAGCGACCAACCCTTTGTGACACATCGTTGAAAAGGTTATTTAATAAGCTTTCTAACGGTTTATGATAAAGCCTTATTTGGCAAAGAGCTTATAAAAAAAATTAGTGGTTATTTGATATGATTAAATTTTTCAAAAACGGTAGGTTTTGCTTTTCAGAAGAAGGTTCTAGAAGCTCCAAAAGCTTTGGATATACAGGATGTCATTAATTTTAAGGGGTGATTCTAAATAGGAAAATATGAAAAAAGTTCCTATAAAGATATATTTTTTTCGCTTCTTGCATTCATTCTCTCTCTCTCTCTCTCTCTCTCTCTCTCTCTCTCTCTCTCTCTCTCTCTCTCTCTCTCTCTTATTTAATAACTCAGGAACGCTCTGATGTACAGCAACGAGGTTTTACTGGGGGGCCCTATTAGTTTTTTGTCACAAATTTTTTTCTGTGTAACTTTTTTGTAATTTTATTTTTGGAATATGATTCCTCAGGTTAAAATACATAAAAAGGTACTGTGGGATTAACCGTTTTCGAGAAAAATTTATTTGAATGTGAAATTTCACGGTTTGAAGACGAAAAATTAAATACTAAAATGTTGAAAACCTAAATTTCAGTGATGCAAGGTGAATGTACTAAGAAAAAAAACCTCACACACAGGTATTTCCAAAAATCAATCCTAAGGGAGCTATGGGTTCCTAAAAATGCACCATTTTTAAAGGGCCATAGTAGCTTTAAAAGCGATTTTTTGACCTACATGTATAGAAACTTTTTTCTTAGTTTTTAATATACACTCTGTAATGTAACTGAAACTTATTTATTAAGACATAATACATTATATAGAAAATGTATATAAACAAAAATCATTTATTAAATCTTAAGAAATAAGTTTTAATTACCCTACAGAGTGATGTTTAGTTTACGAGCTGTGACGTCGAATTCTCATATTGACACGAGTATAATTAAAAAGCTTTAAAATTATGTATTACATGACCCCCCTTTCCATTAAAAAAATCACCTCGTGCCCCCCTGCTCACATTTTAAATTGAAAATATTAAATATATGCAAAAATATAGTTAAAGTTGTCTTATTTACGAGATCCAAATTTTAAGTCGATATCTAGTTCAAAAGTTAAGAGGGAGGTGGCTTTTTGACCGCAAGATATATAAAATACAGACGGGAGAAAATATTGAATAGAAAATGATCACCAGCTATTAGACTATAAAGTATATTCCTCTTTAAAAAAAATTAAATAGCCTGAAGTTGAGACACTCGGCACTTGTTCAACATATTATAATGCTAATTTATTTAGAGTTGGCTTTTTTAATGAAAATGGAAATATTCATAAAATTTAATAGGAATAAAATAAAAAACAAAAATATTTCTATTCTATTTTAACTAAAAAGTTCAGGAAAATAATATTGCGTTGACTTCATAAAAAACTTGATATATTGGTACTTGTACGGATTTTATAATTATTTTGTTTTTTTATTATTTAGTTCTGCTTTTGCTACATCATATCCAACAAAAATATAGTTTTAGAGCAGTCACAAACACACCTCTATGCATTTTTTAAGGAAAATATGCTACGCTGTTTTTAATTATTGCAAAATCTATACGTGTATACTGACGATACAAACAGGATAAAAACTAAATAAGATAAAAAAATATTTGAAAATATGACAGTTAAAAAATAAATTATACGTACTTATTATTTCCATTACATAACGAAAATCTGTACCTAGTAGTAGCGGTAAATTTTGGGTTGGCCAAAGCCGGACAACTAGGCCATTTATAGCCCTTTTTGTCATCCCAATATATTTAAAAAAAATGAAAAATAAATATAAACGAACAAGAAGGCTATATCAATAGCTGTAAATACTTATTGTACTGTATTTACAGTATTTTACAGTAACAAATGTATTAATTGTATTTTACAGTAAAAAGTAAGGTTATGCTGAAAACCGGGTTCTGTTATTAATAGTACCCGGATATTTGGTATTGATTACGAGGGGCGCGTGAAAGTTTGATTTTTTATGAACATTCTGACATGGTTGACACTTACTGGGTATAATGACACAAATTTTTAATTTTTTATAAATAAGTTTTAAAATCTTTAAACTGGCTTCTGCGCGTCCTCGACGCACTACTGTAGAATCTTGAATTCAAAATATTCTCGAGCTGCAATTTAATCGTGAGGTACAATGTGCGAAAAAGATAAAGGTTTATCTTAGAAATGCAATGTTTTAAAGGACGTACGTATCATCAAAATCCCATAATAATGATATACAAAAAAGTTTTATTTTGATTTAGTAAAGCCAGTTGTAACATTCCGTGGTCAAAAATTAAAAATCCTCAGGGTTTATAGAAAATTGGAAGATTTAAAAGTGCCAACCAAGCCCACAAAGAGAAAAAACTGTTTA
Source organism: Brachypterus glaber (assembly GCA_958510825.1). Taxonomy (NCBI): domain Eukaryota; kingdom Metazoa; phylum Arthropoda; class Insecta; order Coleoptera; family Kateretidae; genus Brachypterus; species Brachypterus glaber. The sequence goes on from OY294049.1 coordinate 19,512,895, forward strand.
CCATAGGCTTTCGAGGATATAAAGTTCAAAATTTTAGTACAATACACAAATATTTTCAACAGAGATGAACCCAACCACAAATGCTTCTGGTTTAAAGGTTGCGCATGTTATGTTATGTTGTCCGAATTTTCCACAATGTTTTAGTAGACCTTCTTAATGGCAAAGAAGTTGACTTTTCTTAACTGTATATAAATACTAATATATACATTAGGTAATAAGAAATTATAGGAAGTCATACATTCTTTAAATATGCTCCACTAGCTTGGGTAGACATAGAATATTGTTTTCAGATTATAAATATACTTTTGGTGAAAGAGGACGAAGCCGAAAACTTTTAATATTAATATTAATTAATTATGTTTAAAAATACGGGTACATTTAGTTTCAGAACACTTCCATGTAAATATTTTGTAAAATATACATAATATAGTTTTTTTTGTTTGACCTTTGTTATTTATTATAGTTATAACCGAGGTTATAACTCTTTTATAATACGCCATTATATCCTTAAAGTTGGTATAGGTATTCCCTTGTGTCATAATATTGAGATACACCTCTTTAACATAGTCGTCAAGTTACGCCGCCATAAATAATAACCATCACGGGATGGTTAAGAAAGTGTGCCATTAATCTTTAAAAACTTATTTAAAAAAAAGTAAAATTCGCGCACCCCTCGTAATCAATACCAAATATCCGGGGTCTAGTTATTAATACTGATGATGATGATGGCAGTTCTGATGAAAGTCGGTGACATACATAATTAATAAATTAGAATCATTTAAAAAATTTGATCATTAAAATGATTTTTCTAGAGTTTTATTTCGAACATAAATTTAAGTTTTTTTTTTCTAAAAATGGCAAAATTTGGCAACTTTTTTATATAGTTTATTACTACTATAAGTGAATATAAAAATGTATAAGAATTGAATCTCGAAAATGAGGGCAATTTTTGAAATTTAAGATTTTACAATTTTATTTAAATCTTTAGGTTTCAATTACTTTTTGCATACTTTAAACCACCGTATCTCTAATTTATTTTAATTTAGGAAATCACAAGGGTTAAAATAAGATATATACTATACCTGGAAAATTAAATTCAATTTACGGAATTGTGACGATCTTGAAATGAATATCTTAACTAAATTGGATATAAGACTGTATTTTTAGCTTTCATATTAAGAGTTTTAAGTTTAGTGCTTTTCTTAAAATTCATGACCTTGGACTACTTTATAGCCTTAATGGAGCTCTCTACAACTAGAATTATGAAACAAAAGACGTCTACCCTATCTCTATCTCATTTGTGCTACACTTTCCAGCCAACCAAATAAATACTGTATTTGTTTTTCATACAGTATTTATTTGGTTGGCCGGAAAGTGTAACAGTAAGCAGCTAATGTGAATCTGTAGAATAAGATAATTCTACTAAAATTTAGATGGCGCCAGTAATTTCCTTAATAAAAATAAATAGTTACACTTTTCGCCCGGCCAAGTAAATATTGTATTTGTTCAACAAAGAACCAAAGAACAAATACAGAATTTGTTTGGTTGGGTGGAAGTGGGAGTATATGTATGTCTTCTATCCTTTTTGGATAGAACTTTTGTCCCTGTCTAATCTAACGGGAGAAATCTCCATTGCTCAATTATGACAACATTCTAAAAGTCGATACGCTATTTTGATTTTTGATATTTTAACCATTGGTCTTCGTAAATATCCCTAATAAGACCCTGTAAACCAAATTTGAACAAAATCTAAAAAAACTAAATAAACGAAACACCCTAGTGGCGCGAAAGATTTTTTACTATTATTTTCTCACATTTATGGTGGATATTCGTCAAATTTAATGTTTTAGGTGCAACTTTGGCGAATTTTCGGCACCTGATAGAATCTTTTGATCATTTTGAAATTTGGCATATAATTTTGTACACTCAAAAGGAATAAATTAAGATTTCAAGGCTTTTAAATTTTCCACTGATAAAAAATGTACAGACGATTTTGAAAGAATTATCACGATTTTTGCGTAATTTCACGATTTTAGGGGTCCAATTGGAAACAGAGAAGTTTGATCCCCTCATATTTTCAGGATGTGGAAGATACACCAGAATGAAAATTTTAAAATAATACAAAAATAAGGTCCACCCTAATGCCCTAAGAACATAGTATGGTTAAAAACTGACTACTATGACTACCATATTTCTTATTTCCTTGAAAAAAGAATGTAATTTAATTTATAAGGAACATTTAGATTTAGTATTAAGGGCTTTACAATTACAATTAATGTTTCGAGTAAACCGAGGTGAATTGTTCCGTTAAATATTGCTCGTTCTTCTATTTCATTTATTACTTTAATGAACAATCAATTTCTGTCAAAAGAGTCCTTACAGAAATAATAGGTTTCAATAAATGTAATCCCAAGGAGATTACCAATAATAAGGAGCTTTTTTAAAGGTAGGTGCTAAATTTTACCTTTTTCGTAAGATTATCATTTTTAGACAGCTCTACAAATTGAATTTCTTTCAGTTCGACATTAAGATAAGTTTTATTTAACAGCTACAATTCTTTTAACAAAATTCTATAATACAGACAGTTATTATTTTACACCAGATGTTCCTTTCGCGAAATTATTTTATACAATTTTTCCAGTACTACTAACAGTAATACATATTGTCACTAGCTCGGATATAATAATAATAATAATAATAATAATAATAATAATAATAATAATAATAAACTTTATATATAAAATAATAATAAAATATATTATATAAAGTACCTACACAAGTAAAGAGCAAACACAAGTAAAATACAAGTAGAATACAAGTAAAATAAATAATTTAAAAAAAATAAACAGAATAATTTAAATTACATTAAAATAGTGAAAATACTCTCTATATCTACCTCATTAAGTAAAATAGTCAAAATATAAACGATATCCCTGATAGCACAAACGCCTTCTAAGAAAATTCTAAAAATAAATAGCCGGAAAGACAGCATGCTTCTTAGAAGCATATCTATTTTGTTCAGGATATTCTAAGAACGATTAAAGAAATGCAAAGGATACCGTTTTAATCGTGCTGGAAGTTCCTATCAAGCTTCTTATAAGCCTCTGTATCAAATAAGAATGTTTTAAGAATCATGTTAAGAATGTTCTTAAAAGTAGGTACATGTAGGTACATGTCTTAAAATATTCTTATTTGTTGCATTTAAGTAATAATATTGAATATTGCGCATGCGCAAACAAAGTAGGTAAGCGTTTCAGATTTCTACATTAATGTAGTTTTTCTCTTTCTTTCAAATATATTTCATGATACTCGATCCTTTTTATGTAGTGATATCATAAATTTGGACATTTTTACGTCTTTGTGATAAACCTAATAATTAAAGTATATGAAAATCTTTAGATATAGCATCCATCAGGTAAGATTCATATGCGATATGCAGTTTTACTGTGAAAGCAATAACTATCATTTCAAAAAATAATAATTTTAATTTTTTGTCTAAAACTATATAAAATCACTTTATGTATAAAAATACATCCATTTCTACTACTTATGTTATTAACAGTAATTTTAAGAATATTTGTAATTCTAACCTAATAAAATTAAAATAATATATTACTATTCTAAAAACATTCCCATTAGAATATTTTAAGAATATGTATTTGGGCTTTTTCTTAGCAAAATACTCTAATCATGCTTAGCATGTGCACTATAGCATTATTCTAAAAACATTCCCATTAGAATATTTTAAGAATATCCTTAGCAAAATACACTAATCATGCTAAGAATGCTTTGAGTAGAAGCATTTATGCTACTACAGCACGTTTTTAGAACATGCTTAGCATGTTTATAGCATTATGCTAAGAACCTTCTCAAGAGAACGATTAAAAAACCTGGATGAAGTGTTTATCAGGGATTATGTATTATATTAACGGATATACAGGTACTCCTCGGTATTCAGATTCAAAATAAAGCACGTGCAAATATTTTAGTAGGTTTCTAAATAAGAAAAAAATTAAGTATCTAAACATTTCTAGGTTTTAAAAACTAAAAATGAATAAATATACGTGACATTTTATGCAAAACAAAATATTTGGCAAAAACTTTGTTTTATAAACTAAATTCAAAATTAAATTAATTTGAATATTTGCAAAAGTCACATTTCAAACACTTTTTTTTGATAGGAACTTATACCCGTAAAACTTTTTTTTTAAATATTTTCTTCAAAACAAAGTATGTGCATTTTTTTCTATCGTTTTTTTATTCTAATTTAAATGTTTACTAATAGTATATTATTCAATGAGTATATTATATTCACCCGAATGATTAATAGCTATTATACACGAGCAGAATACTATACTTTATCCACGGCTGTTTTGAAGTTGAAACGGTTTATTTTTACAGACCCGTAATTAATAGGCCTATTAATCACGGCCGTCAATAAAATTTATTAATAAATAAACAGTAATAATAATATTTTCATAGCACCACTTATAAACCAGAGCAGCCAAGACAAAGTTTTCCTTCGAACTAAATCAAAATCTGATACTTTGTTTTAGAATGTGGAAGCCGAGCTATAAGCTCTTTTGTGTTTAAACACTAATACATAATATTTATTATATAAACAAGTATAATAGACCAATTGAATTCGACAAACTTTCGTTTGCAGGAAATCTGGTATTGTTACAAATTACTTACCATCTAACTAAATTGATCGTTCTGAGTTCAAAAATGACAATAATTTTCTGCGGAAATGCAGGCTATTTTTTATAGTTCTATTGTTTCCGCAAGAAAACGTTGTGGAAATCTGATATAATTAGATTAGTTATTTTGGCTCCCCCTTAATCCGAAAATGGTAATCGTTCTTTGCGGAAACGCACCGTTTTTTTTCTATGGCGGTTTTTTATATATTTTTTGTTTTGGCAAAAAAAAAAAAACGTTATGGAAATCGTTAAAAACGAAGTATATTCTAGTTATTTTGGCCCTACTGGATCCGAAAATGGTAATCGTTCTTTTCGGAAATGCACTTCTAACGATAACAGATTTTCATAACATTTTTTTGTCAAAACAAAAAATATATAAAAAATCGCCATAGAAAAAAAAATGGTGCATTTCCGAAAAGAACGCTTACATTACATTTTTTGAATCAGGGACCCAAAACAACTGTAATATGCTTCATTTTTAACGATAAAAGATTTTCATACCGTTTTTTTTTGCCAATACATAAGATATATAAAAATCGCCATAGAAAAAAAATGTGCATTTCCGCAAAGAACGGTTACCATTTTCGGATAAAAAAAAATATTTTGAAAATGTAGCTGATTTCCTGCAAACGAAAGTTGACCCTAAATAAGTAAAGATAAAAAAATCGCATAAGGTTTTCCACCCTGTTTTGTAAAGGATTGGTCGTTTCTAAGAAAAAATCTTCCCTATAGTTCTGCTAATCTTTCTATTCCACCGTGGTTTATTAAAGATCAATAGGATCCCAGGAATTCACAAATTGAAATTTGATTCCTTTTATCAATTGAAAACACCCACTATCGATATAATTACTTTTTTTTCTACCGGAAGAAATTTTATTTATTTTTTCTTCACCAGTTACATATTTCATTCTCTACAGGTTTTCATTATTATTTTTATTTTACATAATGTTTATATGATTGTTTTACTAAAGATTATAAAGGCGCAAGGGATTTAATACAAAGAAGCACATAAATAAATTTTAAATTATAGGAAAAAACAGGAATGGCAGATTTTTTGAAATGCGGTGATCTAGAAGATTTTTTTAAATTAAAATGATTTTGGATTTGATTTTTTTTCTTTAGCAGTTTAAATTAAAAATGAACTGTAATAAAATATTTAAAATAATTTAAGTTTAAATTATTAGTTTTACCTATAAATAACTCCTTTAAAGAATTTCGACGATAAAAAAGTATGGATGGTTAAAAGTAACTAATATCAAATAATTCTTCGCCTACGAAGATATAAATATTTTAATTCGATTTCTAACAGGCACTTTGCCTGTAAAACATGTGCCTGTTAAAGAAACGAGGCATCTGACGATTTCCCATGGAAAACGTCATTTCTGCAGAAAATTTCACCGAGAAATCATTACACAACTTTGAAGTAGAAGGTTCTTTTATGTAAAATTATAATTGATAGCTTATATTACTACCGAGTGCTCCAGGTTGTTACGAAATTGAATACGTAGAAGCTTTTCAAAATATTAGAATGATACAGATCAATTATACATATTCCAAAGATATTTTGAAATATCTATACCGGGTGTCTTGACAAGTTTTATCTCCGTCATTTGAAAAAATATAAATTTTTGCAAAAAATAACTTTAAATGGGAGCCAAAGAAGATTTTATTGACGTATTCAAAACTTAAATTTTAATTTTAAATCTAGTTAGCTTTGAAATATGAAAAATTATTCTCGGCTTAGTAATTTTCTTAGAAAAAATATGAAACAACCTTTTATTTAATTACTAACCAACTTGTGAACTCTTTAAAACTAGGCAAATATTTTTTTTTCAATAAAACTCAATTTTTTTTAAATGGGAAGGTGCTGGTACCGTCGTACCATTAAATCACATATTTTTTTATTAAAAGATTGATACACATATCATTGTATTTCAGTCAAAATTTATTGGCAAAAAATACTATTAAAAATAAATAAAAAAGAAAAATCAACAATAAAAACTTCTTTAGTCAGTTATTGTTTTTTTTCTAAGTGTTAATATTTTTTTTAAGTTTAAAAAAATAACAATTTTAGTATTTTAATAATATTTAGTTTTATTAAAACATAAAACTTAGTTACCTTAAAATTTATAAAAAAAAAACATCGTTAATAGCTATACCTACGTTACATACGTTTTATCGTTAGTTAAATTAATACAACGATTGTTTTTTGTTTTTTATTAGAAATTCTAAAGTAACTAAGTTTTATGTATGTATGAATGTAACTTAAAAAATTATAACAATTAGAGTAAAAACAATAACTGACTAAAAAAGGTGTTTTATTGCTAATTTTTTTTTTTTTTATTTTTTTTTTGCCAATAATTTTTGATTGAAATACAATAATATGGGTATTAGACTTTTAAGAAAAAAATATGGTACTACGGTACCAGTACCTTTCCATTTAAAAAAAAATGAGTTTTATTGAAAAAAATGATTTCTTAGTTTTAAAGAGCTCTAAACTGGTTAATAATTAAATAAAACGTTGTTTTATATATATATTTAAGAAAATTACTAAGCCAATAATAATTTTGTATATTTCAAAGTTAACTAGATTTAAAATTAAAAATTACATGTTCTGTCAAAAATTGACAAATTATACATATTTGTACTCAGAATTCAATTTCGAATTAAAATGTGTAAAAATATATAGGGTGTTCCATTTAAAAATCAAAAGTTGAGGTCATTTCCGGCGAAACCGGAAGTGACAGAATATTTTTTACAATGTGTAAAAATGCAGTTTATTAAATTATTTACATCTTCTAAATTTCATTTTAATAAGTTAATAAACAAAAAAGTTATAGGGGTGTACCACTATTTTGTGGCACCCGGTATAAAAAGAGAAGTTTAAAAAAAAATTAAATTAAATTAGAGTCAAAATAGTATTTAATGAGATATGCAAAACTACCCCATACTTACCCACCCTCTTGGAACCACCCCAAACTTTTGTTTTTTAAATAGCACCCCCCGCAAGCAGCTCGTTTTCTAAACTTGTACTCGTGGGCTAAAAATGTATGTTATGAAACTAGAACTTTAATATACTATTAAACATATTTATAATTAGTTGCTATAACGTAAAATAAATAACTAAAAGTACGTAAGTAATTATAAAAGAAAATTGTTGCCTCTTTTACTGATAAACAGAAAATTTCAAAGTGAAAATATATTTTTTTTAAGTATACAAGTAAACACTGCAGTATTATATTGAAAAAATTAGGTAAACTATTTTTTAACAAAAAAAAATCGATTTAATAGAAGAGAACAAAGTTAAAAATTTGCAATAGTTGGTTTAGGACGAATATGTTTTATATTAATACTATAGTACAAATGATAAAAATTTAATTGTTACTTATAAATGATGATTTAAGGTTAAAATTATGATATAAATATAAATAATTTATAAATATAATTATTATATATTTTTTCCATAAATAGGTTTTATGAATGGTATTTTTTATTAGAGAAATCTAAATATATTTATATTAGTAATTCTAATTACTATTTTACTTTATTTGATTTTCAGCGGTATTTTTCAATGCTGGATTAAATTGCATATATAAAGAGTGCAACATCCATAGGGGCCCAAGTACGGTTTTTGCTTTAATCGGTTTTACATCACTTTCTAGATAGCAGTTTTTGCAACAAAAAAAAATATTATAAAAAAACTATACAGAAGTTAAATGACATAAAAATGCCACATTTAAGGTTTGGTTAATGAATTTTACTTTTAATTTTTTAATTTGTTAAATTTTAGGAAAGTTAAAAATTAACATTTTTCCTAAACTTTATACAGGGTTATTCAGAAATAATTTCCAGAAATTTAAGAGGTGATATGTTAAAAAATGTGAAAAAAAGTTCCTATAAAGGTTGGTCTGGAAATGAGCGCTAAGGGAGCACCAATAAAATTTTAATGCTACAGGGCAATTCATCATTTAAAACTAAGCAAAAAAGTATTCTTCACCAAAACAACTTAAATTTAATATTAAAGGAGTAATAGCCTTTTAAAAAGTATCATTTTTAGTGGCACAAAATGTTACTTCCTCTTAATTGCATTTTTTTAAACGGTTGCTTCTACAGTGTTACACTATATGACAATTTTCATGTATTTTTACTGAAGGAATCTATAAAAATCCAAAAAAATACACATAAAAAAGGTTGGGTCAAAAATGTGTTAAGCCTCACATATTTTGTCCGTCTAGGCACGGCTCTGGATAAATTCAAAAAAATAAATTAACATAAACTTATTACCCTTATTAATACTAGTATACATGCAAAAGCTCGTCGCTCTAGCTTAAAGGGTACAAGTGTTATTAATTAAAAACTTTATTTTTATTAGAATTTTAAAGAGCCGTAGTTCCCTTAGGACTCATTTCCGAACCACCCTTTATAGGAACTTTTTTTCATATTTTTTTAAGTAGAATCACCTGAATAGCCCTGTATAATAATAAAATTTAATTATTGGTGCTTAAGTAGCAGTTGACGTTGAATGACTATGTTTAAAGCCCGTCTCACACCACTTGAGTGCACTCGCCAATTAAATTATTCGTCGTACTTGGCGAGTAGTGTTGGCTTCTCTTATAAAATAATAAGTTTTTGTATTTGAGCCCTTATGAACACTACACTCTTTATATATGCTAAATGCAAATTATACATTTGCTATATCCTGTTAATATAACATTGCCATTTTAATTATTGTTCACTATTAATCAACATAATTTAGATGATATCAATTAATTTATGCATTGAATTGCATTAATGGATTAGTTATCTTATTATAACAAATCAGTATTAAATTTCATATTATAGATATTTTAATTGAAATGATAAACACTAATTTCATTTGTTAAACAAATACAAATTGTATTAAACTATTATAAGCTTTGTTGTTCTATGCTGCGGCATAGAAATTTATGGTTTTCTCTCTCTCTTTTTATTTGGTCTTTTTCTTCCGAATAATTAACCAGGGTTTCTCTATATAATCATGAGGTTTCCAGTGCGCAAGTACTAATCGGATATGTATCCTGACTTGCGCACTATCACTGATAAATTACTACTGTAGTAATTTCCACGCTAATATAAAAAGTTATCATTAAAAACACAAAAAAATTATCTTCAAACGTCCATTATTATTAACTTTCAACAGTTATTCAACAGTTCACACGATTAATAACCATAAATATATGGTTTGGACACTTTAACTTGTACATAATACATTAATATAAAAATACTCTAGAAGATGGCAAAACAAAAATACACAAGGCACGTCACAAAAGATGGCAAATTCGCTGCACGGGAATGTGCCAAGAAGGCTACACCCGTCCCATTCTAAGGCCACGCTGTAACTGGAAATTTATAGTTTGTAGTTCAAAATATTAATAAAATGTTATCTATCAATGGACTGCCACCTATTTAGATTAGATAAAGAGAGCAGTTCTACAGAAAGAGATAAAAGTATAATTATTATTGTTTTAAAAAATTATGCATATTATAGATAAAAATAACAATTTTTTTTGTTTTTTTTTGTTGTTTTTTTTTAACCTCGTACTATTCTACTTAATTAAGCATCCCCTAACTCCAGGACATGTGTAGGCTAGTAGAAGAGAATATATCTAGGGAGTACGCCGTCGCCAAATTTCAATTATTAATTAACTGAAAAAGGCAATAGGCGCCAGTGAGGTTTGAACTCACGATCATTAGCTTAGTGTCAATGCTATATCCATGCCTTAGACCGCTGACCTAATTCTCCCATATATTATATTTTAAATTACATGAAGGTAAGATATTTGTTTTTTTTTTTAATTAAAAAACTATTTTATTTCTAAGTTTTTATAACACAGCTATTTGTACAGTAGGTCTAAAGTTTCCCAGGGAACTTATGACCTACTCCTTAATTTGACAGTTAAAAACCCCTCTGTGTGTGTGATTTTGTACTTGTTTTTGTGTTTAATAAGCTGTTTTATGTATTCTTTAATAATTTTGCATATCATACACATTTTTTGTTGCAGTGTGATAAAATCCAAATATAATATTTTTAGGGAATTTTCTTTTTGGGTTGGTATTGAAGACCTAAATTTATGTTGCCTAACGTATTTGACTGCTGTCCATTGTTAAAATCAAATAGACAGGATACTGAATAGTACAACTTCATCCTTTTTGGGAATCATTAGAACTTTTAATCCTGCATGTTGCTAATATTCAAATAAAAGGTTAGATAGACCTAAAAGCACGGTGGGATTTATTGATGTGGTCACTATTATCGGTTCACTTGTTCCCAAAAGGGAAATCGCCACATTTAGGTTGTACATTAACGTGCATTCAAAATGCCACCGACCTAAATTATATGAACCTAGCCAGAAAAAATATACTACACGATTATTTTAATAACCAAAAATATATATAGTATATATCTTTTCGGTTATATATGGTAGTTTCGAAAAATTTCATGGAAAATAAGAATCTTTCAAAATTTCCGTCCGTCAGTCTATCCGTTCGTCGGTCCGTCCCTCCGTCCTTCCGTTTGGACTTGGACTTTGGAAGTCACGTTTTTTGTGTATTTTTTTTTTCGTTTTACCAAAAAAATAAAAAAAATATGGTCTTGATTTTTTTTTATTTTTTTTTAATTTTGTCGTTTTCAAAGCTCAAATATTTTTATAAAAAGTCCATCTTCACCAAAATTCTAACAGAATTCATACTAATTTATAAGTGTCCAAAATTGTGTGATTATTCTTAAGTTTGATATTACGAGTCCCAGTATTTTTCAAAGTTAAAGATTAACATTATTTTAAATATGCCTTTTTAATTCAAGAATAATTCTCCAAATTATTTCTATCAGAAACTACATTTTCACTCGGCACTTTTGAAATTGACACGAAAATACTCTGTACAAAACTGATTAATCTCTGAATTTTTGCATCTTTATAAGATTTTTTAAACCGATAAATTAAGATACTTACTAGTCATGAGATCTGAAACGATTATTTTAATAATAAATAATAATTCGCTTTCAGCTCCCTACTAGAATAAAGCAGGCCAACCGAAATTTGTCCAAATAAATCTATTAAAGCAATGTTATATTTAAAATTTTTAAATAGAATCTATAATTTATTTGAGGCGTATATATATTTATAGTATTATAAATTTGAGCCATTTCGCCTCAATGACTATTTATATCGTAAAAATCTAAAACAGAAAATAAAATTAAAATGTTCTTATCAGGCGCACCTATTTCTAGATGCGCTGGTAAGGTATTGCGTTTAAAATAATACTTATCTGTTATATCTTCTTTACCTAAAAAATATTATTAGTCAATACCTTACCAAAGTTTAAAAATTTTGCCTAAATAGAGAATTTTCAATAAAATTCTTGATAAATCGTTAAAATAATTATAAAGAACGAAAAACTGAATAAAAGTTAACTTCTAACGTTTCGGGATCTAATCTGGTCCCGTTTTCAAAGAAAATTATTAGTTTTGAAAGAATTTGTGCAATATTTGGCTTTATCAATCAAAATATGACAAATGTCAACATATGTCATTTCAAGGTAATTGAAACAAAGACACCTGTAACAATAAAAAAGGTGTAGAGAAATTAATTTGGAAAATGCGTTTTTGTTGAAAACGTGTAGAGAAGTTCAATAAAAGTTTTTTCCAAATTAACTTCTCTACACGTTTTCAACAAAAACGCATTATCCAAATTAATTTCTCTACACCTTTTTTATTGTTACAGGTGTCTTTGTTTCAATTACCTCGAAATGACATATTTTGACATTTGTCATATTTTGATTGATAAAGCCAAATATTGCACAAATTCTTTCAAAACTAATAATTTTCTTTGAAAACGGGATCAGATTAGATCCCGAAACGTTAGAAGTTAACTTTTATTCAGTATTTCGTTCTTTTTTAATTATTTTAACGATTTATCAAGAATTTTATTGAAAATTCTCTATTTAGGCAAAATTTTTAAACTTTGGTAAGGTATTGACTAATAATATTTTTTAGGTAAAGAAGATATAACAGATAAGTATTATTTTAAACGCAATACCTTACCAGCGCATCTAGAAATAGGTGCGCCTGATAAGAACATTTTAATTTTATTTTCTGTTTTAGATTTTTACGATATAAATAGTCATTGAGGCGAAATGGCTCAAATTAATAATACTATAAAATTTTTAACACAAAATGTTTTTTAAGCACCATAACAAATTAATTTAAATACGATTCTGTATGAATATCAATTAAACTTTTGATGCATAAAGGCGTGTTGAAATGAATAACGTGCTGTCATGTGATAGGCTGGATGAAAAGGCAGCAAATTGATGATTATTTTAGCAATGCAGAATAACCGAAGTGTGCTTTGATATTATGCTTAATTGGTAGTAAATGTCTAATTGATTGCATCCTTTTAATTATAACACTGCATGCAGTTTGTTAAATATTAGTTTAATTTATTTGTATCCAAGTGTTTATGATCCTTTAGGCTATGGTTTAGTCAAATAATAAATGTAAATTGCAATAAATGTACACGGGCTGATATTTTAAAGGGTACTAGTAGATGATAACAGGACACTTCCGGTAGTTTTTTACCGGATGATTTGCGTAAGGGGTGTCCGCTATCTTGAATTTCAGGGATGAGTTGCTTAATATCCATCTTACAATAAAAATGCATATAACCAATTTTGTTAAGGAGGAAATTTCCAACAATTTTAGTTTGGACGACTTTTTTATCAATAACAATCAAGTTAATTTAAAAATAGTCATGTTTATTTATTTATTTATTTGTTTATACTCATAAAAATTGTTTTTTTCCATTTTTCAGCCAAATTATTTATCGGACGATAAAAGTGGTTATAAGCAAACTTGTAGCTCTTAAAATACTCTATAAGATCCATATATTATAAATTTTCAGGTACTTTGGTACGGTTATAGAGGACGCAACTCGACTTTCAGCGCCCACTGTAACCGTAACGAAATGCATAATATATTAAACTTATAGAGAATTTCAAGAGCTATAAGTTTGCTCATAACCACTTTTATACTCCGATGAATATTTTGGTTAGAAAATAGAAAAAACCAATTTCACCCCCAACATGCCCATTTTTGAATATTTATAACTCGATTGTTATTAATATATTAAAAAAATGATCCAAACAAAAATTGTTGGAAATTTTCTCTTTATCAAAATTGGTTATATGCATTTTTATTGTTGGATGCATATGCATATTCCGCACTCACCCCTAAAATTCAAGATAGTGGACATCCCTTACGCAAATCTCCCGGTGAAAAACTGATAGGAGTTTTCGTTACTATCCACTACTACCCTTTAAAATATCAGCCAGTGTAGATTTACTGCAATTTAACAAAGGTATTTCTTGTTATTTGACTAGACTCATATTCAACAAAGACGTTTAAAACTAACATACGATGGTTCACCTACCAGCCTGGGTTTAAACTTGTACAATCGCCTTCCAGCTAATTTTAAAAATATAAATAGTTTTAATATATTTAAAAAAAAACTATAAAACATTTTTTATTGCAACAGTGCTTTTACTCGATCGAAGAGTTTAAAAAGTTTAAATTTTGAGCTTCTTTCATTGGTGTCGTTGTAAATTTTACTATTTATTTGCTATTTATTTTAGGTTTTACTATATATTTACTTTACTTTATTTTGTTCTACTTTGTTACGCTATGTTGCAATTTGACTGATAACTTATTATACCTTTGTATTCTTGACCTGTTCTAAAATATGACATGCATATTATATAGAATTGTATATCGTCGGCTTACAAGTAAAGAGCACTAAGTCCAAAAACATGGTTTTGAGATATTGACAAATTTAACTTTCACTGTTGTTTTTTTTTGTAATAATTGTTACAAAAATGCACGTTTCGCCAAACAAACACTCAGTCGCTTAGTGCAGAAACATTTGAAATAATCTACAAGTAAAACGCACTAAGTGCACTAAGTCACTTAGTGCCTATTGCCAGATAAAATTTTATTCAAAATCAAACTGGTGCGTTTTGTATAGTGGGAACTCTCTTGGCAGTCCACCTAGAAGTTAGTTCGGTTTACATGTACATAGATCATCAAAAATTAATTAAAGTACCCTAAAAATCCCATTTTTGCAAAAAAGTGACTTAGTGCCTTTTACTTGTAAGCCGACGATATATAAATAAATAAATAAATAAATAAATTACCATGCAAATATCAAACTGAATTTAACGTTTACTACGCAAACTTTGCATAAGAACCAAGGGCGTAGATATTTTTTTACATACGAGGGGTTGCATATGAAACACACAAAATATATCTTAAACCCACCAGTTAAACTGCAAGTGAACATTTATATTTTAATATTTGTTTATATCAAATTGTAAATTTTTATGATTTAAAAACCAAACGTTCTGTATTATAGTTTGGAGTAAATCCAGTGACATTATTACTTTCGTTTTCCCCTGAGGATATAATATATTTGAATATGATAATATAACAAGCCGTAAACATGTCAATGGCCTAGCGTACAAATGTGCTAAGTACCGTAACCGTTACCGGCACATTTGTACGCTAGGCCATCCGGTATGTAATGCTACGCATTCCATTATCTATATTATTCACAGTAAATGGTAGTTATATTGAATTTAAAAAATAAAGATATTTTTTTGAAAAAAGCAATAAATTAAAAAAAAATCCAAAAAAAATTTTTTCATTTTTTTTTTTAATTTTCTTTTTGCAAAAAAAAAAAATAAAAAATTATTAGAAAATGCTAGTTTTTTTTTATTTAACCCCCATAACTTTTTTTGTTTTTGGGGGGATTACTTTCACAATTGGTAGAATTGATAATAAAAGTATTTTTTCCTGAAAAAGTTATGTTAATCGGAATTTTCTTTAAGCTTTCTTCGATTTTTAAAAGTTTAACCACCCATAACTTTTTTGTTTTTGGCGGGATTCCTTTCAAAAACAATAGGGATCTTACCCTCATAGAACTTGATTTTTCCTGAAAATTTTAAATCCATCGGATTAATTGGTCTTGAGTTATCATTCTCCCAAAAATCGAGATATCGGACAGACGGACATTTCAAAAAGAAAAGTTGCTTATTTTTTCATGAAACAAAATATCTAAGAACTTTTTGTCTAGGACGATTCTTGATTTTTTTTTTGAAAATTCGAAACTACCGTATAATTTTATTCTAGCGCAGGCGCTGTAAATAATATAATAATAATATATTTTAAATTCAAAAAATTACCTGTTTTGGACCATTTTTAGAAGTTTCATGATTATTATTGTAATTATTATAATAACCCATAACGGTTATTTGAAGGGTAGTTAATTAGACTTTCCACTTCTAAACTGTTTAGTAAAATTTTAATTACATGAAAGTAGCTTTCGTGTACGTTGGATCAGTCTGTATCTAGGACCTTAATCCTAGTGGGCTTAGCATCAAAGTGATAATACGTTTTTAATCAACAATGCGGCGTACCAAGGGAACCTGAATTTATTGTACTCTACATAGCGCATAAGCGCTAGAAGAGCATTAAACGGCAGATTCGAATTTTCCAAAATCGTCAAAAAAGTCCCAGACAAAAAATTCTTGGATATAAATGTTTTATGAAAAAACAAGCCGTGAAGATATGTCATGCTACGCATTCTATTATACAATATTCACAGTAAATGGTATATTGCATTTTACAAATACTTAAAAAAAAAATAATAAAAAAATAACATTTAAAAAAACAACTTTTCTTGAAAAAAGAAAAAATTAAAAATTTTTACATGATACAAATTTATATCCAAGAATTTTTTGTCTAGGACGATTTTTGAATTTTTTTGAAAATTGGAAACTAACGTATAATATTATTCTAGCGCAGGTACTGTGAATAATATAGTACGTAACTTTAAAAAGGTCTGCCTATCTGTGTGTCAGTCCATCTGTCCTTCCGTTCGTCCGTCCGTCCGTCTGATGTCTCGGTTTTTGATAAACACGATAACTCAAGAACGAATTTTCCGGTCGACATAAAATTTTTAGAAAAATTCAAGAACAACGTGGGGAAGATTCCTGTTGGTTTTAAAAATAATCCTGTACAAAACAAAAATGTTATGGAGGGTTAAAATTAAAAATTGCTCAAAAAAAAGTCGAAAGGACTAAATTTTTTAGGAAAAATTACTTATATTACAATGCTTAATCCAAGGAATAAAAATAATAATAAAAAAAGTCATTCGGGGCGAAACTTAAAAAAACTATAAAAACATAGAAGGGAAAGACCGATACAAACCAAATTTTCAGATAAAATCAAGTATATTTTGGGTATATCCGAGGGTATATCTATAGAAAAAGCAATATATCATACACTAAAGCCAATTTTTTTGTGAAAACACCGGTTAACCGTACGGTTTTTATCCCCACCACTAAATTCGTATAACCGACAGTTCTCACAAAAACGCACTGGTTATTTTCTTGAGGTTTTGACAAGTACCTAACCTAACTTCTCCCAAAACACTGATAAGGTATATATGTTTCATATTCCCTTTGGATAAGATATAATGAAATAGCACTTAAACTATATTTTCAAGTTTATTTGGTTATGGGAAAGGAAATAAACAACAATGATAAGTTTAAATAGTTTTTTATATAAGAATTTAATTTTAAACCACATAAGCAAACACTTAGAAGTTAGAAAATAAAAGGTGAATTACCTTACTTACTCTACTTTTTACATTTTGCATACAAATCGAGAAAAATTCCCACAGCCCTGTAAATTATGGTGTAAATAAACAATTTATAGGTTAAGTTTTTAACCGTATCTAACTCACCTCCGAACCTGTGTTAGACGTCATCGCTTCCCCTCACTTACCGTATGTAACCGATTCTCACAAAAACGAGTTTCAGTAACCTGGTTAGTTCCGGTGACCCGACAAAAAATTGGCTTATGAAGAGTTTATTATGTAATGCGAAGCATTACATATCTTCACGGCTTGTTAATATCTTATCTCGTAGATTTTCCCAAATTGTTCCCCGGTTTAGCTGCTAATCATTAGCACATACAAAGTATCTGTGCTTCTGGATATTAAAATTAATGATTATTATACAGTGTGATATTTTAAAATAACATATACATACAGTGAGTGTCAAAAGTCCGCCCTTAAAATTTCATTAAGATATCATTTTTTGATATATATTTAATACATTTAGAAATCAGAATTGAATGAGATTTTGATATATCCTAGTTTTTGACTTCTGATAAAAAGTGTCATCAAGCACAACTCACAAAATTTAATAGTTTACGTTCTAGAGAACTCTTAAGTTCTCAAACTAGCTCGCCCAATTAAAAAAGGCCAATAACACATATTGTAATTGGAATTAGCTCGCCCAATATTATATGCAGTTTTTTAAAAATATTTGGCAGTCAGCAAGGTTTTTCAGTGACAAATTAATTTTCAGCGGACAAAAGGACGTAAGAATAAAACTATATAAAAAACAAGTTTTTAAACTTAAAACCCTTCTATTGATTACGTATTATGTATAACTAAAAAGTAGAAAACAAGATATACCAATTTACAAAAACGATTTTTTTAAAAGAAAGGTTTTGGAATTTGTGATTTCCTTATTTTTGCCAACATTTCCAAAACCCTTCTTTTAAAAAATTCGTTTTTGTAAATTGGTATATCTTGTTTTCTACTTTTTAGTTATACATAATACGTATTTTATATTTAATTATTGTGTTAGGGTAGAAAATCATGTGTACCAAATTTCAGCTCTCTAAGTTTATTCTAAGTAGGTATAACAGAGAGGGCCCTTCAGCCGCATGGGGGGTAATGGGGGCGGGTTGACGGTTGTTTTTTTTTATACTAAAATTTTTATTATTATGGGATGAGTACGTAACCCAATTTTAATTTTAAATTAACTCACGTGGATAAAAAAAAGGTTTTTGATATTTTAGGGGTGGGGGGGTTGGGGGGTAAATTATATTAAATTATTTTGTTGTATGTATGTATACCAAATTTCAGCTCTCTAAGTGTATTCTAAGTGGGTGAGAAGGGTTTTAAAAATAGGGTAATTGCCGTTTATTTTCTATGGTTGGCCTGTGTTATACTTACGGTTAATATCTAAAACAGCTACTCTCGTCTCAGGTGGAACAAGATTATTGTTACTGGCTTGGCATATCAGTCTTGCATGCAAATGCTGTCTTCCAACTTTTGGAAAAGTTAAATGATTGACTACTGTTCCGTCAGCACGTATCTCGTAGGAGTCGTCGATTATGGTATTCTCAAGAAACCATATTACTTTTGGACGTGGACGACCTATAAAAAATAAGAAAGTATATTTTTGTGTATGTTGATAATTTAAATTGATGGATTTTTTTAAATTTTAATTTAATTAATTTAATTAAAAATTAAAAAAAAAAAATTTAAAAGTCTAAAAAAAAAAGATTAAGATTTTTTTGAACTAATACCTTCCGGAAAAACTAATTTTTCTTTTGTTTTCCCGTTTTGTTAATTTTTTATTTTATTTTTTTGTTTTAATATTATTCTAAAAGGGCTAATGTCAAAATTTTTTGAACGGATACACTAAGGAAAACATTGGCTATTTTAGCAGTTTAACAGAAATGTTTTTTGAAAACACACGTCGGCCCTTGTTGCTTATAAGCGACAAGTGTACATTTATCTCACAAGCACTGACGTTGGCTTTTTTAGGTTATATAGATTTGAAAAAAAAAAATAGTTGGCCTTTTTAGAATCAAGCCACAGATAATAATTCTAAATCAAATAAAAATATTTTTTGCCAAGAGAGCGAGTCAAATACATTGCGGCGCATTAAATTCCGGACATCTAAAAAATTTACATTTTTTAAATTCAAATATTTCGAAAACTAATTAATGGATTTGACTGATTCTTTATTGTTTTGAAGCTTAAACATTCTCTACTATTAACTTAACTTAAGCGAGTTACGTTTTTCTTCTTATCAAGTTAATCAAAAACATAAATTTGGTTTGAAAATTGAGTAGAAGAAAAAATAGGGTCACTTCGTCCGGCGGCAGTTCTGTGAAATCACCGTTAATCCTCCGCCAGACGGCAATAAAAAGTTGCCCCGGGATGAAGAAACTGTAGAAGAAGTAAAAGACATGAGCGTAGAAGAAGAATTAAAAGACATGAGCTGTAAATAAAAAACTCTGTTGATTTAGTACGTTGATTTAGTACTTTTTAAATTGACTGAAAAAATGATAACTTTCAGGAAAATCCTGATATCTCCTAAACCAGAATTAAAAAAGTAAAAAAATAAAAAAAAAAAATTCATTAAAACTGCGGCAATAAGAAAGACTTTAATAATTTGAGTTATTGGCGTACCATGCAAGTCCTAGAAGATGGGGTAACAAACATAGTTGTACATTATTTGTTGCTGTTAATACGAAAAAAACAAATTAATCATTCTTAAAACAAACAAAAGTAAAGAATGTTTAAGCTTTAAAAAAGAATTAGTCAAATCCATTAATTAGTTTTCGAAATATTTGAATTTAAAAAATGTTAATTTTTTAGGTGTCCGGAATTTAATGTGCGGCAGTGTATATAAAATGTTTACACTACAAAAGTAGTGCTTTGGTAGTCGGTCAGTCGGTCTAAACTGCAACCGAGAAGCAAAATAATAGACCTGAACGATGCCCGAAACAGTTTAAAAAGTACTTTTGGGCTTTAAGTATAGTTCCCCGATCTATAAAAGTACGGAGCAGCTTCAGGCCCGCTTGGAAACCAGAACTTTTAAAAAAATAGTACGGAGTTCAGCTTCAAAGGCCCGCCCACTCCAGGCGTGGAGATATGGTATAAGAGTCCAAAAGTCACCCCTCCTCTAAAATTTTGAACCAGTTAAGATATCCACTTCATATTTCGACACGTAAATAAAACTCAAGTTTTTGCATTCATGATATTTTTAGCTTTTAAAATGTTGGCAGGGGGATTATTTTTTAAATAGAAAGATGGACTTGTTGTACATCATGTTAAACCTAATGAAATTTTTTATTTAACCATATATTTTTTATTTTGTTAGACTCTTTTTGGGGGTTTAAAATAAGGTTCAACTTTTTTTTTCGAATAAATAAAAAAAATGAAAAATTATTTATTTCATGAGGGAACGTTCAAGTATTATGTAACGCAAATTAGGATCATTTTGGATCCCCACCC
The DNA here is from genome assembly GCA_958510825.1 of Brachypterus glaber. Taxonomy (NCBI): domain Eukaryota; kingdom Metazoa; phylum Arthropoda; class Insecta; order Coleoptera; family Kateretidae; genus Brachypterus; species Brachypterus glaber. The sequence continues at coordinate 19,533,794 of OY294049.1, forward strand.
CCCCTGTAACGATATTTTCCTATATCATTAAGATAGGAGTAACTCTCCACTTCTTAGAGTTGCTGTTTACTCTATTTTTTATATTTATAGCGATATAAAGTAGTATAAGGTCCTTACACCACTTTATATTACTATAAATATTAACAATAGGGTAAAGAGCAACTCTAAGAACAGTTTCTGGTCGCTCCTGAAAAACTTGACATTTTACACTTATGTGTGTTTATGGTCGATATGCCAAAAGATACCTCTTATTTAAGTGCTTTAACTTTGAAGTTGTAACCTTGGTGAAATCACCCTGTACTTGTTATTTCTATTATTATTGAAATTTTAAAAACGTGACAAATTTAAAGCATTGTTCTAAACAGGATGTTTATTCTAGATGCTTATTTTATGGTTTATGGAAAGATCTGCATTTGGCTTAATTTAAGCGTTTTAACTAAAAAGGTTATACAATACGTTTTAATAGACAAATAAATAAATAAATAAAAAATAAACAAATTAATTAATTGGTTAATTCGGTTTTATAATTAATAAATATCGGAATATCTTTGATGATGTTGATTTTAGATACTTGGCAATTATTAGAGACTTTTTGTTCAAATGGTTTTTTTTCTACTTTGAATCAATGACATGAAATATAATACAAAGGAATTTTTCTTTTAAATACATTTAAATTCATTTTGACTAATTTAAAGTAACTTTCAGTAAATATTTTTTAAAGAGATCCTCTTGTCATGGAACACTCTAGACATAGTTTCGATAGATTTTGGTAATATTTTTATGATATTGAAGACTGCCAGGATGTTTTGTGAAATGGTCAAAAATAGATTATTCGTGATAATGTAGTCGTTGGGAAAACTGTCTTAGTTTTTACGTTTATAGAAGTTAACGTTAATAATATGTGAAACTTAAAGTAAGATATAAAATCGCGGATATATGTAGATATGTCGGAAGGATAACTTTTCAATTAAAATTAAATTATTTTGTTTTTATTTTTTCCTTCAATAAATTTTTTAATTGTTGTTTAACTATTTTTTTTTAATTTGCAAGATATATTTTAATGTTAAAACATATGTGAAGGTTTTACCTTCCGACATGTCTATATAAAGGTAGTGTTATAAGAAGATGTGTATGTAAACATATGTTAACATATGTTTTTGGTGACAAGCTACCCAGATAGCAAACTTATGGCTTTTTCTTGATACGCCTCCAAATAACAGTGTGCACATGTGCTGTTCTGAATTAATGTCATAAATAGTTAATATTTTTGTCTCTAATTAGATCAGCATTCTTACATCGCAGTTCGTTCAAACCTTAAGAGGGGGGATATCTTTTGGATCGCACTATAGATTTTTATTAGGGACGAAACTATTTTTTAATTCCCAATTTACGATTAAGAAAATATGCAGGTATAGATACAAAAGTCTATGTTCAAGTCACAGCCATTAAGTTAAAAAGAGATGTAAATTTTATGCACATTAATTGAAATAAATACATTTAAACTAGCACTTACCTCCTTTAACTTCACAAAGTAAGATAACGTCTGATCCTTCATTGTAGGGGCCTAATAAAATGGTTTTGTCGATCCTTTTTTCGTCATAAATATGGATTTTTTCAGGCGGAACTGAAAAGAAATAAGAAATATAAGAATAAAATTAAGAAGTTTGTGTAGTGGGAAGATTTGAATCATGAAAAAATAATGTAAATATAAAAATATTGAGAATATAAAACTAAAATATTTAATACCAAATTTTATTAAGGAAAGCGTGGTTAGTTTAAAATTATTTGTCAACAAGCTTATTTTAAAATGTGATTGAAAAATTATAAACCATGCTTTTATATATTTTTCAATTTCTTTTTCCATGTTTCAGGCAAATACGCCCAAATTCCTCCTTAATGATACGGTGAAAACCCTAAAATCTACACCTATTTTAAAAGTTATGTTCGAGAAATCAACAAAAAACTATTTAAATTAAGAAATTCTTGATCCTTACTCATATTGGAGTTGATTTAAATAAACCCTAGAAAAAATGTTATCTCTCCAAAATATAAATTTATTGTCTATTGAACAAACATTACAGCGACAATTGTTTCGACTTTTTAAAAAAGTCGAAACAATTGTCGCTGTAAAAAAAAGTCCAAACCAAAATTTATTGTTTTAAAATCAATAAAAATAAATTAAAAACCTTAAAAAATGAACTATAAACTAGATATTAACTCAATTTGGTCAAACATGTGCCATAAGTTATGGTTATGGTATAAGTTATTTAAAAGGTGGTTTCCCCTTTTAAAACAACGATTCAATTAAAAAACGTAATTTCACTAAAATTATTTTTAAATCTTTTGTTTTAGAAACCATGTTTCATAGATTCCCTTGAGAAACCCGACAAAGTTCTTTAAATAATTTTGCAGTTTCTTGTACTTTTAATTCAAGAGCTTTTTTGCTTTACTTCCGTTAATAAGTCACTTACAAAAAAGTTTATGAAAAATTAAAGCTACTATTACTTCTTTCTACTACAGCAGTGGTACAGTGCCGTCCAAAAGTCACTCCCCCTCTTAAATTTTGAATGAGTTGAGATATCGACTTCAAATAAATAAGACAACGATCTTTTTGCATATATTTGATATTTTTAGCTCTTAAAATGTGGACAGGGGGACATCGGGGGATATTTTGAAATAATTCATTTGTGAAAAAAGTTTTTTGATTTGTTTTAAAAAAATTTTGACGAAAATACCCATTTTCAACCCTATTTTAAACCCCCAAAAAAATGTCTAACAAAATTAAATAATATATTGGCGAATAGAAAATTTTATAAGCGTTAAAATGATGTGTCACACGAAAAAATCCGCCTGAAAATATCAAAGATATACAAAAAGATGGTTCAAGTTGTCTTATTTAGAGGTCAAAATTTTAAGTCCATATCTAAACTACTTAAAAAATTATGTGATTTTCACACGGCACGATATAAGGATATTTAATGAGAATTATTTATTAAATATGTTAAAGATAACTAATTCTAGGAAAATAAGGAAAACTCTGTCTTGAGAAAAAAGGTTTAGCTTTTCTTGAAAAATTAATTTCTTATTTTGAGTGTTTTTTGATATAATGAAACCTAATTAAAGGATGTATTTGTTTTAACTTAAAAAAATATATATTCTTTTCATTAATAATAATAATAATTTATTAATTCCAATTGATCATATACATAATATAGGACAAGTCAAGAGAGAAGTTTAACATTTTTGACCTTCGTCAAATTGCGCCCTAGCGCGAAGCCCGCAAGACGCGGTCTAAAATGTTAAATCTTCACTCACGTGGAAAATATAGTATTTTTTTCACTACAATTAATTAGCTATTTATTTATTTATTTATTTTACTAAAATTTAATGAAAAAGCTTATAAATTTAAAATATCACGCTGGCCCTTCGCGGCCATTAAAAAAACAAATGAATAACTTGACATTTGTGGCAGAAATTTTCTGGTGATCTGCTAAAATTATTAAGTTATAAAGTGTTTCCGTGTTAATTGTGATAAAATATATAAAAATGGAAAGTGAAATGCAAAGTGATGATTCTGGTACTCCCCCAGAAATAAGGGGACAGGCGAAAACTGTGAGGGAGAATCTATTGCCTCAAAAATCAATATATGGTTGTACCTCTAGTAATATATGATCCTTACGGTAATATATGGGTTGTACAATCTATGGTTGAATATGATGGACCAATGATTTTTACTTTTCGAAGTGTTTTTTTTGTAAAACATGTTTTATATGTACTAATTTAGTTAATATTTTTTAATTTATCATGTAATAAATAAATTTGGTGCCTAAAGACATTTATAAATTTAATAAATCAAGTGAAACGTCAGATGCCAAAACAGCTGAATAAAAATTCATTATTAACCATGGTGCAATTTCATTATTTTTAGAACCTCTGACTTCATAGGCAGAGAAATAATATTTTTAGCAATGAAAATAACAGTAATAAAGATGTGGTTTTAGGCTGGTGGTGAAAAAAATACATTATGCATTTACTTATATAGATTAAAATGCTTAATTTTTATTAAGCAAAAAAATGCAACAAAAGAAATAATTATTAAATACGTTACAATCTACTATTTTTCGGATTAAAACTATGTAACAAAAACTCTTCCACTTATTAAAACGCGTTTGCTAAAAGTAATGTTTTTATAGCATTTATATACGAGGGGTATTGACTGAAACAGGTAACTTATTGTAAAGAATAGCACCGTAGTAGTAGAATAAACAAATTAAAACTATCTATATTAGACCTAACGAACTTTGGCTTATCCAAAATATACAGAGATGGAAAAGTTAACAGTTTTTCATTTATAAAAGTTTTTTTACAGGTATCTCTATATTTTAAACCAAACATACAACGTATTTCCTTTTTTTGCATTATAAAAACCGTATCTGACTATAGAAAGAAAATTTGACATGTAATATGTACGTAAAATATCTTTACTACAGATTTGTTGAAGTCTTTTTAGTACAAAACAGTTACTAGAACATTTTTTGCAGACGCAATCTACATGTTCTTTCCAGTTAAGGGACACATCAACATAAACACCCAGCAATTTTTTTGACTTGATTTGTTTAAGACTCTTAAAATTTAACTGTATCAAAGGACTTCCTTTGTAGTAGGCTTCATAAGGATAAAATTGCATTGAAACCCTTTTTTCCTTTATTTAATACTAAACCATTTTTTGCAAAATATATAGAAGCATTTTGTAAATTTTTTGATATTTTTTCTCTTTTCTTAAAGGCACTAATTAGATTATAGCCGATGGTCTTAATTGTTAAAAAAAAACTAATTACCAATTTAATTTCAAGACATTTTTATAAAAGATTTTGTGGTTGTTACTTTTATTATAAAATACGCAAAGTGTCTCTAATTATAATTTTAATTACAATTTTTATTAAAGTACTTAGTTAATTAAAAGAAAAAAAGAAACGTTTTGTATCTTAAGGTAAAATTGAGTGTCTCAACGTCCGGTACCGACTAAGTTGCTTAGGGGAAAGTGGTCCATAGTGGGACATTGTCTATAGTGGGAAGTAGTAAGTAAGTATTTAAGGTAGCTTGAAAAAACTACTGTAGGTAGCCCAAACTTGCTATTTTTTCATTTGCATCCTTTGTATTTTCTTAAATTTTTGGGGATTATTTTTTTCATTATTTCCCAGAAAACCAAAATAGCTCGAACTAGTACACTAAATGAGAGATATTTTTATGGTCTAGAAACATCCTTAAAATGTCCTCAAATACAACTAGCCCTAATAATATAGCTCACATTTTTATTCCTATTTTTTTATCCATTTAGAACCCTAAAATAGCATGCTATTTTAGACAAATAATAGATAGAAAATATCTACCTAAAATTGCACCTGAATAGCATGCTATTTTTAATCCAAAAAAGGTTAAAAGTAGATTGCTATTTATGACCTAAATTAGCTCGAAAATATCAATATTTTCTACCTAGTTTAGCAGTATATTTTTGATCTATATTTTTGATAGAAATAAAACAGGTGATATACGTAAAAAAGGTTATTATTTTTAAACAAGAGGATCAGAATAGATACAATATATTTGTTTGTGGTTCAGACTTGTATCACAACAGCTTTTGTTAAAAATTTAAATTTTCACATTCATGTTCTTTCCTTACTGCCATTACTTTCGCTTTCACTCTTATTTACACAAATTTTAAATATAATTTTAACTCTCATTTTCACTATTTTTCACTATTTTTCACTATTTCACTACTTATGCTTTCATCACAACAGTTGTCTTCTACCACTCCTGTATTCTTCTAAAACTTCACTGCATTCACTAAGGTCTCTTTTACGTTTGTTCTGTACTTCTTAAAGAAGCTTAATAATCAAATTTTCTTTTTTTTCGACGATTTTTAAAAGACCTGAGAAGAATTTACAATTCATAAATTTTCAAAGCGGCGTGCATCCATTATGAAGACTTTATTAATACTAAACGTCTGTTAAGAAAAAAGAAACAAAATAAATACTATTTTTAAATATTTGCTTGCATTTAGTGCGAAAAATAGAAGCGTTATAAATTGAGAAGATATAAGCAGTATATTTTGGACTTAAAATAGTTCATTTATAGCATGTTCTCAATTAAACCAATATAAACTACAGTGCGGTCCAAAAGTCACCCCCCCCTCTTAACTTTTGAACGAGTTGAGATATAGATTTCAAATTTAGAACCCTTAAATAAAACAACTTAAACTATCTTTAAGCATATCTTTGATACTTTTCTCTCTTAAAATGTGAGCAGGGGAGCATGGGGGGAAAGCGGCGTGCACCCATTATGAAGACTTTAGTAATACTAAACGTCTATTAAGAAAAAAGAAACAAAATAAATACTATTTTTAAATATTTGCTTGCATTTAGTGCGAAAAATAGAAGCGTTATAAATTGAGAAGATATAAGCAGTATATTTTGGACTTAAAATAGTTCATTTATAGCATGTTCTCAATTAAACCAAAATATAAACTACAGTGCGGTCCAAAAGTCACCCCCCCTCTTAACTTTTGAACGAGTTGAGATATAGATTTCAAATTTAGAACCCTTAAATAAAACAACTTAATCTATCTTTAAGCATATCTTTGATACTTTTCTCTCTTAAAATGTGAGCAAGGGAGCATGGGGGGAAAGCGGCGTGCATCCATTATGAAGACTTTAGTAATACTAAACGTCTATTAAGAAAAAAGAAACAAAATAAATACTATTTTTAAATATTTGCTTGCATTTAGTGCGAAAAATAGAAGCGTTATAAATTGAGAAGATATAAGCAGTATATTTTGGACTTAAAATAGTTCATTTATAGCATGTTCTCAATTAAACCAATATAAACTACAGTGCGGTCCAAAAGTCACCCCCCCCCTTAACTTTTGAACGAGTTGAGATATAGATTTCAAATTTAGAACCCTTAAATAAAACAACTTAAACTATCTTTAAGCATATCTTTGATACTTTTCTCTCTTAAAATGTGAGCAGGGGAGCATGAGGGGAAATTTTTTTAAATGGAAAGGGGGGTCGTGTGATACATCATTTTAAAGCCTTTTTTTTTAACTGCTCTGTATATATTCTAAATATAAAGTTGGTCATTATTAGGTCGTCCTAAATTTTATCAAATAAAGGAGTAAATTATCGACCTAAAAAAGTTTATTAATTTACCGTCTAAAACTAGGAAGCATTTAAAAATTATTAAAATGGAACCAATAATAAATAGACCTTAAATTAACATCAAATGGCATACATATTTCGATATAATTATGAGAACTTTTAGACGTACAATCATAGCGTTCATTTTTTATTCAACCTTTGAGAAATATTTAGAACGTCTCAATGATTTCTTCCATTTTTCTTGCTATATGAAAGCAAGTTTAGGATGATATATACTAGACTCTCCTGGTTTTCTGGGTTTAGTTTAATAACCCTAAATGTGCTATATTTTTACTATTTCTACTAATTGTTAAGCTTATAGTTCTATTCATTTAATAAATTATTAGGTTTTTTTAGAAAATGAATGATTTTATTTCAGTTATATAGGTAACCTTTTTTATTATTTTCTTTCAGTTTGTTAGGTTTCAGTAATTTAGTATTATTTTTATAATTAAATGAACTATTATTGTATAAAATGTTTGTAATTAATTGTTGTAACAATTAACATCCCACTATGAACCACAGGAATTCCCACTATAGACCATGCCAGGATCTACAGTGGGACGATGGTATATAATGATCTTTTGCTTTAGTTTTCTTAAATACATAAGACTAAAAAAGAAGATTTTAAACATTAAAAAGTCTTTGTTTACCTTTTGGTACTGATATATATATATATATATAGAGTTTTTTACAAAATTTTATAATATTTTTCCTACCTTTTTAAACAATTATAAATTTATTCTTGGTAAATTGTACGTTAAAACCACAAAGCTTAAAGGTATAAAATATCTTACAGATTGCATACATACCCACTTCTATAGTACATTTACTTCAAAAGAATAGTTCGCAGTCTAGAAATATGCTGTTTAAATCAGAAATTATAATTAAGCTTAGAAATATAAAGGAGAAAATTTGTTTTAGCTTTACTAAACCCGAATCTTAATATGAAATAAACTAAACTAACGAGCAAACTATTCGCTAGGTTAAGTTTTAGTTTCTATATTTTACTTTTATGTCAATTAATTATATTGGCTACAGATATGCAACAAATAACTAAGAATATATAGATATACAACAACGACATCTGCTATACTTAGTAAAAAATATTGTATTGCAACACTTAGAATTGTTCTTAGTTGACACTCCTTCATGTCTCTTTTTTTAGGACCCTTTTACTCTGTACCTGGTCTAGACTTTATAATTTCTTAGCATTTAAATAATTTTTAACAATGATTTCATAAGCACTAAAGAAAAAACTCTAGAAAAGTTTAAGTGGTTAGGTGAAAAACCACAAAAAGGGAAAAGAACAACGACGTTTAAGTTGGAAGAATGATGACACTAGAAATTGTATGGATATAAAGGATAGCAAGAATTAAATGGCTTGGGGACCGCAGTCAGGAAACTTGTAATATACAATTTTACCCCTTTCCTTTCCTGTTTTAGACGTTTTTGGTGTATTTTATGGTAAAATCAATATTAATAAATATTAAAACCAGTTAGTTGAACTATGAAATATTAAAAGCTGCTGACAAAAATATTTTACAAAATAAACGTAACATGAAAATTATCTCAAACAAATATTTTTTTTAACACACAGGAATCGTCTTTTTTAACTTTTAAGTTAATAAAGTTACCATGTAAAATAAACCTTAACGCAATAGACTTATTTCTCGTATTTTTTTAATAATAATAGAAGAAATACGAATATTGCATTTAAGTTTATTATACAATATACAATATATACATATATTGTATATATATTGTATAATAATGCATTATTATACATTACTATTCTCATTAATGAGAAACAAATAATTTATAGATTAAATTTCATTTTTGGACCTTAACTGATCAATATTAATGTTATAATTATTCTTCACAAGAGGAAGATCTATCCATTTAAATTTTAAGTTGACAAACCCCAGTGAATGCCCTAAAAGTGCCCTGCTGTCTATACCCACAGGGAAAATATCTCACTTTAAGCTTTAGTAATTCATAAGGTTGTCGCTTTTAAACCGAAAGCTCAATGGCTTTGATAAGGACTTAATTTGGACTGATACAAAGCACAAAAAGGCATTTACCAAGTACATTGTACTTTTTTACTATAAAACAGCTTTTCGTGTTGGAATCTTTTTATAGATACCTTCCAATAAAATTTTATAACAGGCGGCACATTCGTTATTAAAATCGACCGATTTTTGTGTATTTTCGGAATGCTATGAAACGGTTAACAATGAAGCGGAGTAAATGCATATCCAGAAGCTTGCATAAGAACATAAAACATAAGAATGCGATGCCGTGATTGGCTTACAAGATACATGGCGTTACATCAAGCCAATCATGGAATCGCATTGTTATATTTTATTTTCTTATGCGAGACTGTAAATAGGCACTAAGGGGAAGAGTGGAAAACTATTACTTTTTGCGATAACTTGAAAAATTAACACTTGTACAGTTATTAATATAATTGATTTTTAAAAGGAACACCTAGTATATTTTTACATATTTTAATTCAGAATTAAATTCTGAGTACCACCAGAATTGAATTGAATTTATCAATAAACAAATAAAAGTAAATCTGAAAAAAAACGAAATAAATCTCTGCTATCGATTCGAAAGAAAGAGACATATACTGTTAGGGTTAGATACTTTACACAGAAAAAATGATATGAAAAAGGGCAAACTACTAAAAAACAAAAATTACTCGATCGCATTAGACCAAAGCAAAGAAGAACGAGAAGAGCAAAAAATATTAAGAAAATATCTCAAGAAATTTAAAGAAGATTCTGACACAGTCAAAATTAGTAAGAATACCCTTATTGTGGATGAAAAAAAGTATACGATCTCAGAGCTAATAAACCTAGAAAACAACGAAAAATCGGAAAACCACGAAAGCAAAACGGAAGATGAAGAAGAAAAACAGAAAGAGACCGAGGAGGAGTATAGTAGTTCCAAAGGGAACCCACCTGCAAGACTTAGGGGAAGTGGGGGCAAAACCGCATATGGAGGCATAACAGTTTTCGTCTCTAATATCGTTAATATTTTGCCAATCTGGCAACACCCACCTAGAGTAGGTGGGTAAAACAGTTTCCTTATGTTTACCGTGTAATAAGTGGTGTTAAAATAAATAACTCTGGAATTATTTAATTTTTTATTAAATTTGGTAAGAATCTTATATTTCCTTCACATTTATATGAATGCATTTTATGTACAATATGTTCGTTTTTGTTTTTTTGTTCCATATGCCTATAATCATTGTTTATTTCAAGTTTATACGCAATATTTAAAACAAAGCTAACCTAAAAGTCAACGAAAATATTTTGTATAGTTCTGAAAATGTGCTTTAGAGGCAGAACCGCGTAGAGGCACAACCGCATAGGGTGCGGATATGCCTCCACGCATTTTATTATAGAATTTTTTTATTTATTTCTTTGTCTTTTTGCAAACATAGGTTGCAAAATGGTACGAAATTACAAGCGCCGTTCGACGCGGCAATCGTGGCAAGAAACCGCAATGAAAAATGCTGTATGCGCTGTTATTGCGAATTAAATGGCATATAAAAAAGCAGCCACGACCTTTAATGTCCCATCTACCACCTTGCGAGATAGGGTAAAAAAAGTAAACTTAGGCCATATTAATCGCGATAACAGCGGAAATAAAGGATTTGGTAATTTTAAGACAACTTTTAGTGAAGAACAGGAATTAGAATTGGCAAATCATGTCTTACTATTGGAAAGTCGTCTGTTTCCCGTAACAATAAAAGATTTGCGCGAAATGGCATTTTAACTAGCAGAAACAAATAAAATTAAGCATAGCTTCGATAAAAAAAGTGGAATGGCCGGATACCAATGGGTTAAATCTTTTTTAAAACGGCATCCTATTCTTTCTATCCGAACACCAGAAGGAACATCAGGTGCTAGAGCTATGGGTTTTAACCGACCATCTGTAAACAAATTTTTTGACTTACTAACGGAAATTTACGATACAAACAATTTGACGCCTGAAAGGATTTTTAACGTGGATGAAACAGGAATATCGACTGTGCCAAAAAAAATATCCAAAGTACTGGCAAGGAGAGGAAAAGCTCAGGTTGGAGCTCTAACATCCGCTGAACGTGGAAAACTCATAACTTTTGAAATTTGTATGAGTCCGGCAGGAATTTATGTTCCTCCAATGATTATATTTCCTCGCGTCAGAGCTCCTAAATATGTTAATTTATTGGAGAGAGCTCCTCTCGGAACAATCTGTACATATCATCCTAGCGGTTGGATGCAGACTGACCTGTTTTTACAATGGTTTGAACATTTTTTATCCCATGTAAAACCATCAAAGGAAAAGCCCGTATTGCTGCTTCTGGACGGTCACTCGACTCATACGAAAAATTTGGGTTTCATAAATAAGGCACGAGAAAACAACGTTATTGTACTTTGTTTTCCACCTCATTGCTCGCACCGTTTACAGCCACTAGATGTTTCTTTTATGGCACCCCTCAGTCAGTACTATTCCACAGAAGTTCGTAAGTGGCTGAGAACAAATTCACCGAGAATGGTAACAGAAATTCCCAGCTTTTTGGAAAAGCCTACATGCAAGCGGCTGGTATGCTTACAGCGGCAAATGGCTTTAAAAAGACTGGCATTTATCCCTTAAACCGTAATGTGTTTGTAGATTGGATGTTTGAGCCTTCAGAAACCACTAATAGGGCACTACCCGGAGAACATGCTATTGCGAATACAAATGGATCTCCCATTAAAGTTCAGGCTGATATTCGTCCATCAAGGTCACCCAGTCTACGTGAAAATATTATGAATAATTCACCACAGTTGTCTGAAAGTAATATATCCATATCAGCTCCTGGTTCAAGTGATATATCTATATCAGCTCCTTTTTCCGGCACTAGTTCATTATTACAGATACCCATTACTTTATCCGCAAGGGAGCCCCAGCCATCTACATCTACTGGGGCATTCACTTTGAGATCGCCTAGAGACCTTATCCAGGTACCATATGGTAAAAGAACAGAGCCACGTCGTAATTGTCGAAAAGGAAAAACTGCAATACTTACCAGCTCACCGTACAAGGCCGAACTTTTAGCTGAACCTGAAAAGGCACCCCGAAAGAGAAAAAATAGCGCTCAAAAGATAAAACTTAATAAAACTAATAAAAAGGTTAAACGAATTACAAAATCAAGGAGATTCAGTAGCAGTGATGAAGAGACAGTTGATGACTGTGAATGTATGTATTGCAACGAATTGTATTCTAAATCAAAGTCAAAGCTTGAATCCAGGGTAATAAACAAAACAAAAAGTTTTATTTGGCTATTGTCAATTTAAGGTATTCTTTTACATTATTAAATATTTGAGATTTGTTAGACAGTATTGTGTTTTTTTTTGCATTCATTTTAACGTTACGGGGGCGGTTTTGCCCCCACTTCCCCTACTAGGCAAACCAAAACAAAACAATAATCCTGTTGCAAAGTCAGCTGTTTCTAGGACGAGAAAAAAAAAATAAATAAATCAAACATAAATATTTTATTAAAAAAAAACAAGAACAAAAAAACCTAATGTTTTATACAAATGGATTATACAAAAAAAACTCTCGTTATAAAAACCGTCGATGAATGTAAATACAAAATAAAAAATCAAGGGAATTCCTTTATAATATTTCACAACAACATAAGAAGTGTCGGTAAGAACTTTAACGAATTTTTAGTGTTATTCAAATCACTAGGTACTGATATCGACTGTATTTGCTTAACGGAAACATATAATATCGAAAATTTAAACAATTTTCAAATACCGGGGTACTCAATATATTATAATAAAGGAAGTGTGAACAGAAATGACGGGGTATTAACATATATAAAAAATTCATTTAAACACGAAACACAAATTGAAAATATGGGGAACATAAATATATTAGACATAAATATTTACAAAGGGGATGATTTTATAAACATTAAAACAATATACAAACCGCATACAAATGTAGATACATTAGACTTTATCAATAATTTAAATTTTCACTTACACAACTCTACTTTTAAAAATCATAACTTTATATTAGGGGACATCAATATAGACTTATCCGTAAATAAGGAAAGTACTAACAAATATTTAGAAACACTAAATAACTATAATTATATATCGCTTATTAACGATATAACAAGGGAAGAAAATGGATCGAAATCTATAATAGATCATATTTTTTATAGAGGTAAGTGTAAACTTAATAACCTTATACCCATAATATATCAATCGAATATTTCAGATCATTACACTACAATAGTTAATATGAAATTTACAAAAATAGAAAACACTACAAATAAAAGTATCGGATATAAATTTATAAAAAAACAAAACAACCAAAAAATATTATTTGACTTAGAACATACAAATTGGGCTGAATTTTATAATTCTAGGGACCCGCAAGAATGTTATGACATTTTATTAAAAAATATCAACAATGTTATTAACAATAACACTACTACATTTAAAGTAAAATTACATGCTAAAAAAAAGGACTGGATAACCAAAGAACTAATAAAATCAATTACACAAAAAAATAAACTTGACTTTGACTTTAAAATATCCCGAGAACGAAAATAAAAAAACTGAATACAGAGTGTTTAAAAATAAATTAAATAACAATATAAAAGAAGCTAAAAAGCACTATTTTACAAACCAAATTAACTTGGAAAATAACTCTAAAACTCTTTGGAAAACAGTATCTGACATCACTCAAAATAAACCTAACAAAACTAAAAATAATATTGATAAAGTACGTACTAAAAACGGGGAAATTGTTACAGATAAAAATATTATCGCGGATGAATTTAATTCATTTTTTCTAACGTCGGAGAAGATATGGCTAAAAAAATTCCTAAAACTAACAAAAAATTTAAAAATAAATATTTAAAAAATAGCTTTTATTTAACCAACGTAAACGAAAATGAAATAAAAAAACATATATCCAAATTAAAGAATAAATGATAAAGATAAAGATAAAGATATGTTTATTGCTCCTTCGTTTTTACATGAAAAAATGTCCAGCAAACGTCAATTAAAAATTATTAAATTATACACTGGTACATATAAGTACCTAACATTAAACATTAATAGAATTTACATTACAGTTCAAAAATTCTTCAAGTGTGTAAAACGGGTTATTCGAAAAATAACGTTTAATTTTTTCTTTAAATTTCCGAGGGCCCAGATCAGTAAAAGAACGAGGTAACTTATTGTAGGTTTTGATTCCTAGATACCTGGGTCCCTTTTCAAATCCGGCCGTTTTATGCCTAGGTATGCTAAGAGCATGAGGTTGCCTAGTGTTAATAGAGTTTAGATCCCTATTTGCCACAAATTTTTCCTTATTTTGGTGAACAAAAAGTATCAAATTGTATAAGTACAGTGAATAAACCGTCATTATTTTGTTATCTATAAATAATTGTTTACAGTGACTTCTGTGTTTTGCACCACAGAGCGTTCTGACAATTTTCTTTTGAATAATGAAAATACGATCTAGAAGTGTCGAGCCCCCCCAGATAATTAGACCATATTCAATGTGGCTTTTTATGCTTGCATTGTAAAAAGACAGGAGAAGACTTCTGGAGACGTTTTGTTTTAAATTATATAGTGCATAATGACAGCTGTTTAATTTTTTTGCAATATGGTTTACGTGGACATTCCACGCTACTTTTTCTTCTAGCGAAATTCCAAGTAGTTTAAATTCTGTTACTTGTGGTACTGACTTTTTGTCACAGTAAATAAGGATACTACTGTCATTGTTTAATTTATTAAATTTTAGGATTGCTGATTTTTTTGGGTTTAAAATAAGAGAATTCTGCCTTGACCATGTAGCCATTAAATCTGTTAGAATTTTTAAAAGTTCCAAGAAGTCCTCCCTTGTACAGCATGATATTAATGAAGTATCGTCTGCATATTGGCAAAGCTTAAACCTCTTCTTAAACTTGTCGGGAATGCCATTTAATAAAAATTTTAAAAGGTCATTACTAAAAATTAAAAATAATAATGGGGAGAGAATTGCCCCTTGAGGTGTCCCTCTGCGGATATTTTTTGTGGACGATTTGATTTTAACATTTGCCCGCTCACCTATGTCTGAAGTTAGTTCTACGTATTGTTGCCTATTTTTGAGGTAGGAAATAAACCATTCGAGAGTTTTTCCCACTATACCATAGGATTCTAATTTTAAAATAATCAAATCAATGTCAAGGACATCAAACGCCCTTGTCATGTCAAAGAAGAGCCCTGAAACTATACTTTCTCCATTATCTACATTTTCTATTACGTAATCCAAAATTTCAAATAAGGCATAGCTGGTACTTAGCCCAGATCGAAAGCCATAATGGGAGGATGAAAGTAAATTGTACTTGTCAAAGTAGTTAACTAACCGATTACACATAACTTTGTCAATAATTTTTGCAAAGACAGACAGGTTAGATATTTGTCGATAATTACTTACATCAGTTTTTATCCCTTTTTTGTGAATGACTACTACTTTTGCTTTTTTAAGTTGTTCTGGATATTTACCTTCCCGGTATAGATAATGTACAAACATTTTTTTTAAAGTTTAATTCGAAAATTATATCTATCTTATAAATCTTATATTTAAAACTACCAAATATCCACAAGAATTTAAAACGGCAATTAAAAAATATCAACAATGTTATTAACAATAACACTACTACATTTAAAGTAAAATTACATGCTAAAAAAAAGGACTGGATAACCAAAGAACTAATAAAATCAATTACACAAAAAAATAAACTTGACTTTGACTTTAAAATATCCCGAGAACGAAAATAAAAAAACTGAATACAGAGTGTTTAAAAATAAATTAAATAACAATATAAAAGAAGCTAAAAAGCACTATTTTACAAACCAAATTAACTTGGAAAATAACTCTAAAACTCTTTGGAAAACAGTATCTGACATCACTCAAAATAAACCTAACAAAACTAAAAATAATATTGATAAAGTACGTACTAAAAACGGGGAAATTGTTACAGATAAAAATATTATCGCGGATGAATTTAATTCATTTTTTCTAACGTCGGAGAAGATATGGCTAAAAAAATTCCTAAAACTAACAAAAAATTTAAAAATAAATATTTAAAAAATAGCTTTTATTTAACCAACGTAAACGAAAATGAAATAAAAAAACATATATCCAAATTAAAGAATAAATGATAAAGATAAAGATAAAGATATGTTTATTGCTCCTTCGTTTTTACATGAAAAAATGTCCAGCAAACGTCAATTAAAAATTATTAAATTATACACTGGTTTGGACATATAAGTACCTAACATTAAACATTAATAGAATTTACATTACAGTTCAAAAATTCTTCAAGTGTGTAAAACGGGTTATTCGAAAAATAACGTTTAATTTTTTCTTTAAATTTCCGAGGCCCAGATCAGTAAAAGAACGAGGTAACTTATTGTAGGTTTTGATTCCTAGATACCTGGGTCCCTTTTCAAATCCGGCCGTTTTATGCCTAGGTATGCTAAGAGCATGAGGTTGCCTAGTGTTAATAGAGTTTAGATCCCTATTTGCCACAAATTTTTCCTTATTTTGGTGAACAAAAAGTATCAAATTGTATAAGTACAGTGAATAAACCGTCATTATTTTCTAGCGAAATTCCAAGTAGTTTAAATTCTGTTACTTGTGGTACTGACTTTTTGTCACAGTAAATAAGGATACTACTGTCATTGTTTAATTTATTAAATTTTAGGATTGCTGATTTTTTTGGGTTTAAAATAAGAGAATTCTGCCTTGACCATGTGGCCATTAAATCTGTTAGAATTTTTAAAAGTTCCAAGAAGTCCTCCCTTGTACAGCATGATATTAATGAAGTATCGTCTGCATATTGGCAAAGCTTAAACCTCTTCTTAAACTTGTCGGGAATGCCATTTAATAAAAATTTTAAAAGGTCATTACTAAAAATTAAAAATAATAATGGGGAGAGAATTGCCCCTTGAGGTGTCCCTCTGCGGATATTTTTTGTGGACGATTTGATTTTAACATTTGCCCGCTCACCTATGTCTGAAGTTAGTTCTACGTATTGTTGCCTATTTTTGAGGTAGGAAATAAACCATTCGAGAGTTTTTCCCACTATACCATAGGATTCTAATTTTAAAATAATCAAATCAATGTCAAGGACATCAAACGCCCTTGTCATGTCAAAGAAGAGCCCTGAAACTATACTTTCTCCATTATCTACATTTTCTATTACGTAATCCAAAATTTCAAATAAGGCATAGCTGGTACTTAGCCCAGATCGAAAGCCATAATGGGAGGATGAAAGTAAATTGTACTTGTCAAAGTAGTTAACTAACCGATTACACATAACTTTGTCAATAATTTTTGCAAAGACAGACAGGTTAGATATTTGTCGATAATTACTTACATCAGTTTTTATCCCTTTTTTGTGAATGACTACTACTTTTGCTTTTTTAAGTTGTTCTGGATATTTACCTTCCCGGTATAGATAATGTACAAACATTTTTTTTAAAGTTTAATTCGAAAATTATATCTATCTTATAAATCTTATATTTAAAACTACCAAATATCCACAAGAATTTAAAACGGCAATTAAAAAATATCAACAATGTTATTAACAATAACACTACTACATTTAAAGTAAAATTACATGCTAAAAAAAAGGACTGGATAACCAAAGAACTAATAAAATCAATTACACAAAAAAATAAACTTGACTTTGACTTTAAAATATCCCGAGAACGAAAATAAAAAACTGAATACAGAGTGTTTAAAAATAAATTAAATAACAATATAAAAGAAGCTAAAAAGCACTATTTTACAAACCAAATTAACTTGGAAAATAACTCTAAAACTCTTTGGAAAACAGTATCTGACATCACTCAAAATAAACCTAACAAAACTAAAAATAATATTGATAAAGTACGTACTAAAAACGGGGAAATTGTTACAGATAAAAATATTATCGCGGATGAATTTAATTCATTTTTTCTAACGTCGGAGAAGATATGGCTAAAAAAATTCCTAAAACTAACAAAAAATTTAAAAATAAATATTTAAAAAATAGCTTTTATTTAACCAACGTAAACGAAAATGAAATAAAAAAACATATATCCAAATTAAAGAATAAATCAAGTCCCGGTATAGATAATGTACAAACATTTTTTTTAAAGTTTAATTCGAAAATTATATCTATCTTATAAATCTTATATTTAAAACTACCAAATATCCACAAGAATTTAAAACGGCAATTATTGTGCCAATTCACAAACAGGGAGACAAACTTAATCCGCAGAATTATAGGCCCATATCACTAACATCCAATATATGCAAAATTTTTGAAAAATGTCTCAAAAAAAGAATGCTTAGTTTTTTAAATAAGTTCAACATACTTTGCAAACGACAGTTTGGCTTTAGGGAAAATATGTCGACGCAAGATGCTATAGGGTTGTTAGCTGATAGGGTCT
>OY294049.1:19552678-19574514 GCA_958510825.1 Brachypterus glaber
CATATATTTTTTTATAATTCCAGTAGCCTAAAGTTGGACCTAAATTTTAAGATTTTTTTTTTCGTTTTTCAGTTTTTGGATTAATTGGACAATTATGGGCCTCTGGGTAAAATCTCGGGTAAAATATAACGTACATGTCCTTCAGGTCCCTTTTCTAGTAATAATTTACATGAAAGTAGGTGAGTCTTGATTTAAAATATTTATTCTGTGGCTTGGTTCTAAAAGAGCCAACGTCACTTTTTCCATATTCTGAGTTATACCGAACTAATTTTTTTCAGATCTATATAACCTAAAAAAGCCAATGTCAGTGTTGTCAGATAACATTTATAACATTTATTATTTATTTACATTTAATGTAGACTTTAAGTGACAAGGGCCGAAGTGTGTTTTCAATAAACATTTCTGTTAACTGCTAAAACGGCCAATGTTTGACTTAGTGTTTTTGACATTGACCATTTTAGAACTAAGCCACAGTATTAACTTTGCGATGCTTAAAAAAAAACAGTTTTTTTTCGAACCAGCCTAATATAGTATCCATTTTCCATATTAAAACCTACAGTACAAGTATGAAAAATAAGGTGACGGTTCTGATAAGATGACACTAAATATTGATAAAATGACACACATTACTATACTATAAATATCCATTACATTATGATTCATGATCACACTCATATCACACGAGTTTTATGTACGGAAAATGACAACATTTAGAATGGGAGAGAAATTTCATCATACACTGAGTAGACATTAGATCATATATACATAGATATGGCATTAATGTTGATTTGTTTTATGTAAAACCTACACAAAGCCAATTGTAAACAAACCACTATAGCGGTGAGGTTGCTAGAAGGTGAAGTATAACATATTTGTTAACAAACTACTATAGCGGTGGGTGGTGACCAGAAGCGGGAAGGTGAAATCTACTTGGATATAGCAATGAAAACATTTCGGTTTGACGTGGACTCAAGGCGCATCTAGGAGGGGATATACGATGTAATGAGTAGACTCACACTCAGAAAGTTCTGTAACTCGTTTTTTATATTACTCACAGCGCACACAGGTAAAAATCCCAAAAAAAACGGAAAAGAAATCATGAATCATGAATCGAATGTTGAATATCTATAAACCTAACAGTGTCCCCTAAATGATTTCAATACATTTTTTTTAAATGTTTGCTACTTTGTGTAAAAAATTAAATTTAACTGACAATGCAATGATACAATATCTTACTAATAATATATAACTTAATTTTCTTTAGGTCACTTCATTTTTGGCGAAATTAGGCATAAATTTATTTTTTCAAGAGCCTAATTTGACAGTTGAAAAAAAAAACTTTTTTGGTCAATTATGTAACTTTTTATACTGAATTTGAATCTGAATAAAAATCACCCCCATTCTATTCAAATTTTTTAAGTTACCCCCTCTCCCGCCTAAAGGTGTAGATGAAAAAAAATCCACTGTGATAAAAAGGTATCCCCTGATATTGAAGCTTAGTAACAAATTTGAAAAACCTATCTGTTACGGTTTCTGAGATACCGACTTGAACCAGTTTAAATGGCCAACCCGGTATGCAGTATGCCACTTAAATTTGATTTTTTACGCAAGGTAGCAAACATATTCAAGAAAATGTATTGAAATCACTTAGAGGACACTATAAGGTTTATAATTATTCAACATTAGACGCTTCATGATTTTTTTCCGTTTTTTTTTTTTGGGATTTTTTACCTGCCTGAGCTAAATAATATTATACGGTAGTTTCGAATTTTCAAAAATTTTCAAAAATCGTCCTAGACAAAACAAATCTTGGATATAAATTTGTTTCATGAAAAAATAATCAACTTTTTTTTAAATGTCACGTTTTTTTGTAGACGATATCTCAAGAACGAATAATCCGAACTACATAAAATTTTTAGCAAAAATCAAGTTCTATGAGGGACGATCCCTATTGTTTTTAAAAGTAATCCCCTCCAAACGTTATGGGGGTTTAAACTTTTTGCCAGCTGTGATCATATGAACACTCAAGGCATTAATGGGTTAAAGCGCTTGGTCAAGGCTGTAACACTGTTGCCATTGTTATACTGCTTACGTCTAATTGGAAACGTACATACTGTATATTACTATATATTATTATAAACCATTATATTGTACAAGATATAAATAAATTACATAGAAAGTTTTTTACTTTTAGTAAACGTAGAAAAGTTTTATATTTTTTTTATTTTTAAACCAACAAAAAAAATCTAAACAAACTTTATTTCTAAAGTCAAAACATAATAAATCACTAAAGTTATTATTCAGGAAATTGCTACTTTAAAAGAAACAATTTTTTATAAAGTTTTTAAATTTTTCTGGCTCATTTTTAAATGTAATATTCAAATGTTTTCACACTCCTTGTCATGTGCACACATTTTCTAATAAATAATCTCCACTAATGACGTATGGAGGGTCGGCAAAATGCAAAAAAAAATAATGTTCATCATATTTATCTGTCATACTTCGCAATATTTCATTATTCCTATGAAAAACTTTCTTTTGGAAGGGTTAAAATATACACAGCCATTTAGAAATAAAGCCTCTAAATCGGCAGACTAACATCTCTACTCTAAATTTCTCTACTCCCTAACATCCCTACTCCATAACATCCCTATTCCACAACAACTCTACTCCGTAACATCTCTACTCCATAACATCTCTACTCCGTAACAACTCTACTCCACACTATATGCACTTTATTAGCCACTTAATAATAAATGAGCAGTTCAAAAAACAAAGAATCTTCTTCTTCTAGATTATTTTATTTTTTTCCTAGAAAACGTTTATCTTTAAATGTAAATCTAGAACAATCATAAATGAATTATTCTAAAAGCAACAATGACCGCGTACTCTTAACATGCACTAATATGTAAGTAATTAATAAACTGAATTCATTTTTGACAGTGACTTAGCATGACAAATATTCTTTTGAGTTAAGACAAGTGGCTAATCGAGTGTCTATAGTGTGGAGTAGAGTTGTTACGGTGTAGAGATGTTATGGAGTAGAGATGTTACGGAGTAGAGTTGTTGTGGAGTAGGGATGTTATGGAGTAGGGATGTTAGGGAGTAGAGAAATTTAGAGTAGAGATGTTAGTCTGCCTCTAAATCTAAATCATTAAAAGAAACATCATTATAGTCATTTCGGGCTCTTTGACAACTAATATGTATACACTGTAAAAAGCATCTGCGGAGGAGTGAGATCTGGCAGAAATGTATTCGATTTTATTTATCAATTGTTTTGATGGTTCACTATAGCTTTTTATCCATGGATAAGATAAAGCAAAAAGGTTGGACGTTGCGCTTATAGCACAAAAAAATATATTACAGTGGATCAGTTTAATAGTATTTTATGCACCTAGCATGCAAGTCTTTAGAGTTCGAGACTGAATTTTTTTTGTTGAGACGGAGTGGAGGCAAAAAATAAGTCGAGAACACTTAAGACAGTTCGCATACGTGGTGCATATACTTTTTTCTACTACCTAAAGCTAGTAACTCCAAATATCAG
This sequence comes from Brachypterus glaber, assembly GCA_958510825.1. Classification (NCBI taxonomy): domain Eukaryota; kingdom Metazoa; phylum Arthropoda; class Insecta; order Coleoptera; family Kateretidae; genus Brachypterus; species Brachypterus glaber. The sequence continues at coordinate 19,556,223 of OY294049.1, forward strand.
TTAAAAATAAAGTTTAGAAATTATTTTAACATATCTAGCTGTCAGTTTGACAAATAAGTTGAAAAAAGTAAGTAGGTGTCTCAAAAATTTTTCATTATTGACCGTCGTTAATAAACAATGCTTAACAACGGTCAATAACAAATGAGTTCACTGATTTTATTGGTTGCCAAGGTAAACAAGCCTTGACAACGGTAGATAATATGTAAGCTAGCACTTAATTAGGTAGTAGAAAAATATATTATCCCAGGTATACTGGAAATTCAATAAAACCCGCAGTGACACAGTTGCAAATGTGTGGTAAAAGGCGAAGATCATAGCAATTCGGGTGCGACTCGCGTAATTTCGCAAAGGCGGTCCCTTATACGAAAGCAGCAGAGGTATTAGTCACTACAGGTTTTATTGAATTTCCAGTATAGGTACTTACAAATCACAAACTTAACCACATATTTTTTTTGCACGTAATATATTTTAGTTATGCTTTAGGTATGAGTTTATGTATAGCGACATAAAAATAGAGCTATCATTATAACGATGAAACGACAAAAATATAAAAAAAAATCATTTTATGTTAAATTCATTTTTATATTTATTTTAATTCACTATTTTTCTTTTGATACGCTTTTCTTATAGCATTTTATTTTTCATTTTATTTACTCTAAAAACATATATAGTTTGTAACTGTCCTTATTAAAGAAGAATATTTACTTTCATGTCTATTTTTTACTAACCAATTTAAACCACAGAATTCTAAGCTATTCTGTCACTCTCAACAGTGGTGATTTATAACAAATACATTTAAAAGTGTGAAAATTAAAATTACTTTAAACTTTGCTCTTTTGAAAATGTCAGTGCAGCGTGAAAAAGTAAGTGGCCATATTAATTTTTATTGTAATTTATCATTTCAAGTTCTATCTTTTATATCTATACAAAAGTTTATGTAATTTTAAACTGTCATCGCCAGGTGCCCCTTTTTATCTATTCATATTCAAGTAAAAAAAAACTTTTTCTTCAAAACTTTTCAAAAGTTTTTAAATATAATTTCGCAAAGACCAGAAAAATATATGTGTCCACAATTATACGTTCTTGACATTCGTCTTTTATAAAACGTATAAATAATGATCTTAATAAGGTCAAATAGAATCTTTTTTACAAAAGTTTTTACACATTTATATTACATACATTATATTTTAATTTTAAATCATACACTGTAAAAAAAGATTTGTTTTGGTCAACAAGATAAATAGTTAAATACAGAAAACTATATTTCTGGTTGCTGAGACAAGACAAATAACTAGGCAACACGGTTTCTTGCCCCGATTGGAGTCATATGTTTTTTAACTAATTTTGGGTCGCTGAAACCGAATCTGGCCTCAAAATATTTCTATTACCTAAGTTTTCTGAGAAAAATAAGATAAAAATGTTAAAAAATCATTATTTTATCCCTCTTTTGTTCTAAAATCATGGGAGACAAAAATATTCCAAGGACAAATTTGGATTTGGCGACTCAATATTAGTTAAAAAATACGCAACCTAAAACATTGAAACTTTAAATTCATAGGTAGAATAAATAGAGATATTATGAAAAAAAAATATTAAAAAAAATGGATAGTGACAAAACTAAGTAGGGGTGGAGGGTAAGAAGAAGGGTGCATAAGGGGATAAGCTTATCGCCACGTACTCATGCTAAAAATTGTCAAAAATCATTACTAGGGGGTCAAAAATGAACTAAAAAAATGTATTATGGTTCTTATGTAATAAAGTAAAATTTTTATGATGTAGAACCATTAAAAAAATTAAAAAAATACACAATATTTTGTTTTATAAATTATTTTTAAATTGGCATAATTGCATGTACTAAAATTTAAAAAATAAGACGTGCTGATTTTTTTTTAAGGTCAAATTTGGATTCTGCGCCTTTAAATTGGTAAGGAAAATATATTTTTTGGGCTCGGGAAAAAAGTTTACACTGTGTATATTTTATATCTTTTTCATTTATTTACTTTTTAGGAACAAACTAAGCAAAATAAAAAAATATTTGTATAAATATTTTTGTAGAGAATTTTATAATCTACAAATTAAGTTTTATAAAGTTTTTAAAAACATTTGATAGTTTTGCCACAAATGAGCAATTAAGTAAACTCTGCACTTTCATTTTAACCTTTTTATTTTTTTTTTCGCGTACTTACTCTGACAGTAGGTTCTTGATATATAGATTTTTGAATTCCTCGTATTTTTTGTAATATACACTAAAATTTTCAAAATTCTACTCTTTTTTAAAGATTTTGAAAAAAAACGCCATTATTACCTGAACTTATATCTCAAAAATTTTAGGTGCTGGAATTTTTCTAAGGTCAGATTCGGATTCTACGCCCTCGAATTAGTAAGAAAAATTTACTTTCCGATCGAGACAACAAAAAGAAGCGATTTGTTGCCTAGTGTAATTGTCCTTAAAATATAAACTTGTTTCTTGTTTCTGGTAACCCCAACAATTTGTGTTGTTGCCCTTGCCTGATTTTTGGTTGCATCAAATAGTTGATCCGTATTTAACTATTGATCTTTTTGCCCAACCAGATCGTATTTCAGTATACGAGGCGTGCATTAGTAAGTTTATTTAATGAATTTAACTAAACTGATCGAAAAAAGTCAAGGATATTTTGGTTTCTGAGAAAAAATAATCAAAAAAACAAAAAATGGCCCGCCGCTGTCTCATTATCTTGTCTAACTGTATTGGACATGTCTGGGACATACTTGGTAGTAGTAATTAATCGTCAACCACATTTTCATGATGTAAGGAAACTAGCAAGTTCTTCCGGATTTAAGGGATGTCTTGGACCAAGATCAGTTAAATCGCTTAATTTTAAGTATGTCTCGGCGCGTTAAAGCGGTTGTAGCCAACAGAGGTAGAATTACTCGCTATTAATAAATTTTCAGTTTTCAAAAATAATTTCGCTTTTGTGTCATTAAGGAAAACATATTGTTAAATCCCGAATATAAATATTTTTCAATTGATTTAATTTATTTGTTTTTAGAAATGATTATAGAATATGGACTTTTTTTGTTTTGATTTTTATGATTTTTTTCTAAACTGTTTTTTTTTTACCAGAGAAAGCACCATTCTTAACAATATCCTTAACTTTTTTCGATCAGTTTATTATATTTAATAAAACGATTAATCAAAAAATCATATTTTTTAAAATTTCGAAATGGGTCCTCTAAAAAAACATCTGATGATTCAGGGCATAAAAAATATGACTCTTAGAATTCTAAGACCTCTCTTTTAAAAGAACTTGAGGAAGCAAAGATATAGATATTAGCATTTTAAACATACTGAGTCAGTATTACTAAATGAGTCAGTATTACTGAGCTTTAAAATATAACTAAAATTTTACCAGCAAAAAAGTCTTAAACACTGAAGTTAGCTGGTGTAAGTGGCGAAGTTGGTACAAGAATAAGAGGTGCATAATGTACTATTGTTGGTATATGAACAAAATTATTTCCAGTTGATTATAATCATTATTTATAATTAGTATTATAATGTATTATTAATGTAAAACATTTTCAACTATATTGTTGTAATGTCAATTATTTAAAATAAGCTGATTATATGTCCATAAATACAATAAATTTGTTTTATTAAAATTTTCATATACTATTTGTGGTTTTCACTTAATTTGCGTAATTTGCTGCAGATATTTTAATCAAAAATATTACGGTATATGACAAAGTAGTATGAATTCTTAAAGAATTAAAATGATAAAATAGTCAGATAGATTTACAACCGAGAGCCTATTGAATTGGAAAAAGCGTGTTTTATGGAAAGGTCTAGTTAGGAGAAGCGATCAATCACAAACGTTCAGCATTTTTCAAACCGAACATAGTTTTTGCTATTGCCTATTTAACATTTCTCGATTTCGTCTTGGACCATTACTTTAATTTGAGTTAATATGTTTCAAAAATTTTCTGTGAAAAAATTAGTAGGAAAAGCAACCCGCTTACCGGAACAATTAATAAAAAAAAACTGACCCAGGCTAAAACCATATGTTGGATGTTTCTTTTTCTTCTTTTTCTTTTTCTTCTTTTTCTCCTTATTTTGCTTCTTACTCTTCTTTCTTTTTCTCTTTCCATGTTTCTTCTTCCTCTTCCTCCTATTATTCTGGTTCTTCTTCTTCTTCTACTTCTTTTCTTCTTCTTCTTCTTCTACTAAATTAATACCTTGAGAAGTGTTTTTTTTCTGTAAATAGAGTCTATATATAAGTCCTGCGCTAAATTTTTTCATGGCTGCTTTTCCACTTAATTTTTCATATAAAATTCGAAACTTTCAAACCATTTTAATATGGTAATCAAGTTATTACGTGGGTTATTACAAGGGTTATTATAATATCATTATTTTTGTCAATGATAAATAGTGTGTTAAATCCATATAATAGGCCAAATAACTAAGCCAACCTTGGGAAAATTAAATCTTGTTAATTTTTCATCTTAGTAAATACTTAAAAAAAAACTGTTTTTTGTTTTTTGTACATTAATCAATTCCGTACCTATTGACTAATATCTTATACAAACTCCTATTATTTTAATTTTGTTTATAAGTGGTTTCCGTTTTGAACTTAAAGTGCTTAAAATTATCTCTTTCTTATACTAGCGCGTAGCGCTAGAATAGTATAATACGGTAATTATCTCAAAATCGCCAAAAAACCTCCTGGACAAAAAGTTCTTGGACGCAAATCTGTTTCATGAAAACATAAGAAACTTTGAAAACGTCCGTTTATTCATCCGTCCGTCCATTTGTCCGTCCGATGTCACGTTTCTTGTTTACACGATAACTCAAGGACGAATTATCCGATCGAATTGAAAGAAATATCCCTATTGTTTTTTAAAAAGAATCCCCCAAAAACATATAGGTTATGGTGGGTCAAACTTTTAAAAAACTTAAAAAAAATCTCTTTCAAATTAATTTCAGAATATTTTCGTTTTTTTGAAAAAGGATTTTTTTTTTGATTTTTTTTTTAATTTTATTTAAAAAAAAAACTTTACTAACATTATTTTTTATTTTTCGTTATTCAAAAAACGTTAAATATTTTTTTTTTATTTTTTTCTTTGAAAAAACAAATTAAATTAAAAAAAGTATTCTTTTGTTGGCAGCAATTTTTATTTTGCGTTTTAAATAGTTTTAATTTGCGTTATTTGGGAAAATGCAATATAACATCCAATGTGAATAGTATATAATGACATGCGTATCATTACATATCTTCACGGCTTGTTTTTTTTTATGTGGCTGTCAACATTTTTCAGTTAAGCATACTTGATTGGCTTATAAATTTTAATGGGATAACCATTAGAAAAGAATTTAATTGTAAACAGTGTGGTAACAAGTCCCGTCCGTACAATATATTACAGTGATATTTGCAATAGAGCTTAGCGCGGTATAATACTGCAACATTAATATTTCGAAGCTGTGGACATTACATTTCACCATGGCACGATTATTATTAGATAAGTAGCTTTGGCTCATAATAGTCGCAAAACTGGTAAACATGTTTAATAGGACATTCAACTATTTTTATAGTTTATTTTTGAAGACCGAAAAACCCGTGGAGACCTTACAATAACCTACCGAGCACTGCATAATCTTTTTGGTATTGATGTAGCATCGATTTTCAAACTTAATAGGGACACGAGGCTCAGAGGTCACAGTTTAAAACTAAAAAAGGACTTTTTGCGCGACAAAACGTTTTATCTAATCGTGGTTTTCAAGTGTGGAACAATCTACCCAGCGAAGTTATTGAAGCTCCTCAGTAAACGCTTTTAAAAATGGATATGACAAGTGGATTAGTCAGGACACATAAGTTTTTTTTTTTAGTTTTCTTTTGGTTTTTTTGTGTTTTCCTTTTTCTTCTTTAGTTTAGTCTATATTTTTATTTCTGCTAACTCGTAAAAAGGGTTTTATAGGATTTATCCTCTACCCTTATCGTTTTTAATAATAATAATAATAATAATAATAATAATAATAATAATAATAATAATATTCAGTATTTGGAGTTATTAAGTGGACAGTAAATGAGCTGCGCCAACTCGACGTGAGTACTCGCAAGCTTATGCACCTCTATGGAAGCTTGCACCCAAGATCGTCCGTTCCACGACTGTACCTCCCACGAAATCGAGGTGGTCGTGGACTCTTAGGTTTGGAGTATCTCCACAATAGAGTAGTTTTGGATACAGCCTGTAAAGTCATAAGGAGCAGAGATCCCCTGCTACGCTTGGTCCATGACCATGAAGTAGCAGGTGCTGGAGCCTTCATCTTTAGGGAGGCCACGAGAGCAGTTGATGAACTTGATCTCATTTTCGACATTGAAAGGGAAACCCAAAACTAGATCACCAAGTTGGGTCCCGTTCAATTAAAAGCCCACATAAAATCTGCCGAGCATTTGATGCTCATGCAGACATATGGATAAGCCGATGCATGGTGTCTTTTTTAAGACCATAGAAGACTTCGGCTTATCCAAAAATCTGTCTTTTGCTTTTTTGAGGTCAAGAGGGCTGAAGTCGGAGACCGAGGGATTTATTCTTGCTTGTCAAGATGGCGTTTTTAACACATTGGTCTACCGAAGCCGAATTATGGGGTTACAGGTACCTGATATTAACTGCAGGGCCTGTCGGAAAGAGCCAGAGACCATTATGCAGTTGCTATCCGCATGTTCAACATATGCGGTCTCGGCATACGTCCGTAGACATAACGCGGCCTTGCGAGTGTTCTACTTCTTTCTTAGGCCCTCGTACGGGTTAGACGAAACGCCAGTGCCGCCCTATGCTCCAGCAGATATTGAGTCTGTAGTGGAGAATGATAGTTGTCGCAATTCGGCTGAAATCTTAGCCTGTCGCATGCAAAAAGAAATTATCCTTGGGTCCCTAAATCTACTCAGAGCACATGAGAATCGATCCCAGTAGCTGCTTACTCCATGGACGTGGAGAGCAGCTATTGGTCTTTCACCAGCTCGTCACCTCGTAGGTGTCGGAATGCGAGGTGACCTGACTGGTTTTTATTTTTAAATAATAATAATTATAATAATAATAATAATAATAATGATAATATTATTCAGTACAATACTATTCACAGCGCCTGCACTAGAATAGTATTATACTGTGGTTTGGAATTTTAAAATATTTTTAAAAGTCATCATAAACAAAATATTCTTGGATATACATTCGTTTTATGAAAAAATAAGCAACTTTTTATTTTTTAGTGTCCATCTGTCCGGCCGATGTAACGATTTTTGTAAACACGATAACTCAAGAACGAATAATCCGATCGACTTAAAATTTTCAGGAAAAATCAAGTTCTACAAGGGGAAGATCCCTATTGTTTTTGAAAGTAATCCCCCCAAAAATAAAAAATTATGGGGTTAAACTTTTAAAAAAATTGAAAAAAGCTAAAAGAAATTTCCGATTAACGTAACATTTTTTTAGAAAAAAATACTTTTATTATTCAGATCAATTCTACCAATTTTGAAAGTAATAACCCCAAAAGCAAACAAAGTTATGGGGGTTCAACTTTTAAAAAAATCGAAAAAAAACTGAAAGAAAATTGCGATAAACGTAATTTTTCAGTGACTTTTATTACAAGGATCAGTTCTACCAATTTTGAAAGTAAGCCCCCCAAAAAAATTTCAAATTTTTTTCATTTTTCGCTAGGTTTTTTTTTTATTTTTTTTTTGTGTTTGGGAAAATGCAATATACCATGAAAAGTATATAATGGAATTCGTAGCATTACATATCTTCACGCTTGTTTGTTTAGTTAATTAATATTAATAAATAAAACCTATAAATCAGTTTTTTATATATTTTTTTTCATCGTTTTACATTTGCTATTAAAACAATATTCTTCTTTAATTTAGAAATATTTAGTGTATTTGAAATATAAAGTCTTAAAATGTATTCTTTAATTAGTCTTTATACAGGGTGTATTTGAAATAGGGTCGAAAATTTTAACAGGTGATTCTACATGATAAAATTTGACAAAAAGTTCCTATAAACATATGTCTAAAAATGCGTCATAGGGGAGCTACGCCCCTTTGAAATTGGCTAAAAAAATCGGTTTTTATTTAATAACTCAGGAACCCTTTGAGATATATTAACGAGGTTTTGCACGTGAATTAATCCTAATAAGGCCCATCTTTGTATGTAATTTTCACGTACTTATTTAAACCAGGGGTGTGCGAAAAGGGGGGTCCTTATCAGTTTTTTGTCCCAAACTTTTTTCTGTGTAACTTTTTTGCAATTTTATTTTTAAAATATGATTCCTCAGGTCAAAATACATAAAAAAGGTACTCTTGTTGTAATACTGTAGGATTAACCGTTTTCGAGAAAAGTTAATTTGAAGGTGAAATTTCACTGTTCGAGGACGAAAAATTAAATACTAAACTGTCGAAAACCAAAATTTTAATGATGCAATGTTATTTTACATCAAAAGCTAAGAAAAAAAGTTTCCATACATGTAGGTCGAAAAAACGCTTTTAAAGCTACCATAGCCCTTTAAAAATGGTGCATATTTAGGAGACCATAGCTCCATTAGGATTCATTTTTGGAAGTACCTGTATATGAGGTTTTTTTCTTAGTTTTTAATGTACATTCGCCCTGCATCATTAAAATTTTGGTTTTCAACATTTTAGTATTTAATTTTTCGTCCTCGAACCGTGGAATTTTACCTTCAAATGAATTTTTCTCGAAAACGATTAATCCTACAGTATTACAACAAGAGTACCTTTTTTATGTATTTTGATCTGGGGAATCATATTTTAAAAATAAAATTGCAAAAAAGTTACACAGAAAAAAGTTTGGGACAAAAAACTGATAAGCTTCCCCCCCGTTTCGCACACCCCTGGTTTAAATAAGTACGTGAAAATTACATACAAAGATGGGCCTTATTAGGATTAATTCACGTGCAAAACCTTGTTAATATATTTAAAAGGGTTCCTGAGTTATTAAATAAAAACCGATTTTTTTAGCCACTTTCAAAGGGGCGTAGCTCCCTTATGACGCATTTTTAGATATATGTTTATAGGAACTTTTTGTCATTTTTTATGATGTAAAACCATCTGTTAAAATTTCCGACCCTATTTCAAATACACCGTGTATATTTTGGTTTCAGAACTTTAATCACGGAAAATCTCGTATATACGTATACAGTACATTCATATTTTATAATTAAAATTTCTCGCCCTTTACACTATTAGTGTGTGAAATAAATTTAAACGTAATTGCATTAATTTTGTTTAAATTGCAACATGCTAGGCATTCTACCAGGTTTAGTTTACATTCTCCCTTTTAATTTACCACAGAACATACAGAACTATACAACTAAAAATTGCTCATGATATACAACAGTAAAACTTTTTATCATGCTAAGCAACTTATTTGTTTTTATTTTGCACTTTTAAATTTTAATTTTCTTTAAATAGTATTATAATACCGTCCGGTTGAAATCCGTGAAATATGCGCATTGTACACTGATAGACAAATCTAAAAATAGTACAACCAAACGTTGTTGTAACAATATTAAGCTATATAATACAATTTTTACGTAAGGTTATGTCAATCTGTCAGTTCGGTCAAGTATTTTTAATTCTTAGCAACAAGGTTACCTAATGTATTGTCCTTATTTTGTACACATTTTGGAAGTTGGACCACCTTGTATTTATCAACCTTAGTCAGTACTGAAATTTGTTTGTGCTGTCGTCTACCGGTGTCAACTTCAACCTCAATCTCATTCGCTAAATTTAGATGGTGAAAATCAGCTGATTTTAACAAAATTTTGGAAGTAAGCATAGCAAAGGTGTAATGGCTGATTCAGGCATAATCATCACTAACTAATCTAAGACATTATGTCCTTTTTATTGGTTAGGTGAATCCACCTTTTTTTAGCTAATAAAAAAGACGGAACGGCTTAGTAAGTTAGTGATAATTATGCCTGAATCAACCTTAACTACTTACTATAATTAAAACTCTCTTAAATTTTCCCCAGCAAAATTTAGATAAACAAATTTAACGAAGAAAAGGGACGATGGTTCCTTGTATGGGAAGGTTTAGACATTACAGGAAAATCCCAAAGGTTCAGTTTTGTTAGATAATCCTTAAAATTTAAAAACTTTGTTGTAGTATTTTTAATCATAAAATTTTAATTATTTGTCTATCCTTAGAATTTCTTTGTCTAGCACCGCTATGTAGAAAAACTACTCGTACAACATTTCATTAGGGTTAATTTTAGAGCTGTTATAAAACGGTTAAGGTAATAACAAAATATTATTTAAGTGCAGCGATGGAACCAGAAGTAATTTCAAAACTAATTCTCAGATTTGGGCATAGACAAAATAAACAAATAGATTGATTTTTGACCGTCTGCGCATACTTCTGCGTCCCGACTAAATGCGTCCTCCATTTTGATTCCAATTGTCCAACATAAAGTAAAAAAATATATATTTTATGTTGGTAACACTGTGTTGCGTTAGATAGGAATATTTTCTTTGTTAGAGATGTGTATTTTCATTTCACTTCAGTAGTCAGTAAAAGTTTCTTTTTGTCGTTGTTTTGTTGCAACAGTTTGTTATATATGTAAAAACTAAATCAATATGTTATATTACACATTATTTATTTTTACCAGTAATTTAAATATAAAAATATAATTCTTCGCACACACCTCTAACATATTCGTGAAACAGGTTAACATAACCTAATTTATGTATGTTTTGAGTTTGTTTTCGAGGTTTTTCTGTTATTTTTTCTACGCGTTTGGTGTTTTGTGCTAGAAGGGTGAACATTTTATTTTATTATATAATAGCGTTTTTAAACTTTTAAAGTCTTTCTGTGTTTTTTGTATATTTTATAGTGCTTTTTCAAAGAACTAGTAAAGTCTTTGCAATGACGTGTTTTATAAAAAGTTGTAGAAACATAAAACGACTGCTACCTGCAGACAGCAGTATCATATTTTTTAGGTAAGTTTGATTTTTTTTAATATAACATAAGAAAACATTAAAAAGTAAGGTTATGTCGTTTATTTATTTACATTTTACCCACTGATTTCTGACGTAACTTTCGATCAAAATGGAGGACTCGTAAATTTGTATATAACCTTGAGATGACAGCTCATCTATGTTCTTTGTCTATGGATTTAGGTAACATTTATATCTACCGCTAGATAGAGTAACAGCCGTTAAATTCAATGGAATGCCTAAAATGCATAAAATTGTATTTTCTCCGTAATGCAAACAAATAACTCAATTTTATAAACTGATCTCAAATCTAAGTTAAAAGCAGAATCAACTGGAAGATAGCGATTGGTTTAATTTTGGTTTCTTTTGAAGAAAGTTTAAGCAAAGTAGAACCTCTAAAATTACACTTTGAGTAGTTCTGTAATGTCTGGACCTTCCTATAGAATGATCCATCGTTCGCTTTCTTTGTCGATTCAGCGTCGGGATAAAAAATTCTCGAGGTCCAGACCTAGGTGGAAAAAATTACGTTATTAAACCTTAATATAAAATACACAGAAAAAAATAACAAGCACCATTTACCTATTTCCAGAAAAATGATTTTATGATAATTAAATATATAATAACTTTACTTTGATAATAATTATAATTATTATAAAAAAATAAAAAATAATTATTATTATTATAAAAAAATAAAAAAAACTAGTTTTTGAATGTTCTGTGAAACTTTATTAAAAACTTTACCAAAAAATGCAACTTCAAACGAATTTAATTGCGAAAAAAAATGGTTAGGTTTGGACTTATTTCGACTTATTGATTCAAACATAAGCAGCTTTGACAAAAAGGTCTAAAGTAATCCACACAAACGTCTCAGTCAAAAAAAATACTCCCAGGGAGGTTCCAGGGAGCTCCCCAATAAACTTCCATGGCATGTCCCATATTCAGCCTCTGGGAGCTTTCGGCGAGTGCGAACTGTGCATTAACCTTAAAGAGCTTTCGTGTCATTAGTCCCATACAACTCCCAAAATGTGCCTATGACTCTCATAATATATCAATAAGCCTCCCTTTGCTGGATTTACCCCCAAATGAATAAATAATGTTAGTCAGCCAACAACAAATATTTTTCTGGCTGAAATGAGTTTCAGCCAGCAAAATATGCATAAAATAGTAACTTGGTAATAAACTGTAAATATCTAGCATATTTTTACTTAAAAAAGTTTCAAAATTTCAAAATAAATTTGGAACGCCATTACCCATGTGAGGTTCCACAAACTTTTCAGCACTATCACTCACTCCTATTTCGCAACTGTTTTTCTCACTACTGAGCTCAATACACGGAATGGGCCTTCGAAGTGTTTTACGAAGATGGGCGAGCGGACGTGCCCATAGAATTAGACTAAATATGTTTTTTTTTTTTTTTTTTAATAAACTCTTTGGGGTTTGTCATACCCCTACCTGGTTAACGGAGGGCTAAAAGTCGAAAACTAATTTCATAATATACCATTTGTAGTGGATCGTGCAAGAAAATATCCCTTTTATACTAAACTTTGACCGCAACTTAAAATATAAAACAGGCTTCTTTCTTTTCGTGAGTCTAGCAAATACTTATGTGAAAGAAAGAAGCGTTTAAACTAAAAATATAACCCATCCTAATTTACTATGGACAAATCTAATTAGTATTTTGTTAAATGTTGAGCTGGGAAAATTAATTCCAATTATTTTCATTTATTTGTCTTTTAGGTTTATGTTTTCACCTGGAATATATGCAAACTCATCACAGGGACGCTAATTAAACAATTTCCATTGAATTTTTTTGAAGTATTATTCTTAATAACTTATTAATAATAAGTAAAACATCTTTGTATACAGATTCAACCCAAAAAGGGGTTTATCCAAATAAAGTGACTTTTTTACATTTTATGAGATTTGTGATTTTTTTTTGACATTCTGTTCTTTTTCTCAAAAAAATAAATATGGGGCGTTAATTGGAACTTATCCATGAATTTCTAAAAAAAATTGATCCATGAGAAAATTTTCTAAGTAACCTTTTTGTAGCATAAAATAGCTTCGCAAGTCAATTTTGACCATGTTGATACCCTAGTAAAGCCATTTTTTATATACAAGGGTATTTTTTTTTAACATTCGCTTATTATTCAAAAATAATTTCCCTTCCCAAAATCGCCTGATTTCAACGTTTTTATATTTAAATAATAATAAAAAGACTTAACATGTTTTCTTTCTCAAAAGAACGCCGAGTGCAACAACTAAATATTTTTTTAAAAATCTAAAAAAACTGAGGGTTGGTTTTTGACCTAAATGATCATTTATAGGGGGTGGGACCCTAAAAAAGTCCATTTTTTAATTTTGACTGGGCACCCTATTGCCAACGTTAACTGGGTTATAACTTTGGTGTGGTAAACAGCCGCGTCTTGTGGTTAATACACAGGTGACTAAAATACGAGAGCTTCTGGTATCTAAAATACGGTCACAACCGCATGTCGGTATCACGTGATATATTATTATGTGTGTGGCCCTTTGTACAGGTCCAGTTGTTGATGTCTCCATGTTAATTATAACTAGAGTCGCGTTCAATTTTTTTTTTGTCAATAATTTTACGTTACGTATGTTACACTTTATATGGGTTTTCTTGATCTTTTTTTCGAAGGACCAATTTTAACGGACATTGCTTTACAATGGAACTAGAGCGCTTTAAAAATATGTATAAAATAAGATACGGTTAAATATATGTTTAAAGCCCTGTTGATTCCTTAAAAATTACTTGTCCATAAACTAACTACATTTGGGGTTCTAGAGCAAAACTAGGAACTTTTTACATACATACATTATACAAACCTTATAAAAGTTAAAATTAAAATAATCACTAAAGGATTATAAATATGAGACTTTTTATTCTGTTTTTTCTACGTTAATTGTCTCAAAATATATATTAGCTAAATCACCACTAATGTTGCTACGGTTTTCATAGCTAATTATCTGCAAAACTAATTTGTTTTGCTACAAAACTAGCATTTGTATACTACCAACAGAATGGGTTCTTTGTTGTGGGTACCACCAGAAATAAGCTTTCCTCAACTATTTCAAAAGGTTTGTTCTGTCTATAAATTACTACGAAATGAAGGTAATGAATTTATCGGCTCCAAATTAATTAAATCCTTTTTTAGTATAACCGACAACTTAGGTCCTGTTTTGTCTAAGTAAACATTTTCTTTTTAAAGTTAATTTTTATATTTTTTGTTCTGCTTATCTTGCTTACATAATTTACTTTAAATTTAATTTTCATTTTTATTTTTCTCATTTACCAGAAATAAATTTGCTTTATACTAAAAATAAACATTTAACAAGTGTTTTGCATAACATAATTTTTATGTAAATACTAATTTTATATAATATAGATGAAAAATTCTATGAGTATCATCAACCGGAATTAATTAAATAACTGGGGGTTAAGTTAATTATCTTTTTTTTTAATATTAAAGTTTTTTCTGTAATGTAAAATATTTATTGCCCTACGGGGTTTATCAGAACTTACGTTAAAAAAATTACATATGCACTTATACAGCAATAAAAACAATAAAAAAAATGAGCAAAATTTAAGTGGGGGGTATGAAATTTTGAGATAAGACTGTTTTGTTTCCACCAATCCCAGAAGCTGCTACAATTACCTATAGAAATGGGTAAATTGTCCAATTAGTTTCTATGGAAACATACCTAGCCCAAGGTATTAATTTTGAATGTTTGATGATAATGTCAAATTGAAATTTTTCATATGACAATTTGTCAAAAATAGTTTTTTCTATTAGGCACTTTGGATATGATTAATAGCTTTTTTTCTAACAAGTGCGGAAAGAGGTCCTTTTCGGCACTCCGCTATTCAGGCAAATGCAATCATTTTTATTGCTAAATTAGGACCTAAAATTTAAAATAGGATTATAACAAAAAAAAAAACTTTACAAAATTTAGAAAATTATTACAATAAAGTTAAAAAATCCATAATCTTCCAGTAATATAACCGTTTACATCTTAAAAACTATTTTTGACTAATTGTCATATGAAAAATTTCAATTTGACATTGTCATCTTTCAAAATGCTACTGGTATGTTTCCAAAATTTCATACATACAGCCCCCACTCAAATTTTGCTCATTTTTTTTTATTGCTGTATAAGTGGTTATGTAATTTTTTTAACGTAAGTTCTGATACACCCTGTATAATATAAAAAATATTCATATTACAAATTATTAAACGGCAAAAGCTGTGAAAAAAAGTTAATAAAAATCCTGCAGAATAAATTATTGCCCTAATATTTGTACAATTATTGCGCAAATGGTGTTTATTTCTCGAAACATAAGTACCATTTCATTAAATAATGGTTTTGCACCAATATAAACCTAATTTAGGAAATAACAGCGTAATACGTATTCATTAGAAGCATATGTTGAGAATTTAGCAAAATATTAATGGACTATAACCGGATAATTCTCTTATAAATAATGGGACAGTTTAGACTGTATCCACAATTGTAACGGTATTTTTAATTTTATTTTATGAATAGGAATAACTGCAACTTTTAAAAATAAAATAATAATACTTCACTGTTTCGAGTACAGAAGAAATACTGCTGAATACTGAAATATTGCTGCTGCTACTACTACTACTGCTCGATTTTCACCAAAAATAAACCCAACCTAAAATATTGGTTTCAATTTGAAGTCTTTAGCTGAAAGCATTCTCAAATCACTTTTTTTTTCTGACAAACCGACAGACACTTTACTGTTTCGAATACAGAAGAAATACTGCTGAATACTGAAATACTGCTACTGAAAATATATTTTTTTTTGGAAATATTTATGTTTATTTTTTTTTGTTGGATAAAATTGTTTTTACGGCCCAATTTTCCCCAAAAATAAACCTAGCAGAAAATATTGGTTTCAATTTGAAGTCTTTAGCTTAACCCGACATGGTCACACCTCCAAATAATTACGTAATGGTCACACGGGGTCCCCCAGACCCCAAGCAAAAAACAATTTGTTATTTTTGTTTTTTCGATTGTCCGTATAAATAATCTTTCCAGAAAGTAAGTTTAAGACTTCCTTTTCATAATCCCGTCGTTTGTTTTAAATGTTTTTAAATTTTTTATGTAAATATAAGACTTTTAAATTTTTTTTCGAAAATTTTGGCATTTTTCAGTTAAAAAATTCCACAGGCTTTATTTTTTAAGATAAAGCAATAGTTCCAAACAGGTTTTCTTCGTGAAGCGATTCACTATCAAGAAAAAATTTGTGCTATACTGAATTGTGAAAAAAGTATATTTATTCGGATGTCTGAAGTTGACTATTTCGGCAAATTTGTGAATCGAAAGAAAGAAGTGGGTAATGTAGGTTATACAGTAAATAAAGTATTTTTATTGAGAAAGTAAACTTATTTCGTGTTTATTTATGCATTACATAGTATTTTACATAGGAAAAAAATAGATGACAAAAGTTAATCACGGCCAATACAGCCAACACACAACGCCGCTCTATGCTCTTCACAGACTGGTCTTTCGCACGAAGGACAAGCGAATCGTGATTTACGATCCTGCTGTCTTTTGCATAATCCACACCTCTTTTTTGTATTTAATTCCAACATAGCAGAACTTTCAACTCTAGAATTCATGTTCAGAATTGTCATTATGCCCTTTCGTAGGCTAAGACGAAGACTCATTTCAGAAAGACGTCGTTGCAAAAACGGTGTCGCCAAGTGCAACGACAATTTATCGAGACAATGTTTCATTCGTACTTCTTTGTTTATTTTTTTGTTAACGTTATAACATTTGAAAAGTATACGAGAATTGACGGCTGCAATGTCAAGAATACCAAGAAATACCCGCATTGGCCACCTGTTAGTTTTAGCAGCAACGGTGTAAGAATGACACAGCCAATCGAAGCAGTCAGTGCCTCCTTTTGTTGAGTTGTAATGCAAAACAATATCTGGTTTTCCACCCGTAACATTTGTCGTATGCTTATCAGACGTTATCAGTAGTACAATTTTATTTTTTTTCGGTGTAAAAGTGACGAGAGTCATACCTTGAGCGTGGCAAAACTTGGAATCGGGAACTTCTTTCGAGCAAACTTTCATTTCAGCCGGTATCTGCGTTTTGTTTTTCCTTATAGTACCCGTAATTTTTAGATTGTACGGCTCTTTCATCATGCGCTGTACAAGCGGTACTGAAGTGAACCAATTGTCGCAAGTTACGGTGCGCTCTGTACCGTGAATACACTCGGTGGTTTTGCGAAAGTAGTATTCGGTCAGCTGTTCATTTTCAAGTTTATCATTGATTGCGATTTTCCCCAAGTACGGAAGAGCGTAAATAAGATATGATGTACTCGGATCATTCAATGAAAAAAATTTCAAGCCGTATTTATCCGGCTTTGATTTTATATACATCCTAAATTTACTGCGGCCGCGAAAACCGAACAGAATTTCATCAACAGTCGTATCACGACCTGGCTGATAGCACGCGGTACAATTTTTAATAAACAATTCCCAAACCTGACGAATTGGAGCAAATCTGTCATCTCTGTTTCTCGTTTCTGTATTGTCAAAACGAAGACAAGTAGACAAAACCATGAACCGTGCTCGAGGCATAACGCAACGATAGAAACTCATTCCGTTTTGATGACTCCACAAGTCGTGCGTATTGACGTGTGTAGATTTCCAGGAACCAATATAATAAAAAAGAGCTATGAAAGCTTTCATTTCTTCGACGTCCGTGTGATGATGGTAGGTCTGAGTATCTTGCTCGCGCTCAATCATTTGAGCACAGTGTTCCTCGATTTGCAAATTAGTGCAATTTACAATGATCTCAATTATTTCAAGAGGAAATAGAGCATCCCAAAATTCTTCGAGTTTTGTCAACTTTGCAGCAGGTCCTGCAGGTCCCGGGATATACGTCGGTGGAATGTCGCTTAGCCGATCTAATGGACAGAAAAAAATATCAAAATAAATATTTATTTCGAACGAAGCATAAGAATTAGAGTAAAATATAATTTTTTATAATTCGGAAACAATAGTAGTTTATTGACGTTTCGGCAATGGCTCACTTTTTTTGCTGCGTGAAGTTGAATACAATCGGAGCGCATGCGCGCGCATGGGCGGAGATTGTATTCGACTTTACGGAGCAAAAAAAAGTGAGGCAATGCCGAAATGTCAATATTCTATTTTATTTGCAATTGCAACGATAAGTGGCCTATTTTGGCCTTTTTTTCGAAGATATATAGTCCATTTTTAGGCAGTCGACGCAAACGCGCGAAC
>OY294049.1:19574714-19679394 GCA_958510825.1 Brachypterus glaber
TGTTCATTATCTTGTTGAATTAATACATTTGAATTACTTAACTTATCATTATTTATATCTAAAGAAAAATCTGGTTCTAGCTCAGAGAAATCTCTTTTTATAGCTTCTGCATGTTCTAAACTAAATTTAGTTATATTATCATTGCTATGTTCCATACTTTCTTGTACTTCTATTTCTGTGTCCTTTGTTTTATCAGTTTTTATTTCCAAAAAAGGACATGGTTCTAGAATTACTGGTTTCAAAAGTTTTTTTTCTAAAGCAGTTGTATTTTCAAAATTAAATCTGGTTATATCAGTGCAAACATCATCAGTATTTTGCAGAAATATATTTATTTTCTCATTTCTTACTTCTAAACTGGTACGTGGTTTTATCTTATCTAATATTTCTAGTTTTAAATCTTTTAAACTATTTGCATTTTCTAATTTTTTTTCAGTTAAATCCCTAAATTTTTCATTATTCATTTGAAATATTTTTGTTTCGTTATCATATACATCTAAAGAAAAAGGTAGTTTTATTTGTTGCGATACTCCTAGTTGTAAAGATTCTTCTTTTAAATCGTTTGTGTTTTCTATCCCTAACTTAGTTATATTAGTACATAGGTTTTTAGAGTTTTCTGGACGGAATAATGTTAGATCATCCGTATTTATTTCTGAAAAGAAGCATGGCTCTATTTCCTCTAATATTTCCAGATCTAATGGTACTTCTGTACCAGTAACAATACGAAACCGTTTTTCATATAAAGGCTTTTGAAGTTCTTCTAGCTGTTGTTCTAATTTATTTATTTCTAGGTAAAAAATAGCTTCCAATTTCATACTCTCTACCTGAATATGTCTTAAAGCTTTTATTCTTTTTTCCAAGTTATTCACAGTGACTGTGCTCATTTTAATAAAAAATCATACTTTTTTGACATTTTTTTTTAAGGTTTTCCAAATGTCAAATTTAATTTTTTACCAAAATGTCAATGTGAATGTCTGTATTTTTTATTTAATAATTTAAAAATAAAAAATTTACTCTAAATATTATTAAAATATTGGAAAATGGAGTGGAAGAATAAAATACAAGGATGGAGCTATTTAGAATATTTTTATCAAAATTAATGGAGAGCCCCTAGCACAAGCCAAAAGCTTATTTGGGACTCTCCATGACTCTGTAGTAAATTATTCACAAATAAAATAAAATAAAATAAATAAAATTTTGATGGCTCCTTTGAGTATGTGATCTTAAAAGTTCATGATTAAAACTGTGTTTATACCGGATTTTTTTCCAAGAAACGTCGCTGGAAAGGGTGTCCTAATGAGCCAATAATTATAGTACATCTTCTTAAATAATTCAGTTTGTAACATTTTTAATAAGATGAAAATGTGGTAAGTGGCAACAGATTTTCAGAGCTGGAGTCGACTTAATGGCAAGGTGCTATGGGACGGGTTCACTGCCTATATATAAGCCATAAGCTATACTTTTTTTATTCTCTGTCCTTTTATTATTTATTATTGAGGTTTAAATTTACAGTTGTTTATGTTACTGTTATAAATTATTATTTTTTTTGTAGTTTATTTACAGAAACGATTATCAAAAACGTTACAATACGAATTAACACAGCGTAAAATTCAACGTTTTCGGATAATTGGCTTGCCCAGGAAAAGGTATAAATAAGCACACACCAGCCTAATTTATGTATACGCATTTATCGTTAATAACAAATGAAACCGTTAAGCAAAATCTCGTTTAGTATACTCTTAAATGTATTTAGTAATGTATTTGGGTAAATTAGTTTATAGCAGCTTAAATTTAACTGTAAAATATTGCCATTATTTCTAATTTGAACAGTCTAACTGCAAAGCGTTTAAATCCTAAGCAGGATTTAAGAAAAAAAATAAGCTTGATTTATTTTACTTTATATTTTGCGAATAATTTTAAGTTAAAAACAAATTAGAACTGCTTTAGTAACCAAAATAACCTCAAATGTTTTTTAATGTATACGTATATTGTATAAATTAATAGGATGGAAAATATTCTCAAAGTAAACCAAAAATTTTAGTAGCCGCAATTTAATGTTCTGTTTTTAGAAAAATCGTAGAAGTTAATACTTGAAAGATATTGGTTTGGACTTTTTACTTAAGGTATGTATTGTTGACGATGTCATTATTATTTTCTTTTAGTGGAATTTAAAAATTAATTATTTATAATTAATTTTATTAAAAAACATAATTTTAAAATAATTGTTTTATATTTTTTGAATAGATTTAACTGACCTATTATATTTTACTTCTTAAATTAATGATGTCAAGATTGGATCCTGCTGGAGATTGTCATCAATTTTCGGATTACTTTGAGGATCTTATGCATTCTATGGGATATTCGGTAACAATGTGTGGCTTTATAATTATTTTCTAAAAAACTGAGTTCCTATTTAATAGAAAAAATTTGTGCACAAATTAAATACGCAATAAACATAAATAAAATCTGTTATATACCTCACAAAAACTTTTATTTATTGTATTTGACTATATACTTTAATGGGTACAAAACAGTATAATAGTCTTTATGAAGAATTATTATAATTCGCAACTCCTAAATTACTAAACAAGCCTTTCAGTACTAATTTCTATTAAAGATTTACACTTAAGAGCAATAAGAATATTTAAAGTTAGGCGTTTGAAGTTTATAATATACTGTTCGCAATTTTAAGTGTTGGTTAAAAAGTTAACAAGCCTTGAAAATATATAATGCTTTGCATTTTAAAGTATATTCTTTACAGTGGACTTTATATTGCGTTGTTCCTCGTTAACTTTAAAAACTATGCTTTTACCTTTATTTTTATGATACATAATTTTTTTACGGTACATTAATGCTAAAAGACAGTTAGACAGATGGACAGACACACAGAGAAAATATATCCTAATAATATTATGAAGAATTTGTGACACTGCTTTTAGATACTTGTTGCAAGTTATTAAATTAATTTAAATTTTGGAGGTGAGTGCGGTTATCTCACTAAATATGCATATTGAGAAAAAAATTCATATAACTAATTTTGTTAAGGAAAAAATTTTCAACAATTTTTGTTTACATTCTTTTTTTAATATATTAATAACAATCGTGTTATAAATATTCAAAAATGACTATGTTAGGGGTGAAATTGTTTTTTTTATTTTTCAGTAAAATTATTCATCAGAGGATATGAGCGAACTTGTAGCTCTTGAAATTATACATTATATATTTTCAAGTATTTTGTTACGGTTACAGTGGGCGCTGAAAGTCGAGTTGAGCCCTCTGTAACTGTACCAAAGTAAATAGTAAAAGTAAAATATGAAACTTATAGAGAATTTCAAGAGCTAAAAGTTTGCTCATTACTAACTACTTTTATCGTCCGATGAATAATTTGGCTGAAAATTGGAAAAAACCAATTTCACCTCCAACATGGCTATTTTTAAATAAACTCGATTGTTATTAATATATTAAAAAAATGATTCAAACAAAAATTGTTGGAAATTTCCTCCCTAACAAAATTGGTTATATGCATTTTTATCCTAAGATGCACATTAAGCAACTCACCCTTAAAATTTAAGATAGCGGACACCCCTTACGCAAAACACCCGGTGAAAAAACAGGAGTGTACTGTTACCATCTACTACTATCCTTTAAATTATCAGCCCGTGTACATTTATTGCAATTTACATTTATTATTTGACTGGAATAATTGTGAATTGTACGTAATTATATGTTTCCGTCACATAAAGTCCTTGTTAAAGTCAACAATGCAGGTAAGATGTCGGTTTCAGCAGCTCTTGAGTGTTAACGTTTACCCTTCGAGATTTTACGTCATAAAGAAGACCTAAGTAAGGCATGTCCCAAGTCATTAGGGAAGATTGTTATACTCCACGCAGCTTCACAGCAGAGGAGTATTGAGGGGGGAATGGCCTGCCCCTAAGGGAAAAGCTTGTTAAAAAAATAATACAAATGATATTTAGTTTATTCACAACGAGTTGTTAAACATTTAGTAAAGGGCTAATTACATATATACATAAAAGTTGAATAATGTATTATTATTAACTACAACTTCCTTAAAAGTTAGAAACACCTAAATTTCCTCCCTTGGTCGGGAAGGCTCTTGTAGCTCACTTAATTTGGATTTATTGACTTGAATTCTATGACAAAACGGCTTTAAATACATTTATTTTTTTATTTACTAATTTATTCATGATTTGTTTTTATAAAATAACATCACATAGAAATTTAAGTTATATCTTTTTGAAATTTATGAAACATAAACAGTGACTACTTCTAACTTTAAAGGTTATTATATTACTAGTTTGTGGTTAAGTTAAACGTGATTAACTTTTTTTAAGAAAATACACTTGGTATAACAAGTAACCAAAAATAGTTTTAAAGCCAATCATTTGCTGACTTCAGTGTATTTCTTTGGTGTATGCCTACTATAATCAAAATTGTCTTTAAAATTCAGCTAGTGTATAAATTTCCTTTTCCTGTTTTTCTTTGTATTTTACACCGAAAACTATAACTAAATAGTTAATTTATTAGCTTAATCATGTCTCAATAAACGTCAGCTGTTACAACATAGAAAACGAAAAACAGGTCCTGCCCTCTATCGCTAAACTAACGAAGTACTTTATTTCACCTAGTTTTTAGAGAAAAAAATGTTTTACTTAATTTATATTCAAGGATAGTTGCGAGTTCTGGGACACCCTGTTTATTTCCGAAAATATGTCTATGTGAAGAGTTTACAAATAAATGTGTAACATGACATATTTTACGGCTTGTTAAATTAATTGTGCTAACATCAAGCCAGGCACGGTTTCTATACGTAAGTCGTAACTTTATAAAAGGTTGTAACTTTGGATATTGAGGCATTTTAAATAACCTTGCAATTAATAAAATCGAAGTAGCTATTTTCACGTCTGAAGTCACATGACTCAATTCTTTGGTTCGTTTTAGTTTTTTTGTTTGTTCGGTGTTTTTTATGCTAATGGGGGGCATAGTTCCCTCATTTAAACAGGGTGAATACAATTCTGACGAAAAATATACCTTAAAAGCTTTAAAATCCCTAAAAATCCGCTAAAAAAATACTGGACGTGGAAATAGCTTCGTGGACGTCGGACGTGCAAATAGCCCCTTTCTAATAAAATAGAATAGATTAGAAAAAATCTTTATTTTATAAAAAAGGGATACAATGTCTTTTAAAGAAATAGTGTCAACGTCAACATAAACTTAACCTAAAAACTTATTATTATAGACTTATATATTATATAGCCTTATCATCTAAAAATTCTTTTATGCTATACGGTTCCATTTTGATTAAATAATCTTTTAATTTTGTTTTAAATAATATTGAACCCATAACTATTTTAATTTCATTTGGAAGTTTATTGAAAAATGTTATACCTGCATAAAAATTACTTTTTTCATAAGTGGCCAGCCTATGTTTTGGGTAATAAATGGTTTCAGATCTAGTATAATGGTCATGCGTTTTATTTATACCGTGCTGCATATTATTTGTAGACATAAATACTAAGACCTCATATATATAAATTGCTGCTAATGTTGGTATATTATTTTGTTTAAAAACTCCTCTACACGAGTCTTGTATTTTCACACCAAATATGGTTTTTATTGCTCTTTTTTGAGCAACAAAAACTTCGCTGATTAGTGGACACTGACCCCAGAAAATAATGCCAAATCTTAGCAAGGATTGAAAGTTTGCAAAATACACTGTTCTCAGGGTGTCACTGTCCACATATGACTTTATTCGCCTCATGCAAAATAAGGCTTTATTGAGCTTTGGCAGGAGTGTATTTCAATCTATTTTCCAATCATCGTACCTACACAGTTATATTCTTAGACTGCAGTTTTTTCTTTGAATTATTATTTTTATAATTTTGATTAAAGTTAAGAAAAATCCTGTCTTGTTATATTAGTTATAATTTAAGTAGATGGATAATTTTTTTGTACTATTTATTAATATTTTTATTACTAGGTTAAAAAGGTTTTTATTAAAAAAAAATAGTTTAAAGTTAAATCATATAAAGTATGTATAAAAAATTTTGTTCAAAAGAACAGTTAATTTTTTTGAATTTTAATTACTTATATCTGTTATTTTAAAATGTAAAAAGTGATTGCTTTCAAACACTATACACTGATAGAAAAATCTAAAAATATTAATACAAATTTTACGATTATAATTATTCTAAAACATTATAACATTATATTAGTGGGTTGGCCAAAGCCGGATAACTAGGCCATTTCTGGCCCTTTTTGTCACCCCAGGCAATCCCAGCCATTTACTAATTTGAGTCCTCCTTGAACCTGCCCGTCCTTTCAATAAAGGTCAGGATATTGGCCTAGGGGAGATCTCTTAGTTCCTCTTGGTTGAGTCTTTGAGTTTCAAAGACTTGCAACCTGATCCTGTCGTATCTGACGCACTCGGCTAAGTAATGAGAGGATGTTTCATCCTCTCCGCAGTCTGGGCATAGCGGACTCTCTAGAATCCGCATTGTTGCCAGGTGCTTTCTTAGCCTGCAGTGGCCCGTGAGGACCCCTACAAGTTGTCTGAGTGCAGTTCTTCCTTTTTCCAGCAACCAGTCGGTCTTTGATTTGCTTGGGCCAGCCAGGAAGTCCCTAGCTTGCCGGCAACCGTCGACCGACCTCCATTGCTCCTTTAGCTTGGTATAAGCCCACTCGTCGAGAGCGGTCTTTACCTGCTTCCTTGTAACCCCCAATATAGGTTCCGGCCCCGTGCAGGCCATCCCTGATCCGAGTCTTGCAAGTTCATCTGCCTTCTCGTATCCGGGAATTCCACTATGACCCGGTACCCATACCAGTTTAGCTAGTCTTTGGATTTTCCCCAGGTTCTGAGAAATTGTGGTTTTCCTAACACTAGGCCACCAGACCACTGAGCCATACTAGACTCTTGGCCTTATAACCGCTGTGTAGATCCATCTAAGGACCTTGGGTGTAACACCCCAGGTTTTTCCCACTACTCGACGTATTTGCCAAAAGGTCGATGTAGATTTGTCAAGGACTTTATCTACATGATCCTTCCAGCTAAGCTTGGTATCCAAGGTTACTCCCAAGTACTTTACCTCCTGAGATAATTCAAGTGTTTTTCCGTACATTCTGGGAGCAATAAAATCCTCTATGTTCCTTCTTTTGATGAAGAGTATTTGCTCGGTTTTTGCAGGGTTTACCGATAGGCCGTTGCCTCTACACCAATCCTCAACATAACATTATATTAAATACAATATTAAAATTTTAGATATAAATGTTGTATCGTATAAATAAAATGCGTACAATTTGTTGTTCTAAATCGAACAACTCGTTAGTAAATACCGAACGCGTTTACTTGTTTGTTGTTTTATTCTATGCAATATGGTTGGCGCATATACAACTATTTATTGTTGTATTCTTCTAAGTTAATTAAGCTATTGATTACGATAGTGTTTTATCGGTGTACACTATACTATGTATATGCCTTTTTCTACGACTGCTTTAGAATGTAAACAAATACACACACTTTTCAAACATAGAATGAATCCATTCTAATACGGTATGAATATTCCGTATCAAGTGTTAGAATGAGCACATGTAGTGCCATCTCTTGTTTATAAAAGTAAAGAGAACTGTAGCAAAATTACCAAATATATATATATATATATATATATATATATATATTTTACCATGAAATATTAAATAATTAAAAAAAAATTAAAGTATTGCGTTAGAATTACATAAAGTTTATTAGTTTTTCTTAATATTTTGATTTTTTTATCAGTTTTTTATCAATTTAATTCAAAAATTAAAACTGCTCCATCTATTGTTAAATATTTAAACCTGATATCTGTCACAACAATCTGACATAACCTTCTATTTTTACATTATAATTTGTAAATATGTGCTAAAATTAAATAAAAATCTATTTTAAGTACTGATTTGATAAAATTATTGAATAACATTAATTGCTTTATTTAAAAACATGTGTTTTGTTGCATTTACAATGTCGAGTCACAAAAAACGCTGTTTTTAATCTTGTCCGCAGTTTAAAGCCATACAGTGTTTCATATTTGCAGTCGAAGAAAAAGTATAGTCTACAACACGTATGGAATAGTCATTCCGCGCTCGCGGGACCTCCATACTCGCCTGCCGGCTCGTATGACAAACTTTCCGCTCTCGCGGAATATTGCCTATTCCATACTAGTTATAGAATATACTATTCTTCTGCTATGATGTGGATATTCCAGCATATACTTTTATAATAAAGTTTCGAGTAAAACTCTAAAACTTCTTGATTGATCAAAGTCAAAGACACAAAAGCAATCCTATCATTGAGCAAAATTTATCATTCTATCATTTTATATTTTGCAGACTAAGTATTTTGACTAAATTTTAACCAGCAATTGTTAATTCTTTTGGAAAACATGTTAAATGAAGAACACAATTTTCATAAGGGGTTAAACAACAACTCATTTTTTCAGAAGGAACATTTATTTATTTTTTATTTTTTGTGGATTCAAAATTTTACACTGTTGATGTTCATTTGTGTAAATACGTGTAATTTTACACACTTTTTAGTAAAATTTACACAATTTTACACATTTTAACACATTTCCTTGTCAATTCAGGTCTACAAGGTCGAATGTGTTTAACAAACAATATTTAAAATTGGATATTAGTTTGACATTGTAAAACTTATACATAAAAACTTTAAATTCAAAATGGTGGATCCAATATGCATATATATATGGTAGACGTTTATTTAAAAATTGAAGCTATTTTAAGAAAAAATTGTACTGGAAGGTTTTTGAGGTCATTAAAAGTGAATCTGATATTAAAATTATAAAATTTAAAACGGCAGATCCAATTTGGTGGCCATAATTTCAAAAATTATAACCATTTTCATTTTCACTCAACCATCGAATACAAATAATTTAAGCACAGAAAAGCTTATTTAAATATTTATTAAAATGGTCCTTTAACTTTTTTTGTAGCAAAATAAAGCACACCAATTTTGTATTAAAAAAATATGTTAGCCTTTTCTAAAACTTTCAACTTCAGTTTTGGATATTTTAACTTGTTAATACCGATTGTATGCAAAAACTGAATATTGCCAAACGTATGAATGTTGTACTCTTTAATGTAATTTGTCATGCACGATTTTATCAATTTTATTAATTGTCAGTGACATATTTTTAAATGAGTCTGAAATTTGTTTCCGGTGGTGATGATTGATGTTAGGTTATATGGTTTTGGATTAAACTGCATTTATGTGAAATACCGGTAATACCTACACTGCGATTATAAAAAGTCATTCACATAAAAAGTAAACTGAATATTCAGTTACAAATGGATATGAAATCGGAAAGTTATTATTCTATACAATTGTACTTTAATTATTGTTAAAAAGACGCAACATTTGATGTCCGTCCTTGTACGTGACTTTAGAACTATAGTGTTTTTAACAAAAATTAAAGTACATTTGTATAGGGTCATAATTTCTTATCCATTTGTAACTGATTATTTAGTTACAAATGGATAGGAAGTTATGGTCTTATACAAATTAACTTTAATTTTTGTTAAAAACACTATAGTTCCAAAGTCACGTACTTTAATATTTAAGGACGGACATTAAATGTTGCGTGTTTTTAACAAAAATTAAAGTACATTTGTATAGGATAATATCTTCCGATTACCTATCCGTTGGTAATTTCAATTATAAAAGTTGACATTGTATTTCATAAATAATTTGACAGCGAAAACATGAAAAGCAAGGTTATGCATGAAAAGTTAGGCAGCGATCTGTTATATTGGCAACATTCAACAACACATTTTTGGCCGCTAATTTTATAAATTTATTAAATTTTTAAAGCACATAAATGCTGCCATGTCAATACTGGTGTGGATTACTCTGGTTTTTGCTTAAAACTATGCGAAAATTATTCATAGTTTCAAACTATTTATTCTCCTTATTTGCATAAAGCATAGACACCGTGTGTTTCCACCAGTTTGTATTTCTTAGTGTAAAAGGAATAATTCCCCAAGCTCTGATAGTCCTATCTTGTAGGAGTATCACGACTTTCGGAAACCTGCAGCGAGGTGCACCTTTAATGCCGCATCGCACAGTAGTTTAAATAACGAAATTATCGACCCAAACAGTTAATAAGCCAATATTTTACCGGGTATCACAAATCCAATGTACAGCCCCTTAACTTTTGTATTCGTAAAGATAAAATTTTGAAATTTGGTACCTGTAATGTACTTAAGGAACCTCAACTTTTGACATACTAAACAACATTTTTGTATTTTCGGTTTTACCAGAAGTGTTGACAACTTTCACATTTTGAGTGCGACATCTAGATGCCTTACATTTTTGGCATCTGTACTCTTTTCTGAAAATGTTGATACCACATAAGTGACATTTCAAGTGTCAAATTTTATTTTAATTTTGTTAACTAGGTGAGCCATAACATCTTTAATAAACTCCTTGGATACCAAAATGTTAAAAACAAATCTCTTAACAAATCTCTTAATATGCGCTAACTTTTAATAAATTTATTTGGACATATTTACCTAAATATAGAATAAAAATTACAATATTTTTAGCTTGGTTTATAGTTATTTGTTAATATTTTCATGCTTTTTCCAATAAACCTATTATATAATTAGATTCATAACCTATTATCATCACGAAGAATAATTTAAGGCAGTTTATTTTATTTATTTATTTTTATTTTTATTTATTTGTTTATACTCTTTACATGGACCTTTGTTTAAAGGTATTTTAACATTCAGAGTGTTACAATTATACTATAAAGCTTCTTCAGATTTCATTCTTCAATTTCTTGATAGACGTCATTTTTTTGTTTATAACCCTACCCAGATATATAGTGTATAACTATATTTTTTTGCAAGCTATTTTAGTACATTAAAATATTATTTTTATATCAAAATTTTCCACTGTGCATTGTAGTGAAGGTGTTTTGTTTTTTAAACTTTACATTTTGTTTTTTAATCGTAATTGTGTATGTTTTGTTTTTTGAATATATTTGCCACAGTTCTAGATTGTAACCGATGCTGAAATGCTGAAATGCTGAAACGCCTGAAATTTGGGTTGGGCATTTGCCACATTTAACATTACCATTTGATGCTTTAGTAACGTTTATCAAAAAGTTTAATTTGGTGGTTATTTTGTAATTACATAGTAATCTCGAATAATCGAGAGTCTTACACTGAAGTTAATATCTTTTTTTTTATAATTTTTACGAATTATTTGTGTTTTTTTTATGTAGAATGCATATTAACTTACATTGTTACAAATGTTACATACAAATGTTACGTACTATAATTAGGTGCAAATAGTTTTTTTTTATAGCTAAATAGTATTTGCCACGTTAAAAGAGCTGTATTACCTTGGTTGATTAATGAGACCAACCAAGGTGTAGACTTGTGCAACCACACACTATTCTAATGAGAAATAGTGGTGGTATGTTACAATTCTAAACACAGGGACCTTATATCGTGGTACTGCACACTGACTAGTGATTTCAGGGGAGCTACAAGACTACTTCGAGGGGTGGGGTAATTTTGGTGTCTCTTTTTTTGTAATAATAAAGTGTAATTGCTCGGGATGATTGCAACTTATTTTATCTGATTAGTTTGTTTATCGAATAGGGAAATAATGGCTGTTGAAATAAAAAATGTTCTTATATTTTACTTAATATATATAATGATTGTAATTGAAATTAATTTACATAAAATACCCACAATTTATGTTTATAATAGGGGTTTTTTAATGAATACCCACAATTAAAATTTAAATTGGGATTATTTAACAAATACCCATTATTATGATTAATGAATACAATAAAAATATTATAACGAATACCCACAATTTACATTTAAAAAGGGGTTACTGAATGAATACCTAAATTTTAAAGATGAAACAGGGATATTTAATAAACACCCATAATTAATATTAAAATTTACTTAGGAAAAATGAGTTTAAATTCAAAACTTGGCCATTAAAAAATGTTATGGAAAGAAATCACCTTATTTTGGTATCCTGGTGGTCGGTCGTAGAAAATCCTGCTCAAAAATGGTCCAGAACCGTCGAGGAATCTTAATCTGCTCGTTCCATCGGATATTCACACAAATTTCATCGATGATGAGTATAATAAAGGTAGATATCAATCCAAATCAACACGTGGCCATGTTCTTTTTCAGTGTATCATGTAGGACGTACTTGTATGTTCAAAAATTCCACATATTAAAGCAAATTACAATAAATCATGTATGCATAGGATGCGGCCTAAATAATGAGAAAACAGTTCTATATATTTTATCTCCAAAATAATTAAAATTAACATACCAGTTTAAATAATACCAGCCGCTTTCTTAAAAACACAAGTTAAGTAGGTCAGGGTAGCAACGGAAAAGAAGCTTAGTTTCGTCTCCCGCTGTTAAGTCGGTCATGGCGCTAGTAGTGATCAACTTCTGCGCAAATCGAATATTTTTACTTTAAAACAAATAATCTAATATTTAATTGCAACTATAGTTCAATAAACAATAAACAAAAACCAAAATAGTAGCCAATAGTTTAATAATAATTAATTATTTGATTAAAATTAAGGTAGACGATACGGTACCTTAGACACCAATTTGACTAGTTGGGTCCAAAATTGTTAAAAAAAGGTAATCTATTATTCTAATAAATCAGTTCTAGTATCAAGTAATCCTTATTAAATTAAAGTTGTAATACATTTTACAAAAACATTGTTATTACATTATTACATTATTATTACATTATTACATTGTAATAAAATAAGAAGTATTACATTTAAACTCTAGGGTTGGTAACACTGACTACAAATGTCATTCTGACAGAGGAAAATTATTCGAATTGTTTACAACCAGTCAATAATAATTGTTAAAAGTTAAACAATTACAAGCTAACTAGTGAAAATACTGAGAATTAATATTTATTCTACTAAAATCTAAATTCATATCCTTTTAATGTGAGGTTATGTTTACAAATATCAACAAATATGCCTATAGCATCAAAAAGTTATGGACAACGATTTCATGGTCGTTAATCACGAACAATAAAAGAAAATACATAATGTGTGACTTATTGACCTTTAAAAAGTCAAAGTAAGTACTACCACAAAGTCTTAATAAACCAAAAACATAGTAAATAGGCTTTCGTAGGAAAACAATGTCACAAATCCACTTGACCGTGACATATTTTAATGTGGTCGTTTTGAAAAGACTTGATTTATTTATATAGGATATGTAATTCAGCCAGCAGTAATAGCACGGGTGCAGCAGTAACACGGAGCAGGCAGGCCTAAAAAGCAGCAGTAAAAGTTTGGCTTCCGAAAAAGTGGCAACAGCAGATACAGTGGCAGCGTGAGCAGCAAGTGCTTTATATCACCAAGGCGGAAATAAAGTGCAGGAAACTATAGGTCCAACTTAAGATCAGGGTTTGAATTCCTTAATAATAAAATTAAATAAAAACAAGTTTTTAAAGTTAAAACCCTTCTTAATTTATATCTCCTGCTAAAGCAGTCGTTGCATTTTCGTCATTGGGATTAATATTCGTAAAATTTATGTAAAAAACCACGGATACCTAACCTAGTATCACTTATGATATTACCCCTGATAATAATTATATATTTATTTTGTTTCTTTGTTTTAATTAAAAATATATTAAAAAACACGTAAACTTTAGAAGAAGTAATACAAAGCATATAATTTGTATAATCTGAAGAAAAGTCATTCATTTAATGTTGTTTCTTTTAAGAAATACGGTTGAAGTTAAATTTCTAGTTTAAAGTTAAGAGGCGATTCAAATTAAAATAATTAAATATCTTGTAATAAACTTGTAGAACGTTGATCAATATTAGCCGATGTTGGGCATGCCCTAAAGAAAAAGAACATTTATTGCTTTCCACGTGAAATAGTGCCACTTTCTTCTTCTTTTATAACCTGAGTGATACTAATAGTAATACTATTCAAAATATTTTCACGACTGAAGAATATTTGCATCTTAAAATATCCGTATTGCATCAGGCCAATTCGGAGTTAGCAGGTTAATAAGTCCAGTAGAGATTCAGTTCAAGTTGAGTTGAACATAACAGGTAAAAAATCCATTTTATTACAATCATCTACTCACGGCCTTCATCAAACATGGATTTTGGGTATTGAAAATATAGCTTTTCCTCATTTTTTGTTTGTTTCTCTGTAACCTTTATAAAGGTGTTTTCAAGTGGTACATTTTTATGTTACATCACGTTTTAAAATCGGGTGGAAAAACTTTAATTAAAGCTAGTCAATGAAAATCTTCATCATTTTATTATAGAAGACATTCTTAATTAAAAAAAGTTTTTCTTTTACATTGTTATTCCTTAATTTTTAAACTTGAACATCTTTAATAGCAATTATTTTTTTAGTAGATTTAATTAAGAGTTCAGTAAGATTCTGCGGACATCGTTGGATATCCAAGAAAACTTGATGACCTAATTATTTCTAAACTATAATTTAAATTAATTTTTAGTTTTTATTATTCAAGTAGGTACGTTTTACAATAAAAATATATATATGATAAAATACGAGATGAGTTTTGAATTCCATAAATCGTCAGGTTACGAGATTGTTACGATCGTTTTTACACCGACATTTCCAGCGCAAGAAAATAATTTATTGTACCCAAGGCTCCAGGACTTGTGTGGGCTAGTAGCAGAGGGAACCACCGGCTTTAATTGACTTTCGAACAATATATCTATGGATTAATTTCAATTTTTAATTAACTGAAAAAGGCAATCGGAGCCAGTGAGGTTTGAACTTACGATCATTAGCTCAGTGTCAATGCTATATCGATGCCTTAGACCGCTGAGCTAATCTCCCATCAGAACTGCGCATTGACCTTCTGCACATCCAAATTTCTGTTTTCACCCCGGCCTATTTTGTCTTAATCACACTCCATGCTGTCTCTGTCACATCATAGAATATCCACCATTTAGTACGTAATTTTTAAGAAGAAGCATATATATGCGAAACCGGTCAGCTGGAATAATTTGATTTTTATTTTCCCCTAACCCAAGAAATTAGTAACTTCTAGGGACTTTTTGCTATGGTTGGTAATATATCCAATCACAATCTGGAAATTTAAATTTCGCGCAATAAATTATTTTATTAATTATTTATTTATTTATTTATTTATTTATTTATTTATTTATTTATTTATTTATTTATTTTTTTATTTATTTATTTATATATTTAATTAATTAATTAATTAATTAATTAATTATTTATTTATTTATTTATTTATTTATTTATTTATTTATTTATTTATTTATTTATTTATTTATTTATTTATTTATTTATTTATTTATTTATTTATTTATTTATTTATTTATTTATTTATTTATTTATTTATTTATTTATTTATTTATTTATTTATTTATTTATTTATTTATTTATTTATTTTTTTATTTACTTATTTATTTATTCATTTATTTATTCATTATTTATATGTTATAGGTTGATAGAGAGCCCCAAATAAGCTTTAAGCTTGTGCTAGGGACTATTAATTTTGATAAAAAAACTCTAAAGCTGGTTACTTAAAATTTTGAAATTTCGAAACTGGGCTATCAAAACGGCTGTCTTCATGTCTCCAAAACCTTGGGAATTTCCAAAATGCTTTGTTCTGCATTAACCAAATTTAAATGATTTTCTTTCTCTTTTTTTACAAATAATTTAGACAAAAATAAAAAAAAAGACTTTTGACATTGACAGCAATAATTGAATCCTTATCCTGATTTATGACTCTACGTCATTGGGTTATGCCACTTTTTCTATATACACTGTTGACAAGTTGTAAAAACAAGTAATTGTTTTCAAGACTATAACGTCAAAAACTGAACGAAGAAAGAAAAGTACTTCAAATTGATATGGCATATTCATATATTCTATGAATATGAATAACATTAGTGTGGCCAAATTAGGCTGTTTTTAATTTCTACGCGCGTTAAAGACTGTCCTATTTTTCTATAGTCTATTAATAGGCAACGATTAAAACTTAAAAAAATAGAAATGTCGAGAAAAACAGGACAGTTTTTAATGAGCGTAAAAAACAAAAACTCCCAAATTTGGTAAATAATTCGTTAAAACATTTAAATTTTATCGATGAGGAATCAAAATTCTAAAAAAGCTACCATTTTCTTGTTACTATAAAAAATGTGTTCGCATCACTTTTATTACTTATGTAAAATATTCCTCCCAAGAGTACCTTCAAATACGAGATGAGTTTTGAATTCCATAAATCGTCAGGTTACGAGATTGTTACGATCGTTTTTACACCGACATTTCCAGCGCAAGAAAATAATTTATTGTACCCAAGGCTCCAGGACTTGTGTGGGCTAGTAGCAGAGGGAACCACCGGCTTTAATTGACTTTCGAACAATATATCTATGGATTAATTTCAATTTTTAATTAACTGAAAAAGGCAATCGGAGCCAGTGAGGTTTGAACTTACGATCATTAGCTCAGTGTCAATGCTATATCGATGCCTTAGACCGCTGAGCTAATCTCCCATCAGAACTGCGCATTGACCTTCTGCACATCCAAATTTCTGTTTTCACCCCGGCCTATTTTGTCTTAATCACACTCCATGCTGTCTCTGTCACATCATAGAATATCCACCATTTAGTACGTAATTTTTAAGAAGAAGCATATATATGCGAAACCGGTCAGCTGGAATAATTTGATTTTTATTTTCCCCTAACCCAAGAAATTAGTAACTTCTAGGGACTTTTTGCTATGGTTGGTAATATATCAAATCACAATCTGGAAATTTAAATTTCGCGCAATAAATTATTTTATTTATTTATTTATTTATTTATTTATTTATTTATTTATTTATTTATTTATTTATTTATTTATTTATTTATTTATTTATTTATTTATTTATTTATTTATTTATTCATGATTTATATGTTACAGGTTGATAGAGAGCCCCAAATAAGCTTTAAGCTTGTGCTAGGGACTCTTTATTAATTTTGATAAAAAAAACTCTAAAGCTGATTACTTAAAATTTTGAAATTTCGAAACTGGGCTATCAAAACGGCTGTCTTCATGTCTCCGAAACCTTGGGAATTTCCAAAATGCTTTGTTCTGCATTAACCAAATTTAAATGATTTTCTTTCTCTTTTTTTACAAATAATTAAGACAAAAATAAAAAAAACAGACTTTTGACATTGACAGCAATAATTGAATCCTTATCCTGATTTATGACTACGTCATTGGGTTATGCCACTTTTTCTATATACACTGTTGACAAGTTGTAAAAACAAGTAATTGTTTTCAAGACTATAACGTCAAAAACTGAACGAAGAAAGAAAAGTACTTCAAATTGATATGGCATATTCATATATTCTATGAATATGAATAACATTAGTGCAGTGTTGCCAAATTAGGCTGTTTTTAATTTCTACGCGCGTTAAAGACTGTCCTATTTTTCTATAGTCTATTAATAGGCAACGATTAAAACTTAAAAAAATAGAAATGTCGAGAAAAACAGGACAGTTTTTAATGAGCGTAAAAAACAAAAACTCCCAAATCTGGTAAATAATTCGTTAAAACATTTAAATTTTATCCTTGAGGAATCAAAATTCTAAAAAAGCTACCATTTTCTTGTTACTATAAAAAATGTGTTCGCATCACTTTTATTACTTATGTAAAATATTCCTCCCAAGAGTACCTTCAACGAAATGAAACACTTTTCATCCCAGATCAATTCAACAAAGTGTAAAAAAGTTCTCCAGAGAAATTTTCAATATTTCAACAACAGTTATAATAAACTTAAACCATATGAATTTATTGCACTATATCTAGCTCATAAAGTTTATTTTCCGCTAATAAATAAATTTATTGAAGATGCCTCTAGTCGGTTGAAATATGGAAAAAGTTTAAAATAAAACCTAAAAGAAGTAGAAATAGAAACAATAATAACACTGCTTAACACTCAAAAATTTGCCGACACCATTTTAGTTGCAGCTCGCTTTTTTGAGATATAACGCACAGTAGTTTTTTTGCTTATAGTTGAGGTAAAAAAAATAAATAAGGTTCAATTAATGTTTTGTTTTGCGGTGGATTGGTTCTCTATTAACAGGGCTCTAAGCTTAAAAAGCGGATTTCAAATATCTTTATTCCTCTGTTTTTTTACAGGCTTCAAAATTCAAAACATTAAATTTTTTCGTATTTTTTCGATATATTTTCATGAAAATTTTATATAAATACTAAAGATATGGCTCTGATTTTTATAGGCAACACTAACACATATGTCAGATTTGTAAAAATAAACAAAAATAGATTGAATCCAGTAACGGGTAATTTACGGGAAGTTATTGAAAGCAGAACAATGATATTTTGAATTATTTAATGTTTATTTAATATTTTAAAGCAAGGAGATTTTTTTTTATTTTTCGTTTTTTTTTTTTTCATAATAAATTTAATTTCTTGTATTGCTCACCAAATAATAAATAAAATATTTCAAAATTTTAGTTTTTTTTATAACCCCTGGTAAAATACCCCTTACTGTATTAAATCTAAAACTTTTGTGTTAGTATTGCGTATAAAAATTAGAGTCGTATCTTTAGTATTTATATAAATTTTTTATCAAAATATATAGAAAAAATGCAAAAAAAAACTAATTTTTTAAATTTAAAAGCTTATTAAAAACAAAAGAATAAAGATAATTTAAATCCGCTTTTTTTGCCACAACTATAGGCAAAAAAACACTCTGCGCTATATCTCAAAAAAACGAGATGATCAAGAAAAACGAAAAAAGGTTCCGAAATCAGAGTTTGAAGCCAGACGCAACTAAAAGCTCCCCGGCAAATAAGAAAAAATCTTTTTTGTAGAGAAGTGTAATTTATTATGCTCTCCATAGCTCTTAACGGTAAAAAAATATAATCATTTTTAAATTTCCAAAATCGTCACAAATTAGCCTAAATCTTTATAATTTAAAAATGTTTTGTATTGAATTCTGAACAACTTTTATTTGTGTCTGTCAGTCTGGCCATGGTAGTTGTGCACGATAACTTTAGAAATGAATATCCGATCAATATAAAATTTTCAGGAAAAGTAAGAGAAATTCCTCCCATAAAACTTGAACATAAAGGAATTTTCTTAGTTTTTAGTAACATAAATTAAGTTTTAAGTTTCTTTTAAATATTTTAAAAGCTATACATATTTAATATGATACTGCAAAATGGATCTAATTATAAGCTTCAACAATTGATGAAGTCTAACTAAATTAACCCGCAACTACTGATGTGCGATATGACAGACTCAACGTAATAATTAATACTCTAGAGAGCGTAAGCCTAGTGAATAAACGAGTAGATTTTGATACTAGTTTATATAGCGGCGAAGTCTTACGTACCATATAATTAAGGGTGTTACATTTTATTTATTCATTTCATTTATTTCCCTTTGCGAACTTTAATAACCTAATTTTTTAAAGGTTGAAGCGAGTCTGTGAGAAACCACCTCTTTAGTTTAGACACATCTTCACGTCAGTAGCTACAGATTAATCCTTAGTATTTTCCTTCATTAATAAAAAATGGATTTTATCAAATCTGTGGTGATAAGAATTGTCGAAAGGAATCACCAATAGTTATTTATAATACAACGGTAAAAAGTTAAATTTTTCGATTGAGTAGGTTTTTAGAAGCCGAGGGCCAGCCGATGAGGCCGGCCCGAGGGTAATAAATCTACGAAATCGAAATTTAACTTTTTGCCCGTGTATTATAAAATATTTTTTTATTCGATTGTTACTAATTATAATAAATTATTAAAATATACTTAATTTTAAATTGCAAAAAATATTTCTTTTTACTGTCTTATTACTATGTAGTTATTCATGACAAATTTATATCCAATCACAACGCTAAAAAAACAATTGAATCGTTTGTTTTAAGTGTGGTTTCATTTTCAAATTAAAAAAGCTATAGTTGTTGTTTAGATTAATTTCTGTTCAAATGTGTCTGTTATGAAAAAATAATACTTCTAAAACCGTTCTATGGCCACAGTTCAACTTTTCGCCCGTAAAATATAAACGAAAAGTGTCGCTTTTAGAATCAATGGAATAAAAAATTCCTTAAATTTTTAATAAATTATCAAAAATTAAATGAAAGTAGGGACGAAACCTGACAAGGGCCAGACGTGTGGTACATATATTATATAACCCTATAAATAAAACCCTATATATAAGAGCCATATTTCAACTAATTTGGTTTTTCAAAAAATATCTTGTTTTCGCCCATTTTAATAGATATAAGATGCGAACTTTAGGGTGTGTTTGTTTTAACTTAACTCACTGATTTATTTCTTTATTCTTATAAAATTTTATTTTTTTACACATCATTTATTAAAATGTTCGAAAAGGAAAAGCTCAACTTACTTCTAATAATGTATTGACATTCAACATGATAAATTAGTCCATTTCTGGGTGCTATTTTTATTAAAAATCACATTAGTAAATTAAATAAATCGACATTTAAGACAAAAAAATAGAAATTTATTTTTTTATTATATTATTCACAGCGCCTGCGCTAGAATAATTTTATACGGTAGATTCGAATTTCCTAATAATTTCAAAAATTGTCCTAGACAAAAAATTCTTGGATATAAATTTGTTTCATGAAAAACAAACAACTGTTTTTTTTTCAAATATCTGTCCGTCTGTCTGAAGTCAAGATTTTTGTAGACACGATAACTTAAGAATAAATAATCCGCTCGACTTGAAATTTTCAGGAAAAATAAAGTTCTATGAGTGGAAGATCCCTATTCTTTGTTTTTGAAAGTAATCCCCCCAAAAACAAAACACTTATGGGGGGGTTAAGCGTTAAAAAAAATCAAAAAACGCTGAAAGAAAATTGTGATTAACGTAACTTTTTCAGTAACTTTTATGAAAGGGGTCAATTCTACAAATTTTAAAAGTAATCCTCACAAAAACAAAAAAGTTTGGGGGGTTATTTTTTTTTAATAAAAATATATAATTTTCATAAAATTTTTTATTTTTTCGTTTTTTGCAAAAAAGAATAGTTTTAGCAAAAAAAAATATGTATTCAATTTTAGCGTTTAGAAACTAGATTATAATAAATAAATAAGCTATAATATATAATATATAACTACATTCCCAAAGGAAAGTCTTGCGTTAGTAAAAAAAAAATCGAAAATTTTTTAAAATAAATAATAATAATAATAATAATAATAATAATGATAATATTGCTTTTTTTTAGGTTTCTGAACTTTTTATATTCAAAAAAAAATATAATTTCCGTCAAAAAAAAATTGTGTCTGTCGGTGTGTCCGGAAAATTTGTGACCCCGAGCTCAAGAACGCTTCGGGCTAAAGACTTCAAATTTGGACCACAGGTTGATTATCCAAAGTTCTAGACTGGGTTTTTAGTAAAAATCGGATTGGGGTAAGGGGGTAAAAGGGGGGTAAAAACTATTTTTTTTAAAAATATTTTTTTTTAATTTATTTTTCGTTTACGAAAAAAAAAAACTTTTTTGAAAAAAAAAAAATGATAAATTTTTTGAATTTTTTTTTTGATTTTTTTTTTATTTTTTTTTTCATTTTTGATTTTAATTAACATAGTACTACAGGGTAAAGTATTATTTTGTTGGCAGCAGTATTTTTATTTATGTTAAATACATTATACTTACTATTTGGTATTTGTGTCATTTTGTTAACTCACCTAAAACAAAACAAAAATATTAATTTATTAATAAAATCATAATTAATTAAAAACTATTAAATAATTCTTCAGCAATCTTTTTCGTAATAATTTTAAGGCACAAGTTTACAATAAACCATTAAATATTAGTGTCATCTTAATGCAAATTAAATGGTAGATTGAACTTAATCACAAGTTTACTACAGTACTTAATTTGTTAATTAATATTTTATGTAACCATTCTTCATTATTAGTTTCAATTAAAAAACTAAATATTTTATGTGTTTATATTAAATACCATTGCAAAATGCTGTACAAGGATTTTGCAGCAAGACTGCGAAAGATCATTTTTTATTAGCCAGTTATGCCTGTATTTTTCTACATACATGGTAACTGATGAATGTAACTGATAGATAGAAAATACACTAGGTCTATTCAAAATATTGATCAAGAATTAAATCTATATCTGATTAAATTATCAACAGTAATATCTTTTTTACTGCAAGTTGAATTATGGACAATTTTGTTGTGGAATATTAAAAGCACTTTGCTAGAAAATTGTTCGAATGCTTGGTATGCAAGTCCAAACAAAATAATCTAATAATACAAGTTGCTCGAATATAAGTTTATCTATTACACTATACGGTTTCTTACCCTGATTGCAGTCATATGTTTTTTAACTAATTTTGGGTCGTTGAGACCGAATCTTTCCACCACCTCCGTTTTCTGAGAAAAATGAGACAAAAGCGCAAAAATCATTATTTTAGCCTTCTTTTGTTCTAAAATCATGGGAGATAAAAACATTCTGAGGACAAATTTGGATTCGGCCACTCAATATTAGTTAAAAAATACCCAGCTTAGATAATGGAAACTTTAAATTCATAGTTAGCATAAGTAGGGATACTAGGGAAAAAAATATTTTTAAAAATAACTGATCCTGTGACACAACTAAGTAACGGTGGGTGTGAGGAGAGGGGTACATAAGGGGATAAGCTTAGTGCTACGTACTAATGCTAAAAAACGCCAAAAATAGACTAAAAATATGGTACGTAATACAATCTTTATCTAATGAAGTAATATTTTTAGATGTAAAATCATTAAAAAAATAAGCAATATTGTTTTTTATAACTTCTTTTTAAATTAACATAATTGCCTGTACTAAAATTTAAAAAATTATACGTGCTGGATTTTATTAAGATCAAATTCGGATTCTGCGCCTTTAAATTGATAAGAAAAATATAATTTTTGCTCTCGGGAAAAAAGTTTGCACTTTGTGCTTTAATTTAATTGCTTTTTCATTTAGTTATTTACAAACTAAGCAAAATAAAAAAAAAATATTTGTTATACAGGGTTATTCACGGAAGTGGCCTATTAAACGTTTATGGAGAACCAATAACTTTAAAAGTCTGCTAATTTGCACTTTGGGGTTTTTGAATATGGCCTATCGATTAAAAATATTTTCATGCTTGTGCCACTTCCGGTTGTACCGGAAGTGGCACTTAACTTTGAGTTTTTAAATGGAACACCTCATATATTTTTTTATTTTTAAAATTTGCATTAAATTTGCTTTATTTTGATGTATAATACTTCATGTCTATCTTCAGTAGTTTTTGTGTTATTCAAGTTTTTAGCGAAAAATAAGTAAATTTAAGCACCCCTAAAAACAATAATTTCTCCTTGATTTATTCAATTGGGGAAAATATGTTTTGTGTTTTGCTCAATGATGCTTAAACGAATTATCCTATGCTAAAATGGAACCCAAAAATTATACAGGGTGTCTGAAAAAGCAGGTCAAATCTAACAAATTTAATATAGCCATAACTCATTTTTTTTAATGGCACCCTACATTTTTTTTTATTTGGTTAAATAGAGAATTTAATTTGCTTTAAAATAAGTATAGGATACCCTATACCTAACTTTAACCGTTTTTGAGCTATTTGCAAATTATTGTGAAACAGCCGTATTTCTGTTAAAATTTGTTATATTTTATAAAATAGGCCAGAAAAATTAATCGATTTTTATTTATTTACCTCAAAGATCATTATATTTACCTTAAAACTGGATTTTCATGCGCCCAGTAGTGTACATTTCTTCTGTTAAAAATACCCTGTTGAGAAAATTTAGCCTCGTCCGTCCAAATTATTCTTTTTAAAAAGTTTGGTTTTTCTTGAATATTTATCAAAAGATTTTCACAAAAGTCCACTCTATTTTGAAAATCATTAGGTTTTAAGGCCTGTATTTTTTGCTTTTTGTAATCGTGCATCTTGTGGTTTTTTAAAATTCTTTGGATGCTTGAATAGGAAATTCCCAAGTCGTAACTAGCTGCAGGAATTGAGGCATGTGGATATGCATAAAAGTAACCCAAAACATTGACTTCGTTATTTTCGTTGTTTGTAATTGGTTTCGTAAGAGATTTCACTGCATTTTCTTTTCCAAATTGCGAAAAATTTTTGTGTATTCTTCTAAATTTTTTACATGACATTCTTGGTAAATCAGGATATTTTGTATTAAAGTTTCTGCAGGTTCTACTAATTATTTTATAATTTTCACCAAAAATAGCAAATAAATCCAAAATAACAGGGTAAGAATAAGCCTCTGCCATTATTTTACACTAATTTATCACGATAAGAACGATAACATTTAGGTTAAAAGAAATAAAAACACAATACAATTTTAAAAATTTACGTAATTGCAGAAATACTGCAAAATACTTCTTTTTCACATTAATTTGCAAATAGCTCGAAAACGGTTAAAGTTAGGTACAGGATATCCTATACTTATTTTAAAGAAAATTGAATTCTCTATTTAAACAAATAAAAAAAAATGTAGGGTGTCATTTAAAAAAAAAGAGTTATGGCTATTTTAATTTTGTTAAGTTTGACCTGCTTTTTCAGATACCCTGTATAAATTTTGGATTCCATTTTAGCTTAGAATGATTCGCTTAACCATCATTGAGTAAAATACAAAACAACTTTTCTTCAATTTAAAAAATCAAGGAGAAATTATTGTTTTTAGGGGTGCTTGAATTTGCTTATTTTTCGCTAAAAACTTGAATAACTCAAAAACTACTGGAGATAGACATAACGTGTTATACATTAAAATAAAGAAAATTTTATGCAAATTTTAAAAATTAAAAAATATATGGGGTGTTCTATTTAAAAAATTAAAGTTGAGTGCCACTTCCGGTACAACCGGAAGTGGCACAAGCATGAAAACATTTTTAATCGATTGCCCATATTCAAAAACCCCAAAGTGCAAATTAGCAGACTTTCAAAGTTATTGGTTCTCCATAAACGTTTAATAGGCCACTTCCGTGAATAACCCTGTATATTTTTGTAGAGAATTTTATAATCAACAAATTAAATCCTATATTTTTTTTTACAAATTTGATAGTTTTGCCACAAATGAGCAATGAAGTAAACTCTGCATTTTATTTTTAATTATTTTATTTTTTTTTTGCGTACTTACTGTGACCGTAGGTCCTTCGCATATGGATTATTGAATTTCTCGTATTTTTTTTAACATACCCTAAAATTTTTAAAATCCTACTGCGTTTTTTAAAGATTTTGAAAAAAAACATAATTATTTCCTATATCTCAAAAATGTGAGGTGCTGGAAGATTCGGATTCTACGCACTCGAATTAGTAAGAAAATTTACTTTCCGATCGGGACAAAAAAGACAGTTGCGATTTGTTGCCTAGTGTTATCACTATAATTTGTACCTACTTGTCAAATACAAAAATCATATGTTACATATTATTATTTTTTCGAAAATTTTAGACTTGAGTACTCTTTTCTCCAAAGAGAAAATACGTAATTTGCATTCTTATTCAATTTTGAACCTTTTCCTATTCATTTAAATTCATATTTCTGTATTTATATATTTAATTACACTTCTAAATAGTAAAAACTTTTACATTAAATGTTTTTCTTTTATGCCGTGCAGTGAAATGCTTTATAATTTTCTCATTAACGCGGTAAAATTAAACAAAAAATTAAAATAACTAATAACACTAGGCAACAAATCGCAACTTTTTTTTTTGCCCCGATCGGATAGTAAATTTTTCTTACTAATTCGAG
The DNA here is from genome assembly GCA_958510825.1 of Brachypterus glaber. NCBI lineage: Eukaryota > Metazoa > Arthropoda > Insecta > Coleoptera > Kateretidae > Brachypterus > Brachypterus glaber. The sequence continues at coordinate 19,600,552 of OY294049.1, forward strand.
GGCATAGAATCCGAATCTTACCTTAGAAAAATTCCAGCACCTAAAATTTTTGAGATATAAGTTTAGGTAATAATGACGTTTTTTTTTCAAAATCTTAAAAAAAAAGAGTAGAATTTTGAAAATTTTAGGGTATATTCAAAAAAAATACGAGGAATTCAAAAATCTACTGTCAGAGTAAGTACGTGAAAACAAATAAAAAGCTTAAAATGAAAGTGCAGAGTTTACTTAATTGCTCATTTGTGGCAAAACTATAAAATTTGTTTAAAAATTTTATAGGACTTAATTTGTAGATTATAAAATTCTCTACAAAAATATTTTTACAAATATTTTTTTATTTTGCTTAGTTTGTTCGTAAAAAGTAAATAAATGAAAAAGAAATAAAATTAAAGAACACAGTGTAAACTTTTTTCCCGAGCCCAAAGAATATATTTTTCTTATCAATTTAAAGGCCCAGAATCCGAATTTGACCTTAAAAAAATCCAGCACGTCTTATTTTTGATATTTTAGTACAGGCAATTATGCCAATTTAAAAATAATTTATGAAACAAAATACTGTGTATTTTTTTTCGTTTTTTTAATGGTTCTACATCATAAAAATGTTACTTTATTACATAAGAAAAATATTACGTAAAATTTTTTTAGTTCATCTTTGACCTCTAGTGATGATTTTTGACGATTTTTAGCATGAGTACGTGGCGATAAGCTTGTCCCCTTATGATCCCTTCTCCTTACCCCCTACCCCTACTTATTTTTGTCACAGGATCCATTTTTTTTTATTTTTTTTTTCGTAATATCCCTATTTATTCTACCTATGAATTTAAATATTCCATAGTCTAAGTTGGGTATTTTTTAACTAATATTGAGTCGCCAAATCTAAATTTGTCCTCGGAATAATTTTATCTCCCATGATTTTAGAACAAAACAGGGCTAAAATAATGATTTTTTACGACTTATCTCATTTCTCTCAGAAACCTTAGGTAGTAGAAATATTCTGAGGCCAGATACGGCCTCAGCGACCCAAAATTAGTTAAAAACCATATGACTCCAATCAGGACAAGAAACCGTGTTGCCTAGTGTAATTAGGTGCAAAAAGCTGTATTTAAGCGGTTTGCAAGGCTTTAAATACCTACGTTAAATATTTATGATTAAAACGTAAGTTGACAGTGTAATTTTGGGTTCAAATAAAATGCTCAAGTTAGATCTATATGTTAATATTTATTCAGTCTAAAAGTATCTCATGTATGTGGAAACTGTAATACAAAGTGAATATTTAAACAAAAGTTTTGTGTCTTCTGTCGCCCTGATTTAAGTAGAAACGACTTTCCGTCCTTTCTATTTGCCATAGAAACCTTATCTGACCATGCCATCCCAGGGCAATCGTTCTGTCGTTATCACCGAGCTTTACATTTCTCTAGCTCCAGTTTGAGTGAAGTTAAATTTGGCTTCGAATGAAATCTACCTTGCTATGTATTCTTCAGGCGTATCATGCAAGTCGTCATTTTAAAAGGATACCTGAGATGTCAAATCGGTTTTAATGGAAATGCTCACTTCGTATTTTCAATAAAACCTTGAAACGTTTTTATGGTTGTAAACCGTTTAAGATTTTAAAACGCCTATTTGCATTTAATACCTCCAATGATTGCCAGGCTTTAAAACTTTTCTTTGCCAATTTTTCCAATAAACAGTTTTATTATCAGTTTACCTATGTAATTTAAATTCACACAAGTCTTTGAATATTGATTACACAGCCCCACAAAATAAAAAAAGTCTGGAGTTCTAACGAAGTTATATTTTTTTCGATGCTGAAACAGACTCTAATATTTAAAAAGATCATGGACCCTTAAAATCGAGGGATATTGGGCACAATAGTTTTTTTGTATGCATTCGATCCACGCAAAAAAAATCCGCAGGAAATATGAAAATATTTCTAAATAAAAGTGATTCATGCCATTACTTGCAGATTTTAAATATCTACCCTAGTTATTTTTTTACAGGCCCACAAATGCAAACTTTCCAGTTTTTTCGTGTTTTCCTGTATATTTCATTAAAAATTTTATAAAAATAATACAGATATAGCCAAAAGTTTGTACATGTAAACTAGTACATACATATGCTTTTTAAAAAATGTAGATATATTTTTTTATCTCGAGGGGTGGAGAGTCTGGGGGAGGGGTAACGTGCACATGTCAATTGAAATATATCATAAAATTGTCTGGTACCCTTAACCAGAATGTTTTTTCGAGTTTTTTTAGCGATTTAAACAATTTTGACAATAAAAGACCTCCCTCATCCCTAATTTGTTTAATAATCAAACGCACAGTGGCAAAATTTTATCACCAGCTTTATTTTAAAATTTAGCCACTGTGCGTGTGATATTGTAGCAAATTAGGAATTTTATTGTCAAAATTGTTTAAGTACTACGACAAAAATCATTAAAAATGTTTTTGTAAAAAATCCAGTGTGCATTTTATCGCCAATATATTAGATTCTGCCCCCGTTGCTTCCCTTGTCCCTATCATATTTCTCGTGACTATTAGTGCAGTCCCTGAATTAATTAATTAAAATTAATTTATTATTTTTATGCGAAACAGTTTAATTATATTTTTTCACCACAAAAAATGTAGATATATTTTTTTATCTCGAGGGGTGGAGAGTCTGGGGGAGGGGTAACGTTGCACATGTCAATTGAAATATATCATAAAATTGTCTGGTACCCTTAACCAGAATGTTTTTTCGAGTTTTTTTTAGCGATTTAAACAATTTTGACAATAAAAGACCTCCCTCATCCCTAATTTGTTTAATAATCAAACGTACAGTGGCAAAATTTTATCACCAGCTTTATTTTAAAATTTAGCCACTGTGCGTGTGATATTGTAGCAAATTAGGAATTTTATTGTCAAAATTGTTTAAGTACTACGACAAAAATCATTAAAAATGTTTTTGTAAAAAATTCAGTGTGCATTTTATCGCCAATATATTAGATTCTGCCCCCGTTGCTTACCTTGTCCCTATCATATTTCTCGTGACTATTAGTGCAGTCCCTGAATTATTTAATTAAAATTAATTTATTATTTTTATGCGGAACAGTTTAATTATATTTTTTCACCACTAGCTTTAGAACAAACCATTATATATCATGTTTCTCAACCGACAAATCAATTTTCTTTACCTATAGTAATAATATTTTTTTTCTAGTAGGAGATAATTTTATAAACAATTGATATACTTTGACGCACGGATCTGTGGCTAGGGGAAATATGTTAGGAATGTGTGTGCAAGTGGGAGGCCCGTTGCAAACACGCACGTCGTATAACGCTTTTGACGGAAAGAAGAGAGCGCGCATGATTCCTCCCACTTTCGTCGGAGACTTTGTGTCATGCGGAGAACTATCTGTCACTTAATTTTACTTGAATTACAAAAGCATGCCATTGGACTTTTGTTTGTCGATGGATAAAAAGTAAATATGGTAAATGGCAAATAAAAATTACTATTAGAATATTAAGGGATAGACCAGTCAAATAACGAGAAATTTCTATATTGATATTGCAATAAATGTACATGGGCTGAAATTTTAAAGGTTAGTAGTTAATGGAAACAGAACACTCCTGTTAGTTTTTTTTCTGGATGATTTGCGTAAGGGGTGTCCACTATCTCGAATTTTAGTTTATTTTAGGGGATATAATAATAACAATCGAGTATAAATATTCAAAAATGGCCGTGTTGCAGGTTTTTTCGATGTTTCAGCCAAATGCATCGCAGGACTAAAGTGGTTATTAGCAACCTTTCAGGATAAAAAACTTTTACTTTCGGGTTTGGACCATGTTGATGTATTTTCACTTCCCGAAGTTTTGTCTCTTATTGCTAGAGACATCTTCAGGGATTAATCTGAAACTGTTTTAGACCGTGTTGATGGATTTTTACTTTCCGATATTTCATCTATTTTGCTAGAGACATCTTCAGTGATTAATCTATAACTATTTCAGATTAATCCCTGAAGATTTCTCTAGCAATAAGAGAAGAAACGTCGGAGAGTGAAAACCCATCAACACGGTCTAAACCCGAAGGTGAAAGTTCTTATATCTTAGTGGCCGTGAAAGCTTAAAACCTAAAAAACTTTTATCACTTTAAATTCTCTATAAGTTTCATGTATTACGAATTTTCGTCAGTATTTTGGTACGGTTTAGGGCAAGTTGCACTCTTTGTAACCGTACCACAATAGTTATGAATATTTATAATATATGAAACTTATAGAGAATTTCAAGTTCTTCAAGTTTGCTCATGAACACTTTTATCCTCCGATGAATCCTAATTTGGCTAAAAAATCGAAAAAACTATTTTATCTCCAACATGGCTATTTTTGAATATAACTCGATTATTGTTATTCGAATAAAAAAACATTTTTTTTTTATTATTGAAAATTCCCTCCTTAACAAATTGGTTAAGCATTTTTATTGTAAGATGCATATTTAGCGAGATAACCGCACTCACCCATACAATTCGAGATAGGGGACAACACTTACTCAAACCATCTGGTGAAAAACTAACATAAGTGTTTTATAACCATCCACTACTACCCTTTAAGATATCAGCCCGGGTGCATTTATTGCAATTTACATTTATTATTTGGCTGGGACTAGAATTAATTTAATGAATTACGTTTTCTCGAGTATTAATTTTGAGTTTTTTTATAAAAATAAAAATACTTCGTATTTATTTAAGGTAAACAAAACAATGATAAAAAAAGAAACAATAAAGACTAGCTTAAGTTTAAATTAATTAATTATAAAACATACAGTATTAAAAATGTTTACTAACAGAAACTGTACAGATCTAAATAACGAAAATAAAGTAAAAATCATGTGGGAGGCATAGCGTAGTGGCTAGCGCGTATGCATAGCAAGTCTACTATCGTGAGTTCGATTCTCACTGGCGCCGATTTGCCTTTTTCAGTTAATTAATAATTGAAATTTGTCGAAGGCGATAAGTGAAACGGACACTCCCTAGAAACTGGTTCGAAAATCAGTATAAGCCGGTGGTTCCCTCTACTACTAGCCCACACAAGTCCTGGACTTAGGGGATGCTTAATTAAGTAGAATAGTACGAGGTTAAACAAACATGTAATTTCAATATAAAACCTTTTGTCATATTACTTTACTCACCGTAAAATATAAAATCTTAAATTTTCACTTTTTTATTTGACCAATTGGTCCTTTGATGAAAAGTTTTTTACACACAGAGAAAAGGGGGTCGTGTGATACATTATATTTAAGCTCTATTCGAACATATATTTTTTAATTTTCTAAACATTGTTTAAAGGTGTTACCCAGTTTTACATTTTTTTTTTTTTGCTAAAAATGCGATTTTTGAAGATTTTTTTGGAAATTTTTATTTATGCTATTTAAAATTACGACTTTGCATCCTGAAATTAATTATTTATCAAATATTCCCATTTAACACTAAATTTTAAAACATCAAAACAAAATTCAAAAAAATTACAAATATATGGTCAAATTTTGACAGCTTTAAAATAATGTATTACTTGACACTCTTTCCATTTCAAAAAATCCCTCCTATGCCCCTGACCACATTTTAAAAGTTACAAATATTAAATATATTCAAAAAGATAGTTTAGCTTATTTTATTTGCGTGTTAAAATTTTAAAGTCGATATCTCTACTCGTTCAAAAGTCAAAAGACTTTTGCACCGCACTATACAGGGTTATTCAGAAATAGGGTCATTAAAAAAACACATATATGTCTATGTTAGAGTTTAAGTTTTTCAAACTAAAACAAAAAATATACGTAGTCGTTTAGGAGCAGATCTTTTTAAAGAAAACACTTCTAAAATTAGTGGCTAGAAATTAATAAATAGAGCTGCTGATTGATTTATTTAATTTATAAAGATTTATTTTTAATTCAAAAACTGAAGAAACATTCTGGCAGAATAATTCTGCTATTAATATTGGCTCATTATTTAATTATAAAAACACAAAGGGATAACTTTCTCATGATTTAAGAAATCGCGCGTTTTGCACAAAAATTTAAATACTTATTTTGTTATAACATATTTTTTTCAAAAATGTTACTAGATACTCACCATCTTATTAAAAAATTTTTCGTTTAAAACAACTGTCTATTTATTTGTCCATGATTGTACATTTAGGTATTCAAAAAAAACACTATATTTTTAAAATATTAACTTTTTTAACCCACTTAAAAACTTTTAGTCCTCACATCACCTTTTATTACAAGTATCGTTAATAACACCCGATTACATTAATTTTTTAAAAACAAAAACCTTTATACCATAATTTTGTTAAACTTCATCGTGTGGTTGTCGAATATATATCGCGCAGACGCAGCTGGTCTGAACAAAGGTAGCCGTAAATACCCAAATACCTCCATGGCCGTGACACATTTTTAATAAATTATTTATAAATGAAGTGTTCCGCGTAAATAAATAAATTGAATTGAATTGATAATGTGTTTTTGCAATCAATTATGTTTTAATAAATTTGAACCAATAAAGTATTTTGTGTCATTTTTAAGTTAAAATGTGTTAATTGTTTGTTTTGATTTGTTCGAGGGTATGTTGTAAATTTAATATTAAAGTAAAAGTTATTTTTTTTTGTATTTATTATAATTAAACAATCCTAAGCTCTAAAATCATTTAAAGTAAATTGTTTTTCAACCGTGGTAAATTTGGCAACCTGTAAAGATTAAACAATCCTCAGCTCTAAAATCACTAAAAGTAAATTGTTTTTCAACCGTGGTAAATTTGGCAACCTGTAAAGTTACTCGCTTTAAGCGAGATAGAAAACCTGGAAAGCGATAGAAAAGCAAGGTAATACCACAACCTCACGAGTAGCTCGCATAAGTTTTTTTTTAATTAAAATTTTTGATTTTTTGAATTCTTTTTAATTATTGAAATAGATTCCTGGAACCTTCAGGAGTTTTAATGACCCTATTTCTGAATAACTCTGTATGTACAATGTAGAATCTCGGCGAATGATAGAATTCTATAGTGCACGGATTCCGCCTGCCAGTAGTGTCGCATCGTAAAATTTTTGTGAACTATTTACTGTGAAGAGTTCACTGTGAAATGCGAAGCTTATTTGTATATACATTTTATAAGAATTTAATTAAATTCTGTGCATATTGCGTTATGCAAATCAGCTTAGTCGAGATTCTGGGACAAATAAAGTTTTCGCGTTACGTGTGCTGTTTTATTAAAAAAAAATCTAGTCTGTTATACAAATGAAAAAAAAATAGTTTCCTATTTGTATCACTCGACAAACATTGTACTTTTATATTTTACAATTCGTTTGTAAAACTAATTAGTAGGGAATCTTGCTACCCTATTTTCACTTTTTAATTTGCATATCACCCTGTGCTATTATATACAAACTATAAAAAAAACCAAAATCTATTCATCTATCTATTTTTTAAAATCTAAATCGGACATACTTTTTCTAAAACCGATGCTTTTAAACTTTGTTTTGATTATAATGCTTTTAATTATTATTAATAATTTATTGCGCCTTTGTTTACGGATTTTATGAAGAATGTGCAGGAATGGTATAAAATATTAAACACTGGATAAAAAAAGGAATTGCTAAAAGATGTAATGCACTGAAATTTATTGTAAATGATGACACTCCGTGGTATAAAACATCTAATTAATTGGGTCCCTAAAGAGTATAAACAAATAAATAAGTAAATAAATAAATAAATAAATAAGTAAGTAAGTAAGTAAGTAAGTAAGTAAGTAAATAAATAAATAAATAAATAAATAAATAAATAAATAAATAAATAAATAAATAAATAAATAAATAAATGTTTTTATTCGGAAAGCTACCAACTACCAACTATTTGGATTGAATCTCCAAAAATGTATTTGTCATTTTTTGTTGATAAATATTAAGGCTTTCTTTTATTAAAAAGTTTGCAAAGTTGCACTGAAGGGGGTAAAAAAAATTGACAAACAAAAAAGTTAATCAATTTTTAAATGGTGACTTATGGACCACCACTGTATAAGGGTTTCGTTTTCGTTATTAAGTTACGGAACCCTAAAAACTAATATTTTAATTGCTCATCTGTTTTGTTTTGTACCTGCAAAATATATTTTCCAAATGAAATAAAAAACAAACAATGCCCTTTAAATATTCGAGTCAGTACACGGGAATAAATTCCGTAAAAAAAGCATAAAAGTGGAAAACACAAAATGTTTAAATACTTCCAAATAAATTTATTTGGAAGTATTATAAAGCCCATGTATAGAATAATGCAAACAAAATAAAAAACGAATGATCAATAAATAATGTTTTTTATTTTGATGCTTTAATTTTGCCTTTAATAAAAAAATATCATGCTTAAAAATCTTACCCCACAAATATTACACCCACAAAAATCGAAAAAATGTATTTTGTATTTAATATTAGTCTGTTATCCAGGGGTACTCCGAAGCATTTTTTTTGGGGGATGGGGGAGCAAATATTGCCAACTTAAAATTGAGAAATTTCTAAAAAAGCTTTACCCATGACGAAAAATTTTTGAACTGCAAAAAAACTTTACCCCAGTTGTTTTGATGACACAAAAAAGGTCCCAACTGTAATTCTCCAATTTGTACTCCAATTTTCTTAACTAGAGAAAAATACTTTACACCTGGCGGAAATTTACTAACCAATTTCCCAACTGTACACCTCAGTTTTCTCAACTTTCTACACTGATAAAACAGTTTATTTGTGTGTACAAAATATTTAAAAATAGAAAGATTAACCATTATGAGAAGCAAATTTAAACTTAATAAAATTCAACCGCTCTTCACAAAAATTTTATTTATCTAGTGGATCCGGATTTCCTTACATCATTATCTATTTAAGTATGGCAACTATAGTATTTTTAACAAACTTATCTATTTGTAACTAAATATTTAGTTACAAATTGATAGGAAGTTATGATCCTATACAAATGTACTTTAATTATAATTATTGTTATAAACTCTATACTTCTAAAGTTAAGTACTTTAATATTTAAGGACGGACATGAAATTTTGCGTGTTTTTAACAAAAATTAAAGTATAATTCTATAGGATAATAACTTCCGATTTCCTATCCATTTGTAACTGAATATTCAGTTTACTTTTTACAGTGTAGGAAATTATTTGGTAAAAACTTTATATAAACTTTTAAATTATTCTTTTTTAATGTAAAATCAGATGTCAAATCTATTTTTTTTTCAATTTAGTAATTGTTAAAAAAAATAGAATCTTCTATATACCGGGTGTCCCAACTCTATTTACCCAGCGATTTTCTCGTAAAACTAAAAGAGATAATCAAGTTCCTAGAAAACCGTCTTAAATAAGACAACTTAAACTATCTTTTAGCATATATTTTATACTTTCAGCTCTTGAAATTTGGGGAAGGAGATATAGAGGAACATTTTTTTAAATGAAAAGGGGGGTCGTGTGATACATCACTTTAAAACTTATAAAATTCTCCATTTAACTATATATTTAAAAAAAAAATTATTTATTTTTTTTATATAAAATATAAATTATACTTTTAAACTAGTTTTAATTTACAAAAGAAAACTCCCAAAAAAATAAAAAATCAAAACGCTAAAAAATTGTTTAAAAAATTAAAAAATATACAGTCCAATAGAGAATTTTATTTGCTTTAAAATGATGTATCACACGGCCCCCCTTTTTATTTAAAAAAATTCTCCTCCATGCCCCTCTGTCCACATTTTAAGAGCTGAAAGTATCAAAAATATGCAAAAGATAGTTTAAGTTGTCTAATTTAAGTTGGTTTTCGCAGAACTTGATTATCTCTTTTAGTTTGGACTTCGAGAAAATCGATGGGTAAATAGAGTTGGGACACCCGGTATAGCTACATAATAGTTTTAAATTTGGTTTAATATTAAAAAGTACACTTTATTAAGTAAAAAACAATTCTTGTTTAAAATATATTTTGCTTTTTAAAACCTTGCTAAAAATGAACTGAGTATAAATGCGTATTACTATTATTATTAATATTAATAGTAATACGCATATAATATAATAATATATAATATATTATTTAATAAAAAATATACAATATTTTTTATCTGACTTTAAAAGAGAAAGTTAACGTTTTTTTTGCTGATAGTTCAGAAATACATCAGGGATTAGGATGAGGAAATCCCTGATAAAAAGGACCGTTGCGTTGAGAGCGCTACTAACAGCAGGATACACCCGGCAATATCTGCAGAACAATCGATGCTATATGACCTGTTCCACGTTCCCGTATACTTGGTACACACAGCAAACAATATATTAAATTAAACAAGCCGTGAAGATGTGTAATGATGGGCATTCCATTATACACCATTTACAGCAAATGGTATATTGAATTTTTCCAAATCCTTTTTTTTTTTTCAAAAAAAAAAAACTGCTGCCAACAAAATAATACTTTCCCCTATTTGCCTAGTTTCATTAAAATTAAAAAAAAAAATAAATAAAATAAATCAAATCAAGAAAAGTTTTCAAAAAAGTATTTTTTCGTAAAACAAAAAATAAATTGAAAAAATTTTTTTTGAAAAAAATTGTTTTTACCCTATTTTACCCCCTTACACCAACCCGTTTTTTACGAAAAACAATCCCAGCCTAGAACTTGGGATAATCAACCAAATTTGAAGTCTTTAGCCTGAAGCGTTCTTGAGTTATCGTGGTCACAAATTACCCGGACACAGATCGACAGACCGACCGACAGACAGAATTTTTTTTTGACCGAAATCATATTTTTTGGATATAAAACATCCAGAAATGTAAAACAATCAATAAAAATTTTTCGAATTTTAAATTTAAAAAATAACTTTTTTTTTAAGAATTCTTTTTACGAAAAACAATAAAATAATAAAAACCAGCCTTCTTGAATGAGCGAGAATACTTTCTCATAAAAAAATTATGTCCAGAAATATTTTGGGGAGAGGGGGAGGGGTCATGGAAAAAATGATAATAACATTTTTTTGTGTAATTTTATTTTAACTTTTAGGTGGTTTTTCTTATAATAAGAAAGTTATATCTAGAAACAATTTTTAACATTTTGGGGGAGAAGACTGGACGCTGGAAGAAAAGGATAAAAACATTTTTTATGTAGTTTTATTCAACGTTTTATGTGGTTTACAATTTTTTCTTCTATTTTAAATAATAACGAAATTAAGACTAAAACAAAAGTTTAACACCCCTTTTCCCCCTTGCCCCCTACCGATGTTGATGAAATACGAACTTGTCTAACATAACATCAAAATTTTATGTCTCTAGCTCAAAGTGTTCTCAAGTTGTCTTGGATACAGATAGACAGACCGACCGACCGACCGACCGACTGATAGACCGGCAGACATCCTTTTTTTTTTGTTCATTTTTTGGGGAATTAAGTAAAAAAATTGATCTTTTTTTCAATTCTTTCTTTTATGAGAAAGTAAAAATATATATTTTTAAAAGTTTAACCCCCATTACTTTTTTGTTTTTGGGGGTATTACTTTTAAAAACAATAGATATCTTCCCCTCATAGAATTTAATTTTTTCTGAAAAGTTCGAGTCGACCAGCTTTACAATAATTGACAGAATCATAGAAATGTTTTATTTGCTTTCTTTAAAGTAGTTTATAATGCAACTGTTTTTAAGGCAATCACGGAGATAAATAAATTTGTATTTTTGAAAACTTTGAGGTTAGAATTTAAATGTCAATAATTTTAATGTTAATCAGCCAATCAAAGAGGACTTTTCGCGCTACAGCAAAAAATCAAATCTTTCATAAAGATTTATCATGCAATATTGGCAGGTTTAGATAAAATCGAATAAAAAAGGTTGTTGCTTAACACAAAACCAAGGCATCAAAACTTTTTCAGTAATAGTTTATAATAAACTGTGTTAAATTCCCTAGAGCAAGCAATGAAAATATAGATTGAGCTATTAACCCTCTGCCACATATACCTTAGTTATAGAACGTTACTACAGACATGGAGGAAAAATTACGCCTCTCTTTAAACAATTTAAAAGTCGAACAAAAATTTTAAAATTTTGACTTAAACCTATTCTTTGAACAGTTAATTATTTTATTATAAATGCAATAGAACATAATACTTAAATGAGTTATTTATATAAAATAATTTGTACTATAATGTTATTTTTTCTTAATTTTGACTTGGTAAGGAAATTTATTTAAATAACTTGGTAGAAGAAATAAAAAAAATATTTATAAGATAAAATTAAAAACTTGATCATAAACAAACAACATAAAATTCTAAAAAAAATAATTTTTTGTTGCAATAAGTAAACCCTATTGTTTTTATTATTTCCTACTTACAAACATGACGTATTTTTTACGTCACGTAATTTTAAATGAACAAGTGAAAAATCACTTTACAACATACCAACTACTCCGCTCGGATATAAGGGTTGAACTAAATGTCCGAAAGGTACTGAGACGCGGAAAGTCGAAGTTAGTCGAAATGGGGCAAAATCACAAATTGCATACTATCCTGACGTAAAATTTACGCCGTGTCTGTAGCTAAGGGTTAAAATAACAAGCATATTAGGCATAATCTGGAGATAATACCAGAAAAGATTTTTATTTGCAAACAACTTTATATTGTTTTTCTGTGTGTATTTGCCAGTGAAATTTCTTTCAATAATATTAATCTTTTTGAATAAAACAAGTGGTCTTTATTGCAGTTTTTCTTCAACTTTATTGATACCTATAAATATTTACGTTTTCTCTTTTTCCGGAAATATTCTTTAATAAAAACCATCTTTTTAGGACATGTAGATTTATGTTTAACCCAAACCAGTAAAAACTGTTTGTACTAAAGTATACATTTTCGGAAAAGGAAGACTTTTGCAAAGGCATGGGGTTTAAAGCATATTAATATAACCTTGGTGCACGATTTGTTCTATAAATGTTAAAATAAGATAAAAATTAGTATTAATATGTACTAGTGTGGGAATTTGGATTTTTTCACATTTTGGGATTGATGGATTTATCAGACTAACATCCCTACTCTTAATTTCACTACTCCCCAACATCTCTACTCCATAACATTCCTAATCCACAACAGCCAAAAGAAAAACGTTAAGCGGTGTCGACTTAACGCCAACCGACGCCAAAGTATATATAACCTCCAAAGCCTTAAACATTTGACACAAGGTATGTTTTTTTTTAATATAATAAAAGTTTCACTTTTAAATAACTTAATAAACTTATAAAAATATATAAATATAAATTTTTAGGCACATTAGAGCACTTGCGCATATTGCTTCGCCCTTTTATGTTGAAAAAGCTTTGATTAAGAAACAAAAATAAAAAAATCTTTTTGTATTTAGCAACCTTGAAAAACCCCATATACCAGTTTTAATGTAATACATATTTTTTTTTTTGATATTTATGTCCGCCATATTCATCTATTTATATCTATACCTATATCTATATCTATCTTAATGAAAAAAATAAATTTAACTAAAGATTTGTAGGCAGTGACCTAGAAAATCCCTCTATTACAATTTTCGATAAATTTAATAAAAATTTTAATCTTTGTCCGCCATACTGGTTTTGCCATTTTGTATAACATTCACCACAGATGTTTAATTAGTAAACTTCTAAACTTGATTATTTAATTTAAAACATTTCTAATGTTTAAATGAAGGGTTAATAGGGTTAATCAATAACAAATTTTTAGGAGTATTTTAGAGGATCTCAAAGAATAATATTATGCACGATTCCCATTAAAATCTAAAAAAAAAAAAAAAAATTCGGTTCCACTCTAAGCAACATAAATTTAACAAATTATAGTAAAAATTTCCAAAAAAACTATATATTTTTAAACCTTCCTGCTTGTAAACATTCTTTAAGTTACTATGGTAACGCAAAATGCACTTGTGTCGTAAGCCAATTGGCTACGTCCGATTCACACAACCATAAAAACGTTGACATGTGCCATCACAGAAAACCCATTAACGAGTTATAAAGCGATTTTGTGACAAAATTTTGTTTCTATAAAGATAATTTTAATACGAAACTGCTTTTAGAGAAAGGTTTACAAACTCTCCTCTTTTTTTTTCATATCAAAACATAGGGCTGACTTTGCCAAAGCAACTATTCTGTGCTCTGTAGAGCATATCAGGACAGCACCGTGTTGATTATAAAAACAGGACTGAAAAGTTACATAACGAAACTAATTCTATAAAATAAGCATTCTCAAGTTTATTAGGTTAAATCAATGATTTTATAATTAACTATTTTCATGCTTTTTACTATACAAACCTACGTGCTTTTTATAAAAACCTACGAATTAACACAATTCTCATAAAAAATTGTAAAAATTATAATTTTTGTCCCACATTCTGTCCCACGGAGAAAATATACTTTTTTTCTGACATATCTTATCTTGAAGCATTTTTTCTTCTAATTTCAAATCTGTTTTCGGGCTACAAAATAAAGCTAGATAAATACAAAATGTTTTAATTGGGGTTACGTAAAAAAAATCCATCTTTTGAAACTTGAACTGAAAGCAAAAAAAAAAATATTTTTTTTCAGTGTAAAAAAAATGCGGGTCGATATTTAAAAAAATCTTCCAAAGTCTTAAAAACACATTCTTTTTTTATAAGTGACCCGAATTTGATTAAAAAATATTCATAAAAATAAATTCTACAGTCATTTGGAAAAAGGTGTTTTTTTTTTCTAAAACACTGTATATAAAAACTGTGCGGTCGTAGCCCAAATCTGAAAAAAGATTTAGAATCAGGAGAAAAAATGCTTTAAGATAGGTTATGTTAGAAAAAAAGTATGCTTCAAAAATTTCGTTTTGTGGGATAGTGATGTGAAAAAATAAGTATTTATTGGTTTGGTTTATACAAAATCATACATATATACAAAATATAAAAATTTTACTTAGTTATAATGGCATTCAAAACAAGCCACATGCTTTAGTGTAAATCGGACTTCGTTAGGTATTTAGCGCCAAATATAAAAAAAATATAGCATATTTGGAAATACTATAGGTTTTTAATGTTTGCGCCTTCGCCAAATTTGCAAAAGTCCAATATTTTCTTTTAAAGCAAAATTTTTCCCCCAGCGTTCTGATTTCAACAAACTAATAGTTATTTATCGCTACGCTCGCTCAGGAAACACTAATGCAGCGGGACTAAAACAGCCAGTTTAGTCCTGAGGTATATACACTATTTTTTGCAGGACCAAACATAATTTAGGTAGGTACATAAAATTAAAATTAAAAACCACGCGTCTAAAATCGGTTGTTTTATTTTCGTAATTTAATCAAGATGTCTGTAAATTGCGATTTCAATTGTTTTTTAATATGGTTGACACAAACGTCAAAAAAATGGACGAAGATGATAAATTTTAAGTTATGTATAAATTGTTATAACAATGTTATTTTTAAAGGTTTTCTTTGTTAAAATCAAATAAATTGGTTTGAATCGCTAATTTATTACAAAACACTACCAAACCTAATTTAGGGAGAAAAACGGCAAGTTTAGTCCGGAAAATGAAAGCGTAAAATAAGGTTTTAGTCTTGGTCGTGAAAAAATATTATTATTTCCTTAAAACCTAAAATTAAATTTAAATCATAGTGCATTATAAAGTTGAAATTTTTAAAATAATCTCTATTGGAAAAAGCAATTTTGTGTATGCATGCATTTATTTTCCACTGTATAAAACTTTAAATATACTGTAAAAATATAACTTTTATTCATGGTAAAAATAGTTTTTGCATGAAAATACTACATTTAACTTTAGAAAAATGCTTAAAGAATGTCTGAAAATTTTTAGGTTATGAGTATGATGTTATCGTATAGGACTTTAGAGAACTCATATCTGGATTTAAGTGGAATAAACAGATCTTTTATTCCACATACCATTTTTATTTTTATCTACATCAAAATAGAGCATGAAGGACCTACATTGGGGTGGGTTAAAATTAAAAGCAAATAAAGCGTTTCTTTTGAAACCTACGTAACTGAAATACAGTGTGTCACATAACGCTTTGGTAGTGGAAACAATTCGAAAACATTATAAATGCCGAGATAAGTCGATTTTTATTTAAATGGTTAAATGTCTCAGAACTGACGCAATTTCTCTTACGGATTGATAAAAAAATATGACAAAACGTTCCTTCGAGAGGGTCTCTGAAAATTCGATTTTAATTTAATAACTCAGGAACCTTTTGTGTTAAAGCAAGGTTTTGCATGTGATTTTTCTTTATTAAGGCCTATTAACCAATGGCATTTGCATGTAGTTACTTCAAACAGAGACTTCCGAAATGGGGGTTCTTATCACTTTTTTGCCCAAACTATTTGCTTCTTAAATTTTTTTGTGGGTTTATTATTAAAATAGTATTTACCAGCTAAAAACACATCAAAAAGTACTCTTGTTATAATACCGTAGGATTAACCTTTTTCGAGAAAAATATAATAAAAAAAAATTACACGTTTCAATCAACGAAAAATAAACACTAGGTTAAATATATATCTTTTAATAAGGCAGGGTAATTTTACATCAAAAGCTAAGAAAAAAAGTTTTCATACATGTAGGTCCAAAAATCGTTTTTAAGAGAAACATGGCCCTTTAAAAATGGTGTATGTACAAAAACTTTTTTTCTTGGTTTTCGATGACCCCCTTCCGGATGTCCCTGGTTGAAGTAACTACATGCGAATACCATACCAATAGACCTTAATAAGGAAAGCTCCCATGCAAAACCTTCTTGCTTTAACACAAAGGGTTCCTAAGTTATGAAATAAAAATCGAATTTCTGGAACCCCTTTCAAAGGGGCATAGCTCCCTTACGAGTAGTTTTTGGACATATGTTTATAGGAACTTTTTTCATATTTTTTTATTTAGAATCACTTCGTTAAAGGAAGTGCATCAGTTCTGAGACACCCTGTATATGTATAATGGATTAAATACCTATCTGTAGTTTTGGCTTTTTATCCAGCCAAGTTAGTTGTAAATTCTCAATGCAAATCCCTACTTGAGATACGGTGTTCGAGTTAATTGGCGCAAATTAAGTTTTAAATTTGCAGGAATATCCAGGAATAAAAAACCTCACCATGCCGTATCTGCGTTCTAAACTGTTGTATCTCTACACTAGACCCAATTACATAAGGGGATAACGCTTACGCAAGGCTCGACTGTGCTCGGGTGACCTTATTGAACTGGCCTAGTTTTGAGATACAACAGTTTTAAACTTCTAATAGAAGTGAGGTACCGATATATAAAAAACACAGTAAATGCAAAATCTAATTAAAAATTTTGAAGTATTTAATGCATCATAAATATTATCCAAAAGGGTTTTATTAGAATAATTCTGTACCTCGGAGGTAAACGAGACCATGTCATAAAATCGTAATTTTTCAGTAGAGCAAGTTTTCGATTTTTTTTTAAACATAAATGCATGGACATAGTTTTGTTTTCCGTTGTATTATTTCCTTTATTTATAGTAACTAGACATATTGCACTGTAGCTCTATATAAAGCGAAAAATATACAGAAACATGGTGCTAACTCAATTTCATAAAAAATGGACATGGTGTCCTTTGCCTTCGGGGTACAGAATTTTAAAGGACAAAGATAGGGTTAGAGTAATGTCTAAAATAACCAAGATATCGTTTGATAGAATCCGATGTTGTTCTGCATGTTTCAATAGAAATTAAGGATATAGTCAACAGAACATTAATATTTTATTGTTTTATACGTATTTCGAGACTTTTAAATTAGTCCCATCTTCAGAAACTCTTAAACTGTAAAATAAATTAAATTATAGCTAGCTAAGTACTAAAACTGCAAAAAAAAACACTTACCAAAATAGGTCAAATACGACATAAGTTACAACACAAAGTTGGTACAACATTCATTTTAACGTTTAAAAAAAAAAAAAATACACGTAGTCATCGGGATTCGTTTAAACGAATTAAAATTGTTAAAAATATAATATAATAAATTAAATATAGGAGTCACAAAACGTGCATTTTCCATAAGAAAACACGAACATTTTTCAGAAATATATAATGGTTGCATAGCTTTTAATGAAAGGGATGTCAGATCCAACTTTGCT
Organism: Brachypterus glaber; assembly: GCA_958510825.1. Classification (NCBI taxonomy): domain Eukaryota; kingdom Metazoa; phylum Arthropoda; class Insecta; order Coleoptera; family Kateretidae; genus Brachypterus; species Brachypterus glaber. The sequence goes on from OY294049.1 coordinate 19,618,655, forward strand.
CTACATGTATTAAATTCGAACCACATTTATAGCTCTGATTTAGACATACTTCATTCTAATAATACTCATTTAGCAGATTATTTAGAAAAATATGAAATTCTTATAAAATGTAAAAAGGAGCCAGATAAGGTAATCAATAAAAGACAAATTTTCCCAAATTAGATATTTTTAAGAGCCTTTTGTGCAATCATTTAATTGATTAAATATCCATTTATATTACTCACCCTTAGCGGGTAAATAAAACTGGCTAATTTTCCTTATCTAAAGTCCATAGTGTAAGAAGAAGAAGAAATATGTCAGCGACGTAATGTCGTATTTAATTTATTATATTATATTTTTAACAATTTTAATTCGTTTAAACGAATCCCGATGACTACGTGTATTTTTTTTTTTATTTTAAAACGTTAAAATGAATGTTGTACCAACTTTGTGTTGTAACTTATGTCGTATTTGACCTATTTTGGTAAGTGTTTTTTTTTGCAGTTTTAGTACTTAGCTAGCTATAATTTAATTTATTTTACAGTTTAAGAGTTTCTGAAGATGGGACTAATTTAAAAGTCTCGAAATACGTATAAAACAATAAAATATTAATGTTCTGTTGACTATATCCTTAATTTCTAATAAAATAACCAACTTTTGGCACATAATATTAATAACAAAATTGTATTTCGTTCCACACTAACCAACATCATTGTAGGTAACCGGAAGACAAAGGCAAAAAAATATAGGCTATTGTGTTCAGAATTCCCTACGGCGTGTTACATTTATGACAAATAATACATAAGATACGTCCACTTGCTTACACAATAGTTGCAGGCAATTTATGCAAAATAATGCTGAAAAGAATATAATGTAGCTATGACTAGATATTTCTTAAATAAAGTATAAAACTTTACTTTACTCATTTTATGGTAATGACAATTTAGTTTAGTACTACATGAAACCTCTCAGCAACCTATAGTAATAACATTTCTAGAAATTCTTCGTATACAATTTTATAAATATTTTTATTGAAAACAAGCTTTTTAAAAAATAATTGCTGTATTAAGGCAGATTAAAAAATGTATATAGGCTTTTTATATAGTTAAAATAACTATACAATTTTTTACAAATTACCCAGGAAAGTATTAAAAAAAATCTGTTTTTATTTTTAAATATATGTTACCGGCAATGTAAAATATCCGGCAATGTGCGAAATAACTAGATATTCCGCAAACTGACCAATTCACCAGACATTATGCAAAATCACTACTCAAGCCACGATTCACAGTCTCCGCATACGACCGACAAAACATTATTTCTTGTCCTTGGATCATAATATACTATTTGCTTTTTACTTATCATATTTAAAAGATCCAAACCTTCAGAAAAACTTCTCTAATGATAGGGTAGCATCTGTTTATATGTTGTATGTTTTTTAATTAAATTTCTTTTAAGCATATTAGATTAAATATTTAAAGGTTTAACGAGGGTTGACTAAACAAGTTATAGCTTTTAATAACAATTTCAAATACGAGTGTAACCACTGTTTTTGAAATACGGACTTGAAAACATTATTTCCACAATGTCTGTCACAAAGTTGTTAAACCCAGATGAAAGTTTTATTTTTTGAATATGTATGATATACAGAAAATACATTTTGAGGCTCAGTATCATCGCTCTAAAAAGAAATCGTCGAATCACGATAGATAAATATATTTTTAATTTAACAATAAGCAATTTTTTGAACAGATTTTTTTTATATTTCATAGGTCCTAAATGCTTATATTTATAATTTAAACTTTGAATTATAGTGACTTTTGCTATATTCATGTTTATAAATAAAGCTGGATTTCACCATCAAAAAATATCATCAGGATAATAAGTGTTATACAAGCCATATGCAATTCTTTTTTCTTAATTTTAACTTCTCATTTTAACCAGTAAATTTAATATTTAGGTACTTGTAAGCGATGTTCAAAGTTAAAAACTGCCCTTCTCGTTCGTATATTTAATATCAAAGTACTTGATAATAAATATACGAACGTCCGTAAATATAGTCACTTCAAATATTTATAATATACCCGGTGTTTCCAGTCTTGTAGCATATTTTATTCTATATTATCATCCCAAAACATGAAAAACCAGCGTAGGAACATATGTCCGGAAACGAATTCTAAGAGAGTTACGACCTTTTTAAATTGTACTAAAAATAAGTTTTTTAATTAATAACGGAAATTAGTTTGTTATTTTTTTTAATCTATCCAAAGCAGTGCCTAAACGGACAAAATGTGTGTAGCTTATCACATTTCTCCCCCCCCCCTCGAACTTTTTTATTTTAATTTTGATTAAAAAATATAAATTTCATGAGTTAACATTTATAAAAAATGCCATATAGAGTAACACTGTAGGATTAACCGTTAAAAAAAAACAGTTAAGAGGAAGTAAAATGTTGTGCCACCAAAAATGTTACTTTTTAAAAGGTATTACTCCTTAAATAATGAATTTAGCTATTTCGGTAAAGAATACTTTTTTAGATACTTAGTTTTAAATAAAGAATCACCCTGCTGCACTAACATTTTATTGGTGCTTTTTTTTGTTCCTCATTCAACATGTCCATATTCGAAGGGCCGTAGTTTAGTCTAGTCTAGTCTAGTCTAGTCTAGTATGGTCTAGTCTAGTCTAGTCTAGTCTAGTCTAGTCTAGACTAGTCTAGTCTAGTCTAGTCTAGTCTAGTCTAGTCTAGTCTAGTCTAGTCTAGTCTAGTCTAGTCTAGTCTAGTCTAGTCTAGTCTAGTCTAGTCTAGTTTAGTTTAGTTTAGTTACTAACTAAAGATAAGATAAGATTAGATAATCTTTATTCATGTTAACATACATAGACGTATTTACACATGTCAATAAATAAGTATAATATAAAAATGTAAAATTAAAATAATAAGATAGTATACAATTGAAATTTTTAAAAAATACTAAAAACTATACACTTAAAAATAAAATTAGATAAAATAAGAAGAAATTATGTTTACGCAAATGGCGAATTTAAGATTATTTCCACAGAATAAAAAAATTTAAGCCTAAGGTACTCTTTTAGTAATTTTTAAAAAATTTTAAAGCTTAATTGTTTAATATCTAACGGGACTCTATTATTAGTAAAATTTGGGGGCGAAATATAAAATTGAGTTTTTCGACGTTGATAACCGACAAAAATCAATTCGAATATCACCTCTGCCTCGTGTACTGTAATTATGAAACATATCTTGGTGATTATAAAGACTACCATGAGATTTAACATATAAAAGACATTCAAATATAAGCATACATGGCACAGTTAAAATTCCCTTCAATATATGCCATAAGACTGCAAACTCCGTGTATAATGTACATTATAATATTTAAAATGAGTTTTAACTTATGCGCTCCAGTTTACGAGAGAGAGTACATTATCCAAGTATTATCCGAGCATTATCCAAAGTGAAATAAAGGGCTGGAGTTTATTCGAGAGTCATATAAACACAGCCTACTTCGCGGTTCCGCTATAATAGGAAAGATATGTCGCGCCCGGGGCGAAATTTCACAATCGACGCATTTTAATGAGAGAGCAGAAGCGGAAACGGTTTTCTCAAGTCAGTGATAATAACTACAACATTTTCTGCACATATTAAAATTAACTTACCAAATCAGAGTGTCTGTACTTGGTTATTATGGCTTAATTTTTCTTATTTAAAAGGTTGTAACTACCCTTCGGTAGGTACACCTTGGCATTCAAACGTGTCGAATAGGACCTATTTATACAGGGTTATTCAAAAATAAGTTCGAGGAATTCCTATAAGGGCTCATTTCCGGACCAACCTCTTAAATTTCTCGAACTTATTTCTGAAGAACCCTGTATGCAGTTCAAATAGAAAAGTAATTAGAAATTTTAAAGACTACACATCCGTGCCCCAGGCGGAATTCGAATCCGCGACCTCGGCATTACAATGCGATCACGCTGCGCCTCACTCCACCGCGGATGACAATATGGCTTAATTTTTATACCATTATTTCCTAGATATGAAAAGTAGGTACACATAATAGTATATTTACGCACTAAAAATGGTTTGCTTCGAGGTGCGTATACTATTTTTCCTACGATGTAACACCTAAACATCAAAAAAACGCAAAAATTGTCTTCAAATTAATTTGTCAATTTGAGGTTATATGTTTGACGTTTACTCATTATCTAAAAGCAGATATGTAAAATCAGATTATTTTCACTTCCAGACCGCTGTCATGGCGACGTGTGGAAAATGAGTACTATATGCTAACTAGTTAGTAGAAAATTATAACATTTGTCCCCGGTCTTTCCTACTGAGCTAGTTTAATTTTTTATAGGCTGAATCTAAATTTAGAAACATAATAAACAAAATTTTAGTCTACCGTGATGGATTTGTCCTATTTTTTTTTGCAGTTTTTTTAATGGGTTCTAGACCAATAGTTAAAATTATTTACAATTATGGCGAAGGCGCTGTATTGTGTACACGTAGTCCTTTCATTTATCAACCGCTCTATAGTATATTCAACTTCAATATGCAGTAGAAGTAAATAAAACAATCTTGCAAATGGCAGATGACGCGTGGTTTCATTGGTAAGGACACTCGAATGTTGCGAGAGTAGGGATGTAGAAAATTAAACAGGTCAGTACGTGAGTACTTGCGAAGAAGCGTGCAATGCATTGCAGTGGACCGTTATATAGAAATATTTTGTTTAAAAAGAAACAACATTTTTGGAATCAGCAGCACAAAATTATTCAAAATCAACTGTAGTCTAGTCAAATAACGAGAAATTACTTTGTTAAATTGCAATAAATGTACACGGGCTGATATTTGAAATGGTAGTAGTGGATAGTAACAGATCACCCCTGATAGTTTTTCACCGGGTGATTTTTTTATAGGGGTAAGTGCGGTTCTGTCACTAAATATGCATCTTACGATAAAAATGCATATAACCAATTTTGTTACTCCTTAAGGAGAAAATTTCCAACAATTTTTGTTTGGATCATTTTTTTAATATTAATAACAATCGAGTTATAAATATTTAAAAATTGCCATGTAGGGGGTGAAATTGTTTTTTTTTTGGATATTTCAGACAAATTATTCATCGGAAGATAAAAGTGGTTATTAGCGAAGTTGTAGCTCTTAAACGTCTCTAGAAGCTTTTTACATTATGATTTTCATAATTATTTTTTTACGGATACAGTGGACGCCGAAAGTCGAGTTGAGTCCTCTGTAACCGTACCAAATAACCTATGATACCTATAATATATGAAACTTATAGAGAAATTTAAGAGTTACATGTTTGCTCATAACCACTTTTGTAGTCTGGCTGAAAAATTAAAAAAAAAAACAATTTTACCTCCAACATGGCTATTTTTAAATTAACTCGATCGTTATTAATATATTAAAAAAATATCCAAATGCATTCTTATCGTAAGATGCATATCTCAAAAATCCCAAAAATTCAATATAGCGGACACCCCTCACGCAAATCACCGCGTGAAAAACTAACAGGAGTGTTCTGTTACCATCCACTACTATCCTTTAAAATATCAGCCCGTGTACATTTATTGTAATTTACATTTATAATTTCACTGGGCTACTGCTCAGGTATGAAATTTTACATAAGGTAGTGTAATTTTAAACAAAATATAAAAGTTTATCTCTTTCTTTTTATTTTTATTTATTTTTTATTTTTATACATAGACCAAATACTCTGGTGTTTATGACCCAAAATAAATATTTGTTTACTTTTATTATGTACCATAACTCTATTCTTAGCGCTTTTATATGTTTATCTTAAACTAGAAATATTTTCTTTACCTAGGATGTTTGACTATAACTAGATTTATATTACCCTATTCTTATTTTTACGTTGAACTTGTTTATTTTTCTCAATTGGGCACGACTCTCTTCAGGGGGAAAACTCATATTTACTGTTTTGGAGTTGGTATACATGTGTAAATTAATTAAGTAAGTGAAGAATTGATGACAGCTGACCCTTAATTTGAATTTCGATTGTATATCTGTTGACAGTTGCAATTGTAACTGTCAACAGATATTGCAAACATGACCTGACTGTTTTTAATGGTTGGTTACGTTAGTTTTTTTTTCTACTACCTAATTAAGTGCTAGCTTACATATTATCTACCGTTGTCAAGGCTTGTTTACCTTGGCAACCAATAAAATCAGTGAACTCATTTATTATTGACCGTTGTTAAGCATTGTTTATTGACGACGGTCAATAATGAAAAGTTTTTGAGGCAACTACTAACTTTTTTCAGCTTATTTGTCAAACTGACAACTATATAAAAATAATTTTTAAACTTTATTTTTAATTGATATTTAAGTTACTAGCTATATATAGTAGAAAAACTAGTATATGCACCACGTCTGCGAACTGTCTTAAGTGTTCTCGACTGATTTCTTTCCTCGACTCCGTCTCAGCAAAAAAACTTCAGTCTCGAACACTAAAGACATAGTTTGCATAATATACTATTACAGGTTTGGGCTTTTCATGCAAATAGTGGGGGCGTAGTATAGATATTCATGTACATTGTGTGCACTACTAGTCGCTCCCTTTTTATAGTAGGAATAAAAACTACAAAATGCAAAAAAGTACCTCCTTACTATCATCAATTATAATTGATAATTATCAATTGACTAAAATCATCCTGTTTGAAGAATAGGTTTGGTTTGGAATAAAAACCTGACTTTATTTTAAAATTAAAATGAAAAAGCTTGTTGAAATACAATTAGCTTCAAAAATGTATTCATTAAAAAGAGGCAATAAAAAGGCAGATTTGGATCTCTACTGTACATTGATTGAAAGTAACGGTTGCAATTTTAATTTTGAACTGTATACAGTGAGTAAAAAATTTCATTGTAAAATACTTCAATGTTTTATAAAATGTAGTACATACAAATGCAACAGTGGCATTAATTAGCATTTTTTTTTAAGTCAAAATTATTTTTACAAAAAAGGATACCCATCAGTTTTTGTAAATTATTATCCATATACCTAGCTTGTTTAACCCTTTCATATGGGTATCATACACAGTGCGACAAATCGTCGTATCAGAACAACAAGGTTTCAACTGACATTGTGAGATTGCAGTAATTGTCAATATATTTTCTATGATAAATTTAAAATCCCTTACCTAAAAGAGTTAAACTTTTTATTGATATGGATTGCATTATTTTCGTTATTTGTAAAAAAGACTAAATTTATAAGTAAAAAGCATTTAAAATTTATCTTAAAAACTATACTGACAATTACTGCAATCTGACAATGTCAGTTGAAACCTTGTTGTTCTGATACGACGAAATGAGTTCCAGGACTGGCGCCATATTTCAAAAACCACTGGCGCCCTCTATTTGTTTAAACTTGCATTTTGAAGCTTGAACATTTATTATCTGTCAAAATTGTCATAACATTCGATTGGAAAATAACAAAGTTAAGTACGACATTTTTTCCCAAAAAAATTTTCATTTGAACTAAATATTCAGTTACAAATGGATAGGAAGTTATGATCCTATACAAAATATTTAATATACTTTGTTAAAAACTCTATAGTTCTAAAGTTAATATTTAGGGACGGGCGTAAAATGTTTCGTGTTTTAAACAAAAATTAAAGTACAATTGTATAAGATAATAACTTTCGATTTTCTATCCATTTATAACTAAATAATTAATCAGTTTACTTTTTACAGAGAAGAACATATTGACATTTATAATGATTTTATTCTTTTTTCTTCTGTCACAAACATTATTTATGAATCTACTTTGTTTCAAGAACAAACCCGTTATAACGGGTTATTATGAATAACGTTATTCATAATATTTCAATCATAAAATTGTTAAATGTCTAGACTGAGCGTAAAAAAATAAATGGTTAAAGAAAATATGAGACAATTTGCAAGTCTGACAATACAGTCAAACTTATATTTGGAACTTATCACAAAATATAACCTAAATAGTATTTAGTATTTGGTAAATACAATCAACTGGGGTGACTTCAGACGGTGTGAGTGACATCGGACACATTTTCGAAAAACACTCTGAACCAAAGCACGTCTGCTCTAGTTGTGGGGTTATGTGCACAGGTTCTGGAATTGAACCCTACAAATTGTGCACATAAACCCACAACGTGTGCACACCTGCTTTGGTTCAGAGGGTTTTGCAAAAAAGTGTCCGAAGTCACACCGTCCAAAGTCACCCCAGTTGAAGGTACCGTCTTATTTTTTTATTATCCCACAGAAATTTCGCCAATATAATATTTTTTGGGGTCTAAAATAGGGTTGAAAATAGGTATTTTCTTCAATTTTTTTTATCAATTTTTTTTGAAAAATTAATTATTTCATGAGCATTGCAAAAACGTAAATTATACTTTTAAACTGATCTTAGTTGATATTATTTATATTATGATATAAATAAAAACTTACAAAAAAAATCTTAAAAAATTATTTTTTAGCAAAAAATCAATCAATCTTAAAAAAATGTTTGAAAAGTTAAAAAATATATGGTCAAATAAAGAATTTTATAAGCTTTATTATTGCACGACTCCCTTTTCTATTAAAAAATGTCCCCCTGTCTACATTTTAGGAGCTGAAAATGTCAAATATATGGGAAAAGATAGTTTGACTACTCTTATTTAATTATTCCAAATTTGAAGAGCTTTGGACCACAATGTAATTGTTGACACATATATCACAACTAAAAATTGCAATTAATAGTATTTTTATTGTGATTAATACAGTTATGTTTTATCAGTTTACGTGTTTGTGTAATTTATTTTCAATTTTTATAATTTTTGACCAATTTTGACCCAGCCTCCTCATCACTAGCCGGTACTTTCCATCAATTTCCATTCTTTTTTATTTTTGGTTGGATACCTAGTTATATTCATTAATTCCAAAATTTCACGATTCGTCGTCACTATTCCCCCACTCCGCCATCACATTTCTTCACGTTAGAGCTAACCCCATTCTCCCTTAGTTCATGACGAATTTAATGGACGACCCCTTAGCATATTACAGAGATAAAATATAAAAGTGCTAAAATATTCTGAAACACGTTAAAAAAGTTATAGTTACCATATTTCTGGATGATTTTAATTTAAATCAGGAAAATTAACAGCGTGTTTAACCATTTTATTTCTCGTTACAGAAAAGCGAAATATAATTGAGTAAAAAATCGCATTGTTTAACGGTCCTAGCTCAATTTACTGCAGACATTTATAAAAATTTAGGGTCACTACTTCTAGCGGCAGCTTTGCTGCTGTCGTCTACGGGCACAGACAACTTCTGAACAAGTAAAACACGCTGTTCCTTTTGGCATGGCAACTATGTATTGTAGGGTTAAGCTCAAAGAGAGTATGGTTATGGTTATATTGTTTTATAGAGTAATATGAAAACGCCAAAATGTTTCATAATTTAATTTCATCTTATATAAATTAATATTTAATAAATGTATTTTATTTTTTTTTGTATATTTATTATTTTAATTTATACCCATTTAAATAAATAAAATACTGAAACATTACCCATTTATTATGATTTTTATACTAATTATATGATGAAGTCCAAACCAATGTCTTTTAAAACTTTCACATTTTTTTAAATAACAAACAATTTTATTGTCATTTTATGAGTAAAAATAGCACAAAATATTTATTCAAAAATAACTTAAACATATAAATTGTTACTTTGATTATTTCAAAGATTACTGGAATATTCTTTTGTCTTTATATTGGTCAAATACAAATTACCAACTTCATAAGCCTAAAACCCCTACGCATACCCTCTATCTTTATATTTTGTTAGGGTTGATATTACAGCGTGTTTCATTTGTTAAAATTTTGTCTTTATCCAATTATCAAAAAACCGCCGCCGGATGAATTGACCCTAATAAAATTACATGGATTATTTTAGCTTGGAAAATATTTTCAACTGATATTACTACAGTAAACTTTCCAAAAACCACTTAAACTAAACATATTTCAACTTTTTAACTGCTTCTACATTTTACTGCTGAAAAATATTCCTCATTTTTCACTCAATTGCCACTGTACAATTTAGTTTGCATAACTTGACCCCATTTTAATTTTATTAACTTCTTGGTACGAAATGATTATTTGACAATTTAAAAAATCTCTGTTCTATTTAAGTGTTCCTTTGTAATCTGCCTTTTTAATTTTAAATGATTAATTCTACTCATTTTTCCTTTAAAAAAATATATTTTATTCTAATTAACATCATTTATATATATAATAATATATACAGGGTTATTTAGAAATAAGTTCGAAAATTTTAAGAGGTGATTCCACCTTAAAAAATATGAAAAAAAAGTTCCTATAAAGGTTGGTCCGGATATGAGCCACCTGCGGCCCTTCGAAGATGGACATATTGAATGGGAACAAAAAAAAGCACAAATAAAATTTTGCAGGGAGATTCTTCATTTAAAACTGAACAAAAAAGTATTCTTCACCAAAACACCTAAACTTAATATTAAAGGAGTTGTAGACTTTTAAAAAGTAACATTTTTAGTGGCACAAAATGTTACTTTCTCTTAATTGCATTTTTTTAAACGGTTGCTCCTACAGTGTTACACTATATGACATATTTTATATGTATTTTTACTGAAGGAATCTTAATTTTTTACAAAAAAATCCAAAAAAATACACACAAAAAAGTTTGTGAAGCCTTACATATTTTGTCCGTCTAGGCACGCCTCTGGATAAATTCAAAAAAATAAATTAACATAAACTTATTGCCCTTATTAATACTAGTATACATGCAAAAGCTCGTCGCTGTAGCTTCATTTTAAAGAGCCATAGCTCCCTTAGGACTTATTTCCGGACCAACCTTTATAGGGACTTTTTTCATATTTTTTAATGTAGAATCACCTTTTAAATTTTTCGAACTTATATCTGAATAACCCTGTATAATGGCTATTAATATTATCAAACTAGTTACTTATACGTTTGACGTATACGACTTTATTCTTATTGGCTAAACAAGTCAGCACTATGCTAGATAAGATTAGATACCACATGATATGATTCATAGTATTCATGATCATATGATTCATAGTAATCGTTTTCTGAAGAAACAAAAGGGAGCTTATCTTTAAGCGGTTCGCAGTTCTGATATAAATATAAATGGTTTTCTCATTTTTTTTTTTGGAAAAGGGTGAGTAATATGCTAAGATCATGAAAGCTAATTTTAAGATATTTTAGAGATGAAGCCATATGTAGAGAGCTGGGAGTTAGAAAAAAGCTAGACAGGCCTAAAAGGAAATGCTTCTCACAAATAAAAAAGTATATAGGGTGTAGAAATTTTATGGAACCAGTCTTTAAACTTAAACCCTTATATATATATATATATATATATATATATATATATATATATATATATATATATATATATATATATATTTTTTTTAATTGGGCATCTTAGGATACGATTCATTATCCAACAGGAATGGTGTTAAATGGCTTACATAACACATTACAAAGGGCTTTGTGAATTAGTGTGTTGATTCTTGGCAACCACTGGTGCATATATGCATTATTATATTAGGCTGTCCCTTGAAAAGATTTCTCATGGCCGGCCATGAAAAGTCTATAGGTCTAGAAGTATAGGCCATGGCCTAGACTTTAAAATTTGCTAAACATTTTTTTTTCAACGTAATTACATTAAAATTTAGAGAAAAAATAATATTTAGAAGTAATTCTTTTTTAACATTATTGTTTCACAAAGTTTTGTCGTAGTTGACTCCGAAATTATTTTTAACTATTTATGATCCGTTATGCTAAATATGAAGTAAAAACGAAACCAACAAAATCAGGTGTTTTCTGTGAGGCCGCAAACATACAAATAACTAACAGCAAACACCGATAAAATACTAAAACAAGAAGTCGTAATATAACCATCACTCCGATCGGAGCGGGCAACGTCCGCGAAGGGAGCCAATCCGATCGGAGTGATCGGCAGACAACCTGTTAAACTTAATAAACTTGATTAAAAATATTTTGTCTAATACATTATTATAAATATAATTGTTTAGGGTTCTTACAATCTAGAAGAAAACCAAAACGATAATTGCGATCTATTTTAAAAGCGCAGAACCCAGTACTGGGCCAATGGAGGTACCCACGAGTTCACGTCTGTTTTTTGAATGACTGCTTGTCTTAGGTAAATTTTATTTTATTTCTACATTAAAAAGTTAACCTTTTTTATAAGATTTAAATAATATACAGGGTGGGCCAAAAAAAACCGGCTACTATTTAAACCATTATAACTTGTTTGCCTTTTGACCGATCTATACAAAATTTTGAATGAATAAGCTCAAAACAAGTCCGATTCTGTAGGTAATTTTAATTATTTAAAATATTGTTATATTTTTCAGTAATAAGGCTTTTTCTAAAGGGGTTATTTTAAAGCCGTGGGGATTAGAGCAAAATGTATAATTTGAAAATTTTTCACATTCATAATGTTAAGTGGTCTTTCTTCAGTAGGTAAGTATATTTAAATTAAAATTTGAAGTTATAGTTTATTTTTTATTCTTATTTTTCTGATTATTATTTTTATCTCAAAGGCTACATGTTACAATAAATTAATTTTTAAGATAAAAAAACTGATTGAGTAGGCGTGTTATTTATATGACATCTCTCAAAAAATAATCTGTCAATTTAAAAACTATTCAAAATGACCAAAAATCTGTGAAAATGTCGAATTACATAAAAAAATAAGAAAAAAGGTAAAAGCTGAATTGTAGATGTATATTTTAAGGAAAATGGTTAAGAAATAACAGAAAAATGACTAATAAAGTACGCACATTCAAAAATTGTACCCTACATTCTATGAACATAACATAAAAAAACAAGAAATTGCTAAAATAAATCAAGATTTAACTGTTGGATAAATAAAAAAGTATTATATTTTCATTGCAAATAAAATTAATTATTTTAAATACTGTTTTAATTATAAATAATATAAAACCATATAATTATGGTAGGTACAGGATCTTGGTTGTCTAATTGCAGTTAAAGTTCCATATTCTGATTTATTGATTTTCAAAAATTCACATTATCCTTCATCGTATGTTAACGTTTCTAAAACAAGCATTTTTTCTCGTTTTGACCAAAACTACACTTTTTTCTTGTTTATCTACAAATGTTTTAATTTAAATACATATATTCGTTTTTTATTTATTGCTCATCTTTAAAATATATATTTAAAATGATGTTTTTAATTTTGATTCGTGATTTTTAATAACTTTCAATTTGACATATTATTTTTTAGACATGTCAAAAATAATTTGAGATGACTAACAGACTACTTAATCCGTGTTTTTATGATATTTACTGCTAGCTGTATCCTTTCCAAAAAAATAATATAAAAAATAAAATACAATCTTAAGTTAAAAGAAAAATACACATAACTATTAAGGAAAGACCACTTAACATAATGAAGGCGATTTTTTTTTAAATTATACATTTTGCTCTAATCCCCACTGCTTTAAAATAACCCCTTTAGATAAAGCTTTATTACTGAAAAATATAATAATATTTTAAATAATTAAAATTATCTACAGAATCTTACATGTTTTGAGCATATTCATTCCAAATTTTGTATAGTTAAAAGGCAAACAAGTTATAACGGTTTAAAAAGTGGCAGGTTTTTTTTGGCCCACCCTGTAGTATAGAGCGGTTTTAGTTTTTTAGTAACTGCTGCAAAAACTTTCTCATAGGATAGTAATACTATTATGGTATTAAAGTTTAATTGTTAAGGTTAGGGTGCAAATATTAAAATACTATTATATTGGTTAACCAAAAAAACATTTTAAGGGGCAGTCTGGTCCATATCTTTTTGGGTAAAGTGCCCCTCAGTATAGAACTTAATAGAGGAGGCGGTAACTAAGAATTGAAACAGAAGGACACTGAGATAATATAGTGTAGCCAACCATGAAGAGGTATAATTACTTCAAAACTAATTAGCGCAAGTATAATGTTTTGCCTTGTAATATTCAACTGTATAAAGCATAATATTATTATGTTCGCTTACTTCATTTTCACTTGAAACATAATTTGATATTTTCAAAAAATTTTCCCCAATTAATTATCACAGGATTTCATTTTGAAACTTAAACTGTTAAAATGTTAAAAGTTTGTATTGTACACTGTAAAAATAATTATTTTATTTATTTTGTTACAAAAGCAACACTGTTAAAAATATTATTACACGAGTATCTAATTAAACCAAATCTTGAGCATCTTTATTAAAAATATGTATGATGTTATACATAAAAGTTTATTTTTCTTTATAATTAAGAGAGAAATGACTCAGAGATAAAACTGGGAACTGTCTTTAGACTAAAATCGCTGTATTAAGTTTTAACCCAACCGTACATACACTTAACTATAATATAAAAGTGTGCTGTTTTTTTGCCCACTTGTAAAGTATATACAGGGTGGCGCAGTGAAACGGCACGATTTAAATAAATCGCAAAAAATGGAGATTTAAAAAAAGTTGTTTTATTTTACATAAATCAGGCCTACATAAGTGGAAGTTATTACTTTACATAAAAAATAATCAATATTTGAAGATGGTGTCAGTCAGATGATGTAAGTTTCACGCGTACGATCAACGTTCTCCGCTTTTTTTTTGTTGTGCTTGCAGTGGCTTCAAAGTTTCTAACCGAAAGGATGATATTTTTACGAGATGGCAAGGGAGCCCTTGGGGGCTCACGATGGAAAGCGTGTTGAGCACTATGCCTTTACAGCAAACACGCGTTGCGCACTGGACCAACGTTCCATGGCTACTAAAATTTTCACCTGTCTAGACGGTCAAGGTCAAATCTCTCATAACCCCCCACCAGGCCCGCCAGTCACATCTGAAATCGTTTCGTTTCACTGCCCCTGTAGAAACTTGAAATTTGGCATGTACATATATGGATTATCGCCCCACGACCCCAGAAAAATTTATAACTTGGAAGAATGATTAAACACACATCTACAAAAGTTAGAAACTTAAAAAATTGCATTATGTGCATGGAGTATCCCCTAATTACCTCCGTAAAAATGCTACCAAAATTCATCATCATCTAAATTTTCTATTTTTTTTAACCAGTATATTTGGGTAAAGGTGTGTATAAGAGCTCCTATGATAGACTATAATAGACAATAAATATCTATTATTACAAATTTTGTAACTGTAAAATACAGTCCGCCTTCAGGGTTGATGAACATTGGAAATATTATATTTGCGCAATTTAATTGAAATAACAGACATAAATTTATAAAATTGGTAGTTAAAAAAGGTCTTAAAATAATTCTTAATGTTGTCATAAATGCAACATCATATTAAACAGAATCAAGGCTTTTTTAACTTTGTTTGTATTGCCCATAAATTGAAATAAAAACAATAATTTTTTACTCAGTCATAAAAACAAGTAGATATTTGAAAAAAAAAATAATGAGTCTAGCCAAAACACCTAAAGACGAACACTTTTACTACCTCCAAGGAGTAATTATTTTTTATGGACCTAAATTAATATACTTCTGAAGTTTCTTAAGTATTTAATTTAGATAACACATAACTTTTACGTTTTTATATATTAGAAACCAACAGTCTAGTAACTAGACAGTTTAAATACAAATAGCATTGAGATTTATGAAGACGATATTTCACAGGGTGCATATTAATGCAAAGGCAGAAAGATGCCACAAATGTTGCATAGTACGGTTATGCCA
This sequence comes from Brachypterus glaber, assembly GCA_958510825.1. Lineage (NCBI taxonomy): Eukaryota > Metazoa > Arthropoda > Insecta > Coleoptera > Kateretidae > Brachypterus > Brachypterus glaber. The sequence continues at coordinate 19,634,423 of OY294049.1, forward strand.
TTGGTGTAAATTGCTTTTCCTACTAGCGTGCGGAAAGATTACTCTTTCCGCACGCATATGCGTGTGGAAAGAATGCTTTAAATATTGTTTAATTTCTTAACTTTCGCTACGCGTCGTTCAGGCAAATTTAATCTAGTGCGCAAAAGAGCCTCTTTCCACACTTGTTAAGAAAATAGCTATTTCCTACAACCTAGTTAGTAGTTAGTGCCTATTTTCCACCCTTTGCCTATGAAAACGGTTGGAAGTGAGGATCAGCTGATTTTACATATCTGCTGTCAGAAAATTAGTAAACGTCAAACACATAACCTCAAATTGACAAACTTATTTTAAGATAATTTTTGCATTTTTCGAATGTTTAGGTGTTAGGTCGTAGGAAAATTAATATACGCACCTCGACGCAAATCATTTCAGTGCACGAGAGTGCTTTTTTTTACGAGGTGCAGCCAAGGTTCGCGTACTTGGTGCGTAATATATTATTTAAGGATATTTATTTGAGCTCTTGGTACTTACTTCTTATCGAATATGGCAGATTTTGGTTTCAGACAGAGTTGGGCAATGACTACTTCATGATTACTTCTTATATATGTTACTGTGAAAGACCGAAATCTGGGGAATGTCGACATTCTCCGGAGAATCTCCGAAAAACTAAAAAAAAAACAGAAGCCAAACCAACGTTAACGTTAATTAACGCTCCCCATAAAAAAAAAAAAACAAAAAACCAAACCAGCCAAAAATAAAAAAAAACCAAGGTTAAAGTAAACCAAAACCCCCAAATTATTTTAGTTAACAAATATACTTATTTTTTTACAAATCGCTTAATTTCAAATAGGTATGTGAATAATAGCATTAAAAGTAAAATAGAATTTTATTTACTTTGTGATTAATAACCAAACTCAAAACTTTTTTGGACTTTTTAAATTTTAATTATTTTTATAATATGCTTTTAAGCTATAATTTATGCCAATATATAAAAAATATAAATTAGTGCATTACTTACATAAAAAAATATTTAGATAAATAAAAAGTGATTGCACTATAGTCAAGAAATATCGTTGCCCAACTCTAGTTTCAGACTTGCTCTATTTTTGACATGGTATTAAACATTTAAATTTGTGTTTTTGGCTTAGAATTTATGTTGCTTAATTTAAGAAATTTGCTAACTCGTTAAAATAATTTTACAACATTTTAACTTTCTTATTTCTAATGTAATTAATTTGAATTAAAACTAATTAAATATAATTTTATTCGAAGCATTTGGGAGTGTTTTAGAATAAGGGTTCAGATTTGTAAGAAAAGTCCATGAAAAAAAAAGATCTAGCCATGTTGCTCGTGTGTAAAATATTTTTAGATGGCCGATAGTGGTCACAATAAAAACAGTGCGTCAAAGAAAAGAATATTAATTATTTTTAAGGTTCTGTCAAGTTATTTTTATTATTAAAATGTGTATTGTACATAAAGTTGTCTACCAATTCATGGAACAAACGTGTTTTTTTTTGGGATGATATTTTGTTTTGCATATGCATATGCATATGTACAGGGTGGCCCAAACTTAAGATGACCGAGAGGGACAAAAATGTGTTTACATAATTTTTAAAACCCTTTAATAAATTTACATATAAATAAACAACCGCCAAATTAACCAACCTCTAAGTTACATACCCCAACCTTATAAAGTTAAATAGCACCCTCTATATGTTTTTACATACCTAGATCTGCTTTTCAATTATGTATCCAATGATTTTTCAATATTAAAATCAACCCACAAATAAACAAGGAAAATGAATTTTTGTATACAAATCAAGGTAGTTATGACTGGCCCTTAAAAACAATTGAATTACATTTTATCTGTCAAATTTAAACAAAAATCTATAATTTTACGATAAGTGCATCATTATTAAAGTTTTTAAATATACCTTATTAAATAAATAAATTTTATTTTATCCAGAATAAAGTTATAAAAAAACAACCCCCAATTTAATTGCCCCTAAGTTAGAATCGTCAACCTTAAAAGTTAAATAGCACCTTGTATATATTTTTACATATTTAGATCTGGTTTTTAATTGTTTATCCAAAGTGTAATGAAGTGAATACTCCATTACTAAAGGACGTGCCGAAGCAATGTCAAAAAGGGCATACGCACCGACGGAGAACCCAAGGATTCCGAGGAAAGGCCTTATAAGCAGGTGTAGCTACCAATTCGCTCTTTTATTTTTCCGTACTCCGATTCGACACCGAAGCCGAAGCCGAAGTCCCGCCGTAGTACCAGCAACAGGTGGGTAAAAGGGGCCATAACCGAACCGTAAACTTTTCACGTGAACACAGCCTGTCACCTTGGGAGCTACGAGACCGTTGGTGTAGGCCACTCTTTGAAAGGTCATGTTAACAATCTATCGCGGAAACACAGACCGTTACTAAGTCTGCTACGGGACCGTTGGTATCAGCCTCTTTTTAAAGGGTCGTGATCGCTAATTCCGATAAACGGTTTCAAGTGGACCCCCTTTACTTTCGAAGTCGACCGAGACCTGTCCCGACTCCTGTGATCCTGTAGAAGTCCCGTAAGACAAACTGACCTGTACATAATATTATTTTAGTGTTATAATTATTATTAGTGTTAAATAAAGCGTTTATTTCTTTAAATATGTGTTTAGCTTATTTGAAAAATTCTGTCTCGTAATCGAAGAGTAAACTTCTCAAATCTGGCGCCTGAGTAAATCCAGTCCCGCCCTTTGGAGGTTTAGACCCCCTTACAAACGCTCTTTTAACATTTGAAATCAAATCAAAAATGCATTTTTGTATAACAATGAAATTTATTTAATTTAATGAAGTCATAAATTTATTTTATAACAAATTAAAAAAGAACCACTAAAACAAAAAATATCTTATTACTTCTAATCTATCTAATTATTATATTAATTACTAGAATTCTAATGACATATTTATACATTGTATGTAGATGTGATAGTAATCCCCCTGCAGCAATGCACATTTCAAATCTACTTTTAAAAAAGATTCATGGAGCGAGTTGCTGTTATCATAGTTGGAGTAATGTACCGACATGCGTTTCTTATTTTAGTTTTTAGGTCATCTAGATTTTGAGTTTTATTACAGTATACCATATCTTTTAGTGTTCCCAAAAAAAAAATCAAGAGGATAAGGATAAGGATAAGTCGGGTGAACGCTCAGGCCATCTAATGTTGCGTTTCATTGTTTTTTTATACAGTCCCCGTAAATAACTCATATCATATTAACGTATTCTTGAAGATTTAAAAACATTTAAACTAAAACTAATGATGCAATTATCCTATTATTATCTATTGTAAATACTTTGTAATCATTTCAGTCAATTATCGTATAAAACACCTATACTAATAGGTCCGAGAAAGACTTTAAACAATAAACTAAACTAAACTAAACTAAAATTATAAATTTTTGTTTAATTTGACAGATAAAGTGTAATTCAATTGTTTTTAAGGGCCAGTCAAGCTACCTTGATATGTATACAAAAATGCATGTTTCTTGGTTATTTGTGGGTCGATTTTAAATTTAGAAAAAGCATTGGTAGGGAATTGAAAACTAGATCTTAATATGTAAAAATATATACAGGATGTTATTTAACTACTTTATAAGGTTAGAGGTTATAACTTAGGGGATGTTAATTTGGGAGTAGTTTTTTATAAATTTATTAAGCGATTTAAAAATTATATAAACATGTATTTGTTCGACTCGATTATCTTAATCCGTCTACGAGATGTAGCTTGAATAATTAAGTCTGGGCCACCATACGCATTAGGGTGAAGCGAAAAAAATTCTTTAGTTCAATCATATAGCACTATTTACCAAAAGTTGCCTTTATTATAGAACATAACCAGTATTTTTTTTTTCAATTTTTTTGAAAGTCGTTTTGATTCCCCGCGGAGGCTTTGAAATTAATCAAATATAAGAAATTTAAAAAATTTGTTAATCACAATTTAAATATTGCATTATAGGAGTTTTTGATGCTGCTGAAATCGAATCTGATAATAAAAAAATTCTAACTCCACCCCCTCAGGGGTGAGGGGGTATTTTTTTTAAAATATTTTCGCGAAAATTTGTATATAAGGGTTTTTTGAGGTTGCTAAAACTGAATCTTGAAATAATTTTTTTTCTAAATCAACCACCTTAGGGGTGGGGGTGAGTTTTTTAAAATTGGTATATTGGGGTTTTTAAGGTTGCTGAATGTGAATCTGATAATAAAAATGGTCTAACTCCACCCTATGGGTGATTTTCGTGAAAATTGGTATAAAGGGGTTTTCGATGAAAGTGGAGTTCTATTATCAGATTTACTTTCAGCAACCTCAAAAACCCCAATACACCATTTAGAAAAAAATTATTTCAAGATTCAATTTTAGCAACCTTAAAAACCCCTATATACAAATTTTCACGAAAATGTGGAAAAAATTTCAAAATATTTACCCCCTTACCCCCACTGGGTGGAGTTTTTTTTATTATCAGATTTGATTTTAGCAACCTCAGAAACCCCTTTAAGGCAATTTTAAAACTGGTATTAACAAATTTTTAAAATTTCTTAAATTTTGATTAATTTCAAGGCCCCCGCGGGGAATCAAAACGACTTCCAAAAAACTGAAAAAAATACTGGTTCTGTTCTATAATAAAAGCAACTTTTGGTACATAGTGCTACATGAGCTAAAACAATGAGTGTCGAATAACTATACTTGTCTCGCCGTCCAAAAATTATTTGTCCTAATAGTTTTATAATTTTTCCTACGATCCTCTATGAAAATGACATTTAGCACACTCTTTTGTTCTTTAGAAAACGCCTCATATCGCACTAGTTTGATGTTTTTATATCACACTCGTGTGATATTTATTAATGGAGGTTTGCCTCTACGCATTTTAGTCACCTTGTTTTATAAACCATTTTCCACCTTTTACCACAGCCTTTTATATCTTTTAAGTGTTTTAATCCAAATATTTCTGTTTTTCATGTCAAAAATAAAACTAGTTATAACGTTACTATTTTGACCATTACTGTCTAGTCTAGACAGTCTAAATCTATTAAAAATTACTTAATTTTTTATTTAGTTACCTTACATTACATAAAAAACATTAAAATACACAGTATTTTTCTTAGGAAATGTAAAAGAGTACAATTTTACTGTCTTCTATGGCACCATAACCACAGAAATCTAATTTAATAAGTAAACTCAAGTTTGCATTTATTTAGGAATAGGCAACAAATTAAACAGCTATGTATTGTATTAAATAACTAAAGCTAAATGAAAATCATATTTTCTGTTTGACATACCTACATATATAAATTTGTATGCTCTTTATAATTATTTTGTGCTTTGCTTTTCTTAAAAATTAATAAAAATTAAAAAATTTTAAAATAAGAAACTTCATATTTTTTCGGGATCGTAGGAAAAATAGTGTACATAACTCGTTGGAAAGTGTATTTCATACACTCGTGGGGTTTCCTCACTCGCCTAGCGGCTTGTTCGTAAACCTTCCCACTCGCGTGAAATATGTCACTTTCCACACTAGTTATGTAATATACTATATTTTTACGTCAGAGAAAATTGTAAATCTAATAAAAACTTTAAGTTAATTAAATAACTTTTTTATTACAATTTTTACTAATTAAGGTAATTACTTCGTACGTAATAAATTAAAAGTTGACAAAGATAAAATGCTACAAACTGTTTTATTGTGTTTTCTTAGTTGTTTGCTACGTTTACAATTAGCTTACAAATATAAAATTTTATTTTCTTCTTCTAAAACTGAGAATGAAAATAATTTTTAATAATTTTTGAGTCCAAACCAAAAAAAAAATTAAGGCCAAAAATTACATTTTAAAAATCTAATGTTTTTTTGTATTTTTTGAATATAAATATACCTACAAAATTTCACAATTATATCTTTTATTTATATATTAATAAAAAAATATGTAAAAAAAAATATTTTTAAAATTTAAAGGTAGAAAGAACCCTAAACTAGCTGTTGCGCATGTTGTTTAACAGGAAAGCTCATATTTAAGTTTATGCTGTTTTAAATAATAGCTCCTTCGCCAATTTTTAAAACGATTATTTAATTGACCCACAGGCTCCCTTTAAAAAAAACTGGAGTTTCAGACTTTTCAGCAGCAGCAGCAGCAGACCCAAATTTCTGACGTCAAGTTTTAGAATTAAAACTGTTTGTGAAGTATGAAAAAATCTTCTGGGAGGACAAACAGACAGACAGACAGACATACAGACAGACACCTCATTTTTTTTTTTACAGATGGTTTGTCTCTCTCAGTGTAAATTAAATGTCTGTTATTCTGCAACAATAAGTCAAACAGGATGAAAATTTGAATCACTTTTCCATTCATAACAAGCATATTTGCAAAATTTACAATATCATGACATTTCAGCTAGCACATTGTATTTGCTGATAATTATGCATTCATGGCGCACTAACAATAGCTTACAAATTAAAACAGTTAGAATCCTACCTATTCATTCATAAAGGATTCTAGAAACACCCAAAACAAGAGATAACATCGTTTCGTAATAAGTGGCAGTTTAATAGTTGGAATTAAACCCATGAGAGATGGAAGATGGGCCCTGATTGCGTCGGTACCAACCCAATTTCGTTTGTCTACAAAAGACCATTGTAGTTATATGAAAAAAAATCTAACTTTGAAATCACATCTTTTGAGATCAGAGCTGCAGCTCACTGATTAGTAATATTAATTAAAAACCTGAACATTATTTTTAGGTTGAGGTTTTTAAAATGTATATAAGGTAAATTGGGGTAAACGTAAATATAAATATAATATTTTATAAAAACTATTTTGCCTATTAAAAAATATACCGAAATGCAACTTGTAGATTTCTATATAATAATAATAATAATAATAATAATAAAGACGTTTATTTATGCCAATAGTACATAAAAGGGATATCGCTCAGCTCTTTCCAGAGGAAGGAGAAATATTGAATTATATGTATATTACCATTAAGTTACACAACTTAGGTTGTTTTATTAAATAGTTTTCTATCCTCCAACCTCCAAAAAGTCTGGTCTTCCGCGAATCCGGAAACTTACAATAACACAAAAAGATAAAAAAAATATATAGGAAAATATAAACAGCAACACAAAAAAAAAATAATTAGATATAACCGGATATAACATATTATGTGAGTACTCCTCTCGACCACTCATTTTATTAAATTAGTCTTCTAAAAGTAAAGACAGTTTTTGTTGATTTTTAAATTTCATAAACGGTATAAATCTCAAATCAAAATCAGTTCCATTGCAAAAGTCTACAAGGTTGTACAGAAAAGATCGCTTAAAAAATGCGGTGTAATATCGAGGTATGTCTATTACGTTTTTACGCCTTATGTTAACCGAATGAATGTCACCTCTGTAAAAAATTTTGTTATACAAATATGAAGGAACCCTTTTATTTATTACCTTGTGAAATAAACAACGACAATGTAATTTTCTTCGTTTTGCCATATTGAGCCAGTTTAACTCTTTGATTTTATTAGAAATTGACTCATACTTTTTTATGCCAAATATAAATCTAACGCAGGAATTTTGAACTTTTTGAATTCTGTACGAATCTGTACTATCAATGCAAGGGTGATAAAGAGTATCGCAATAGTTAAACTGGCTTAATACAAGACTCTCACAAAGGACAGTTTTTAAGTGGATATCCATCATATACCTGTTGCTGTATAACATTTTTAGACAACAGTAAGCCTTTCTTATCATTTCATTCACTTGTTTTTTAAAGCGTAAACTTGAATCAATAACTACACCTAAATTCTTTGCTTCCTCAACCCTTGGAATGTTAATATTATTGATACTGATATCAAAATTTGTTAAAGTTTGTACCGCCTTAGTTCTACCTATTATAATAAGTTGAGACTTTATTGGGTTTAAGTCTAAGGAGTAATCTTTTGCACCGTCTGCTAAGCATTGAAGGTCCTCGTTAATAAAGTTTTTGGCTTGAAGAGTATCCTTTAGAAGAAACGAAAGGTATAATTGCGAATCATCCGCGTAAAAATGTTTTTTACATTTACGTATGTATGTAAGAAAAATTATTGTGTAAATAATATAAAGTAAGGGACCTAGTATGGAACCCTGTGGCACACCTGATAAAATTAGCACCAAATCTGAAAATGCATCTTTAATATTTACACGTTGCATGCGAAGACTTAAATAAGATTTAAACATACTAATTGCTTCAGGAGATAGACCTATATAATATAAAATTGAAAATAAAATATCATGGTCGATGGTTTCGAAAGCTTTGCTGAAATCAAGTAATATAAGTGCAGTTAACATGTTATTATCGGTTGCAGTTATCAAATCGTCAACAATACAAGTTAGAGCAGTTACACAACTATGTTGTCGCCTAAACCCGGATTGGCAAAAAGGAAGTATTTCATTGGCCGAAAGATAATCTCGAAGTTGATTGTCCATAATACGCTCTAAAACTTTTGAAAGTACTGAAAGAATTGCAATCGGTCTAAGGTCTTTGTAGTCTAAGGGAGAAGAAGTTTTTGGAATGGGTTTTATCAGGGCTTCTTTCCAACACAAAGGAAATTGAGAATTTTCAAGGCAAAAATTGACAATATGTAAAATGATTGGGAGAATATATGGACAACATAGCTTTACAAAGTCCATATGTAAACCATCTGAGCCAACAGCTTTAGTTTTAATCTTTAAAATTATTTTGGCTACATCGTTATCAGTGACTAACTTAAATTTAAAATTTTCATTTTGCAAATTAAGGCGGTTGTCATGATAAAATTGTATTACATTATTTTTGTTTGCATTAATTTCCCGAGGTATGGAATTTACAAAGTAACTATTAATATTATTGGGGTTGCTCATCAGGGATAGAGGGTCGCGATTTATTTACAATATTCAGCCTTTTTAATTCTTTCCAGGTATCTTTGGGATTTGAGTTACCTAATTTAAAGTTTAGAAATCCTTTTTTTTCGTGCTTTATAGAATAATTGGTAAAGTTTCGTAGCACTTTATAATATTTATTTATTTATTTATTTTATTTATTTATTTACGGGATAACCCCCTTTTTTAAAAAATATTACAAATATACAATATTTCAATACTAAAATTAAAATTAAATATAATATAACAATAATTAAATTATATAATAAACAATATTCATGAAAAAGAAAAAATAATACGATTAAAAGAAAAGAAAACAATTAAAAATTACAATAAAATATTACAATTTAAAATAACAATAATAATATAAAATATGTAGAAAATTTCAGAACCACTAAAATACTTAATCATAATACTACAACATTTTAACATAAGGATATGTATACAAAATCAAAATATAAAACTATAAAACAGTGTTTTTTTTTTTTTTTTTTTTTTTTTTAGTTAGGATGAAATGACTTCATTGTGCTTTAAGAAACATTTTAGCTGATTGAGAGATACACCAATAATATGGACATTTGGATTTAAATTTGCCAGTCTTATCAATCTAGCCAATGGACCATTGAACGCATAATTTGAGTTTTGAAAATTCATTTGAAAAAGAACACTGTTTCTTGTTAAAAAATTAAAAAAAAAATAGTTCCAACTAGCTTCTGTTTTATTACGTTTATATTTTTTTAGCTGTTTATCGCGTAGTGAAATCGATAGTTTTAAGTTATCTGTTAACCAGGGAGAATATTGTTTCTTTAATGTGCAGGTTTTTAATGGAACATGCACAAGGTTTTGCAAACTGGTGTTAAAAAAATTAAGTTTATCATCAATATTATCAAGCTCAACCACATGATAAAGAGGCAATGATTTAAGGTCGTCCTCTAGTTGGTGAATATTCACATTTTTAAAATCTCTATACTTAAATTCAGGGCGGGCAATTGAATACTGTAAAGTTAGACAACAAAAAATAATGCAATGATCTGAAATGTTTTTAGGGACTGGTATAACACCTTTATTAGCAACAATATTTATATCATTTAAAAGGCATAAATCAATTAATGATCTTTTTTCGTTAGTTATTCTTGTGGGTTCGTCAATTATTTGCGAAAAGTTATGGCACTCTAAAAAATTATCAAAAACTTTGGTGGATGCCTTTTCAGGCTCCAAACAGTTAATATTAAAATCTCCAAGTACGAATGTCACATCAGAATCGCTTAGTTCATTAACAATTGTACTGTCAAGTTTGTCTAAAAAGTTGTTATAAGTTTTTTCTTCGGGCTGATATACGACGCCAACATTAAAAGTTTTATCAGAATAAGTGAAACTCACCCAAAGTTGTTCAATGGATGGGTCTGTTTTATATGTTTTAAATTTAATCCTGTTACTTATGTACATACCCACGCCGCCACCTCTACCGCAGCGATCTCCTCTCACAAAATTATAGCCATCAATAGCAATGGATCTTAAATCAATATTTGGATTCAACCAAGTTTCTGAAATGGCGAAGATTGTGTATTTTTTGTCCAGTAATTTATTTTTATTTACAATGAATTTAAATGTTTATAAATACTAGTAAGTTAACAAAAAAAGTATGTAAAAAAATGATAACTTTCAAAGATAAAACTATAATAGAATAGAAATGTTTATATGAGAAAAAAAAATATATTAAATGTTTTTTGTAGACCTTGTCCTTTTAGATGGTTCTTGCACCTGAGGTTCAATTTCTTTCCTTTTTCTCTTCGTTGCTTCCTCCTCTTTCGATTCTTCCTGAAGTTTGTCGTTTAAATCTTCAAAAGAATATGTTTCGTTCTCAATTACAAGTTTGAAATTTCTCAGCTTAGCTTTTTGGCCTTTCTCTCTTGCCTCCTTGTAGTGACTGTATAAGACTTTTTGTTCCAGCCTGTCATCCAAACATAGGTCGTCACTAATGGATAAACCAGTATTTTTCAATCTGTTTAGGTTATTGAAAATTTCAGCTTTTTTGAGATGACTTATTAGTTTAAGGCATATAGGACGAGTATCCCTACCTTCACTTGCAGCACCAATAGTATAAATATCGTTTAAATCGTTTTTCTCAAGTTTAACTTTTAGTTTTTCTTTTAGAGTTTTTAAAGTCTGGTCCAAGAGTGGCTCACTTTCCTTAATTTTTAAACCGAAAATAACCAGGTTATTTGATCTAATACTCCGTTCAGTTTTGCGCAGCTTTAATTTTAATTCAGAATTTTCTTTTTGTAGCTCACTAACAAGTGCATTAGTTTGTTTTAATTGGGCAGTTTGTTGTTGTAAAGACTCTCTTATAATTTTTATATCACCAGCCTGTTCCTTTATAGCGGCCAAAATATCTTCATTTGAGACGGTACCCATTATTTAATTATTATATTAGGTATGGGCCAAGTGCGGTCCTGCTTGTAATTTCACCAGTAGACTTATTTGACTTTATAAGCTATGTATTTAAATATGTCCTGAAGTTTATTTTGCTTTCGTGTTTATTTAAATCAAAATGCAGGTACTCACAGGTAAATAATATTTTCAATAAAGTGCATCACAACGCCACTGACTTCTGAAATTTACACCCAGCAGAGAAGAAAACAAGTATTATCTTTTTAACTGATAAACTTTTAGATAGGTTTTTTTCATACTTATTTAGCAAGTTTATGTTTTTAATTAACTATTTTCACCATGAATAAAAGTCTTTATTAATTTTAGAACACTACTATCGTTAATAGTTTTTTAATGCGAATTTACTGATGTAAATTTTATAAATTAATTTGCACTTTTTATATTCAGAAAGTAACATTATCGATCACCCGCCTCTATGCTTACACAATCTGGAGGCGGTTGTGATGATCTCAAAACTCCTTTTCTAAATTCTTTATATTGCGCTATGGTCTGGGAAGCCCTCATTTTTGGCATTAATTCGAATTAAAACTAAGACTTAAAAACCATGTCTTTATGTTTATGGATAGTTAAACTATGTTTAGCATAAACATGAAACAAATTTATTGAGAACTTTATGCCTGAGACTTATTCAAAATTATTTTAAAAATTTCATTTAAATTTTCACTTAGTATATTCTCTTCCCTTCTTTTTGTTGTAGACTTACATCATTATATGAACTATAATTTACCGTAATAATATATAAAAAGGAATTTGTGTACTTAATTCTTTTAATTCTTAGGCTATTTCTTTATTGAACTTTTTGAGTTTGAACTTGAGTTTTTTAGCTTACATTAGACATACTTTCGTTTAAAAGTTCCCCGAAGATACACAAGATTTTTTAGATTGTTTTGCACCAAATTGTAGCTTAAGGCATGCCGTTTTTTAAAAAGTGGTGCCTTTTTGTCGATTTTTTGGTTTCGCCAAGAAAAAAAATAATACGTAAAATAATGCACGGCGAAATATTAAAAAAATGGACTAGGCATTTATCTTACATTTTTCGAACGGGGGGTCATAGAAACTCGAAATTTAATATATAGGGGTACAATGACAAACTAAAATTAACAAAACCAAAAAAAAAGTTGGGGGACCTGTGAAAGTAAAATTTTTTGAACTGGAGGTCGTAGAAACTTGAAATTCGGTATTAAGGGATACCATGAAAAACAAAAATTAACAAAGCCAAAAACCAAGATGGTCGACCTGTCAAAGTCAAAATGATCAAAATTTGCGTTATGTAATACTTGAATACTCGAATTTTAAGCACGTGTTTTTCTATGGAGCAGCCGACTAGTCCCTGATTGCGTCAGAACAAATCCCATTTGCACTTGTAAACAGTGAAGCGCAGAATTAAACGTGTGAAGGGAGTTGATTGAAGATTGCATCCAATGGATTTCTCAAGGTGCCATTAGGGCAAAGTATTCGCAATTAAAACGGACCACTGACCCTCGTTACAGAGAAACTTTAGTTAGGTTACTGCTTAGTTCTAAAACTTAGCATTGATTTTCTAACGAACTTACGATCTAATTATTATAAGTTTAACATATTTAATATGATATTAATAGTAATTATATACCAAGGCAGAGAAGACATTTTTTATAGCCGAGCGTATTAAATCCCGAGCTGCGTAGCAGAGAGAGATTTAGGAGTGCGAGGCTATAATAGTCTTCTCTAGCGTAGTTTTTATATTAGTTTTTTCACTACTAGCACTATTTAACTATTTTTATTCAAATAATAAAATTATTATGATAACAGAAATTACATTTCATGAAATTTTCATAAAAATCAAGTAGCCTTGATCAATGACATTTGCTCAAATAAATACTTTGAACTGACGTTTAAAAATTTAATTTTTTTTTTATTTTTTTTCATAATAATAATATTTAGCTAATTATTGATTGTATTAATTGGTAATAATTATAATTGATTATATTTAATAAATAAAAAGTCATTTAATGCTATTTTCTTGGGTTTAGTTTGTAAAAATTGTACATAAAACTGAAACATCTAAAGTGACAGAAATTAATTGTTCATAAAATTTACTCCTACTAGGAGAGAAGAAAATATTATTGCTATAGGTGAAGAAAATTGATTTCACAGTCTGAAAACATGATTAATAATGGTATGTTTTAAAGCTTGTAGTGTAAAATAGTAGATGAGGGTGAATTTTGGGACACGAACCGATAGGTGAGTGGCCTAATCACCAGAATGATTAATAGCTATTATACCCGAGTAGAATACTATACTTTATCCGCGGCTGTTTTGAAGTTTACACGGTTTACTTTTACAGACCCGTGATTAATAGGCCTATTAATCACGGCCGTGGATAAACAATTTTATGCATAATATGGCAGTAGACTCTAATCTTACTTCGTCTAACATCACTCACTTTCAAGGTCCTTCGAAGACCATTTTTGTAGTGGTATAATTCTGTATAAAAGTGGTTTTGTTTGATGTTTAATAAATAATTTGAATTTTGGGGTTATATAAAAGTTACATTTAGAACTGTCAACAGATATAACCTCAAAATTCAAATTAGGAATAATCTTTTGACAATTCTGCACTCACTTGAACTAATGTATGCATGAATACCAACTTCAAAACAACAAATATGAATTGTTCCTATGAGGCGTGTCTACTGCCCTATTGGGATAAATACTTTAATTTAAACCCACTCACTATAAAATATTAAATAAAGGGCTGTATTAAAAAAAAAGATTCAAGGAAGCACTATAAGAAAAAATATATATCATTTATTATAATTATATAAAATTTATTTAAATAATTACATTTTGTTAATGTTATGAATTAAGTCATAAATGCAAGAAACTTTAATCAATGTAATAAAAGCTGCCTTAGAATTAACGGAATCCTTTTTTTAATGTATCCCAAACTTAAGCTCTTATATTAAATGCTACATAAATTATGTATTATATATTATGTAAATGAACATCACAGTGCACTCTGGTGGTTAATATACAGTTGGCTCATTACATTATTGACAGCTCAAGCTTGTGACGTCAATTGTTATAGAGCATGATAATTTCATGATTTAAAATAACTAAAATCTTGTAAAATTGAACTTGTCAAAAGTTTTACTCTTAAGAAATCCGTAAATAATAGTAAAAAAATAAAAAAATAAAAAAAATAGTACCGAGACCACTATTAATGGGTGAGGCACGAAGTACCGAAAAATTATAGGTCGAAAAAAAGTACCGTTTTCCGGAAGACCTGTATACTATTTTATTCGCAACTGTTTTTATTTAAGAATAAAGTACTATTTTTTTTTGAAATCTAGATGTTTGAATTCAAATGAAGAAATTAATACTAAAATAAAAGGGTTTTTTAGTTCTTTTTATATTTTCTACAAATATTTTTTCCTGCATATCACAAGAAAAGTACAATCATATAAAACTGAAGTTCCACATACGCGTAACCACAACAACCACAAAAAACTTTTGTTGATAGCTCACAAGGCACTGTTTATAACATTTATTATCCTTCTCAGTTTTAAAATTAAAAAACATTGCCTACTGTACATTTAAGTTTTTAAACGAAATATCTTAGATTATATTCGTGTTTATCAAGAAAGCAGCAGTTCAGCCATCTTGCTTTAAGCATTAATAATGATATTTTAAGCGGTCGCGCCATCTACCGGAAATTAATGGTTTAAATTGCAGACCTGTAATAATTAGTTTACTGGTCTATATTTTTGATTACAGCTCAGGTCCAGGCGTGGAAAACAGAGGGACAAGAAATCACGTACTTCCCAAATTTTACATGTAATGTATTACATATACAGTTGCGAATAAAAATGCATTACAATAGTTACTTGTATATTATTTATACTAGGAGCTAAAACACAATTTACTTCTGAGGTATATAAAGTATTTTTTTTACGACCGACAAGAATATTTACATAAAATATAAATTAAAACCAACTAGATAATCCATTTTTGAATGATAATTTCTTTTAAAATTAAATCAGGATATCCATGAGTCGCGAATTGACAGTTTTCAATTGTTTTTTTTTTCCAATATGACCGTAGTATTTTAAATGTAGCACGCTGTTAAAACAAATTTTACAAAGTTTTCAAGACACAGTAATAATATTTGTAGGAAATTTTAACAGGTTATTCTACATGATAAAATATGACAAAAAGTTCCTATAAACATATGTCTAAAAATGCGTCATAAGGGAGCTACGCCCCTTTGAAAGTGGCTAAAAAAAATCGGTTTTTATTTAATAACTCAGGAACCCTTTGAGATATATTAACGAGGTGTTGCACGTGAATTAATCCTAATAAGGCCCATCTTTGTATGCTATTTTCACGTACTTTTTAAACCAGGGGTGTGCGAAACGGGGAGGCCTTATCAGTTTTTTGTCCCAAACTTTTTTCTGTGTAACTTTTTTGCAATTTTATTTTTGAAATATGATTCCTCAGGTCAAAATACATAAAAAAGATACTCTTGTTGTAATACTGTAGGATTAACCGTTTTCGAGAAAAGTTTATTTGAAGGTGAAATTTCACGGTTCGAGGACGAAAAATTAAATACTAAAATGTAGAAAACCAAAATTTTAATGATGCAATGTTATTCTACATCAAAAACTAAGAAAAAAAATGTCCATACATGTAGGTCGAAAAAACGCTTTTAAAGCTACCATAGGCCTTTAAAAATGGTGCATATTTAGGAGACCATAGCTCCATTAGGATTGATTTTTGGAAGTACCTGTATATAAGGTTTTTTTCTTAGTTTTTAATGTATATTCGCCCTGCATCATTAAAATTTTGGTTTTCAACATTTTAGTATTTAATTTTTCGTCCTCGAACCGTGGAATTTCACCTTCAAATGAATTTTTCTCGAAAACGGTTAATCCTACAGTATTACAACAAGAGTACCTTTTTTATGTATTTTGACCTGAGGAATCATATTTCAAAAATAAAATTGCAAAAAAGTTACACAGAAAATAGTTTGGGACAAAAAACTGATAAGCCCCCCCCCGTTTCGCACACCCCTGGTTGAAATAAGTACATATAAATAACACATAAAAATGGGCCTTGGTAGGATTAGTTGACGTGCAAAACCTCGTTCATATATCTCAAAGTGTTCCTGAGTTATTAAATAAAAACCGATTTTTTTAGCCACTTTCAAAGGGGCGTAGCTCCCTTATGACGCATTTTTAGACATATATTTATAGGAACTTTTTGTCATATTTTATCATGTAGAATCACCTGTTAAAATTTCCTACGCTATTTCAAATACACCGTGTATAGGTGTATGTGGAAAATTATATATTACTGTTATATATTAATAATAAACTTTTATTTGTATTTGATATATTTGAGAAATGTATGATCATATCAATATGTTTGAATGTTGGAAATAAATTACTTCCAAAAGACAGCAAAAAAAAATTCCGCATTAGTGAAAAATATAATTTTTTTTTGATGGTACAAATACCAGATGGTATATTAAAATCAATTGGCCTTTACTATTTAATGCATTTTACAGGAGAAAAAACTGAAAAAATCTTTTTTTTTATTTCTTTTATTTATTTAACTTATTACAGAGATGTAGAGAGCCCCAAATTGGCTTTATGCTTGTGCTGGAGGTTTCCACTAGTTTTGATGATAAAATTATGTTCCAAACATTAATACTTACATTTACAAAAAAAAAATGCTGCCATATACCATATGCCTATGTAGCTCATTTATTTCTTTTTATTTATGAAAGTGTAGTGTACTGTGCAGTGGACTGATTTTTCTAAAAAAGAAATTTTTGAAATTTTTAACTTTAAATATGTCATAACAACTTATTTCTTAAGGGAACGTTCAAGTATTACGTAACGCAAATTTTGATCATTTTGCACCCACCCCCTGTAACGCTATTTTCCTATACCATTAACATGGGCGTAACACTCCAAAATGACGCACGTACGTACGAGTGTTACGTAATACTTTCTAACAAGTTAGAGAAGTTACCTTTTTTCTAACCAAGGGCAGAAAAGATCTCTTTTCTAACATGTTTTAGCTATATTTTTACCTCATATATGGAAAGCTATTGGAAAGCTATGATTGTAGCTGAGAGCAACATAACCAAACATTTGTTTAACTGTAATTATCTTTGTAATATTTTGCGTTTTGATTGTGATTGTAAATAAAAAACTATTCTAACCTCATAAGAAAATTACATTTTCCTACGACCTTGTTAGTAGATAGTGATCATTTTCCACCCGTTGCCATGACAGCGGTCGGAAAGTAAAAGTCACCTGGTTTTACATATCCGCTGTCAGAGAATGAGTAAACGTCAAATACATAACCTCAAATTGACAAATTAATTTTTTGACAATTTGTGGATGTTTAGGTGTTAGGTTGTAGGAAAAATAGTATACGCACCTCGACGCAAACAATTTTCAGTGCACCTCGAGTGTTTTTTTTAGTATCGTGCAAAGAAAACTAGGTTCTTGTAGTCGGCTCGTAATATACTATTTTAACTCTCAAGATTCTAATTTTGGCTGGGCTGCGCCTCGGCCAAACAGCATCTCTCGAGTTGGAAATGTTTCATTTTCTTATTTGGTTAGAAATATACTATTTACACTGTATGTGTCGTTTATCTTTTTGTTGTCTTTAAGTAGGCATTTTGTTGGCCTTTAAGCAAGGAATATCGAACAGCCCAATTCTAAAATAAATTCACAATTTGTCATATAAATATAGAATTCCATTTCCTCAATATAGTCAAAACTACATTACTATAAATATGATATTGATACTTTGTTTAAAACTAGGGAATTTCATAAAGTTATGAATTTCTAAATAATATAATACAAAACAATATATCAATTGTTTAGATTAAATAATGGATACAGTAAATAGGAATAATTTATCGTATTTGCAAAACAACAAAAACAAGTTATTTAAACAAAAGGTTAGATTTAAAGCCATGGTGCCATATGGTGGTATGCTCCACAGTTATTTCTACACATATTCCCAAAAGGCAATTGACCACATTTTAAAATACCGTCAACTGGAAGTTATTTATAATACAAGGGCAAAAAGTCAAGTTTTTTTATTGAGTAGGTTTTTAGAAGCCGAGGGACGGCCGATCGGGCAGGCCCGAGGTTAATAAACCTACGAAATCGAAATTTAACTTTTTGCCCGTGTATTATACAATATTTTTTATTAGATTGTTACTAATTATTATAAATTATTAAAATATGCTTAATTTTAAATTGCAAAAAGTATTTATTTTTAGTGTTTAGTTTTCCATGACAAATTGCTATCCAATCAAATCGCTAAAAAAACAATTGAATCGTTTCTTTTGCGTGCGGTTTCATTTTCAAATTAAAAAAGCTATAGCTAGGTGATTAATTTCTGTTAAAATGTGTCTGTTATAAAAATAGTAATACTTCTGAACCGTTCTATGAATATTATAAATATTGAAATTGATTTTACAATTGAAATTTTGTGTTTTTAATTTATTTTAGTGGATGAATACAAATTAATCAGTTAACATATATTTTGAGATTATGTTATAAATTTTTATTTTGTATGAAATGATTATAATAACTGTATCTGGTCATAAAGAACAGTTAGTTCAAAACCAAAAGTGACCTAAGGGTCATATTTCTTTATAAATATGACAGTAAAGGTAAAGCATATTCTTTTAAAAAGCTTAAAAATAACAAGTTTTAGTTAGCGGGAGAAAAAAACTTTTTGGCCCTAGGGCCACAAAGTTAAACTGTTCGCCCATAAAACATGAACAAAAAGTGTCTCTTTTAGAATCAATCGACTAAAAATACTTTGATTCCAGGGTATACTTTAATAATGACTTATATTTTTATTGCATTCTTCTGATTTTAAATAATTGATTGATCATCGCTTTTTTTAAGGTCAAAAAAAAAATAAATGAGATCTGGAATAAAATACTCCTAATAGTCTGGTGGAAATTTCAAAAATCATGTTTTGTTGTATAAACAAAATGATTTAATGGTTTTTGGATAATTCGAGTGTGCTGATTCCGAATTGTTGAGGAATTTGAGATAATTGAGGTCAAAGCCAACTATGACCGAAATACATGATTTTTATTTCACAAAAAAACGTTTTGTGTTATATAGAAATTATTTGAATGGTTTTTAAATATTTTGGGTGCGCTGATTTGTATAATAATGAAAAAAAAAAAGTAATTTTAAACATGTATGGTATTTATATTATAAACATCACCCTCCTTTTTTGGTCATTGACCAATGGTCAGTCGTTTAAAAAGAAATTTAGATCATCCCTTATCTAGTCTATAAGCTAATTTATCTTATTCACTGCAAAAATAATTATATAGAACAAAAAATAGCATATAAATGACAGGTTTATATGAAAGAAAATTAATTACGAATGTTATAAATTATATTAAAACAATTAACTATTTTTATTCTTCCAAAGTCGTATTGTTACAAAGTAAGGTTCGTGCAGAGAGAAAAAGCAAACGTGCTTCAAGGGCGTCAAACATGAGAATTAGCCATTAGAATTAGACAAGAAATACATGACACTTGATTAAAACAGTCAACTATTTGGGTCGACAGCAAATTAAAAGTAGAGTGAACGAAAATAGTATATTAAAGGACAAGTTACATAACACACTATTTTGGAGCACGCTCTATGTTTGAAAAATGAGCCACGAAGCGGGGAGTTTTTCAGTGTATATTTTTTATAGAAAGGGTCCTTTATACTATTTTATCTATTTGCGCGTTTTATTTTGCTTATAAAGTACTTTAGTTTTGAATAATTGACTAATTTGGGAAAAATGTTTAAAACTTTTCATTTCATTTTTTTTTCACTACAATTTTATAATAGTTACAAACTTTTTAACTTTTGTGTGTATTTTTATAATTATTTTAAATAAAAATGGACGAGGAAAAGTCAACATTTACTCCAGTGTCCAGGTGTCTCATCCTTTCATCCTGCCAGCCCAGTACCTTCACTTCTAGCTAGAGAGCCTAAATGTGACGTTTACTGTCAGATAGAAAACGTCACATTACGGTACTTTACTTCTAGCGCTAGAACACTGTTATAGTATATTAAAGTACTAGTTTCATAAAATATGTTTTTAGCGCACGAGTACAACTTTAGAAAACGAGCCGCTAGCGGTGAGTTTTCTAAAGTACTAGTGCGCTAAAAACGTGTTATGAAACGAGTGCTTTATACAATTTTTTCTATTTTGCTCTAAAATTTTAAAAAACTTACATTTAAATTGATGACTGATTTGGGGATTTTTGTTTCGAATTGAATTATGAATACAAATTAATCAGTTAACATATATTTTGAGATTATGTTATAAATTTTTATTTTGTATGAAATGATTATAATAACTGTATCTGGTCATAAAGAACAGTTAGTTCAAAACCAAAAGTGACCTAAGGGTCATATTTCTTTATAAATATGACAGTAAAGGTAAAGCATATTCTTTTAAAAAGCTTAAAAATAACAAGTTTTAGTTAGCGGGAGAAAAAAACTTTTTGGCCCTAGGGCCACAAAGTTAAACTTTTCGCCCATAAAACATGAACAAAAAGTGTCTCTTTTAGAATCAATCGACTAAAAATACTTTGATTCCAGGGTATACTTTAATAATGACTTATATTTTTATTGCATTCTTCTGATTTTAAATAATTGATTGATCATCGCTTTTTTTAAGGTCAAAAAAAAAAATAAATGAGATTGAAATTGATTTTACAATTGAAATTTTGTGTTTTTAATTTATTTTAGTGGATGAATACAAATTAATCAGTTAACATATATTTTGAGATTATGTTATAAATTTTTATTTTGTATGAAATGATTATAATAACTGTATCTGGTCATAAAGAACAGTTAGTTCAAAACCAAAAGTGACCTAAGGGTCATATTTCTTTATAAATATGACAGTAAAGGTAAAGCATATTCTTTTAAAAAGCTTAAAAATAACAAGTTTTAGTTAGCGGGAGAAAAAAACTTTTTGGCCCTAGGGCCACAAAGTTAAACTGTTCGCCCATAAAACATGAACAAAAAGTGTCTCTTTTAGAATCAATCGACTAAAAATACTTTGATTCCAGGGTATACTTTAATAATGACTTATATTTTTATTGCATTCTTCTGATTTTAAATAATTGATTGATCATCGCTTTTTTTAAGGTCAAAAAAAAAATAAATGAGATCTGGAATAAAATACTCCTAATAGTCTGGTGGAAATTTCAAAAATCATGTTTTGTTGTATAAACAAAATGATTTAATGGTTTTTGGATAATTCGAGTGTGCTGATTCCGAATTGTTGAGGAATTTGAGATAATTGAGGTCAAAGCCAACTATGACCGAAATACATGATTTTTATTTCACAAAAAAACGTTTTGTGTTATATAGAAATTATTTGAATGGTTTTTAAATATTTTGGGTGCGCTGATTTGTATAATAATGAAAAAAAAAAAGTAATTTTAAACATGTATGGTATTTATATTATAAACATCACCCTCCTTTTTTGGTCATTGACCAATGGTCAGTCGTTTAAAAAGAAATTTAGATCATCCCTTATCTAGTCTATAAGCTAATTTATCTTATTCACTGCAAAAATAATTATATAGAACAAAAAATAGCATATAAATGACAGGTTTATATGAAAGAAAATTAATTACGAATGTTATAAATTATATTAAAACAATTAACTATTTTTATTCTTCCAAAGTCGTATTGTTACAAAGTAAGGTTCGTGCAGAGAGAAAAAGCAAACGTGCTTCAAGGGCGTCAAACATGAGAATTAGCCATTAGAATTAGACAAGAAATACATGACACTTGATTAAAACAGTCAACTATTTGGGTCGACAGCAAATTAAAAGTAGAGTGAACGAAAATAGTATATTAAAGGACAAGTTACATAACACACTATTTTGGAGCACGCTCTATGTTTGAAAAATGAGCCACGAAGCGGGGAGTTTTTCAGTGTATATTTTTTATAGAAAGGGTCCTTTATACTATTTTATCTATTTGCGCGTTTTATTTTGCTTATAAAGTACTTTAGTTTTGAATAATTGACTAATTTGGGAAAAATGTTTAAAACTTTTCATTTCATTTTTTTTTCACTACAATTTTATAATAGTTACAAACTTTTTAACTTTTGTGTGT
Source organism: Brachypterus glaber (assembly GCA_958510825.1). Classification (NCBI taxonomy): domain Eukaryota; kingdom Metazoa; phylum Arthropoda; class Insecta; order Coleoptera; family Kateretidae; genus Brachypterus; species Brachypterus glaber. The sequence continues at coordinate 19,656,955 of OY294049.1, forward strand.
ATTTTTATAATTATTTTAAATAAAAATGGACGAGGAAAAGTCAACATTTACTCCAGTGTCCAGGTGTCTCATCCTTTCATCCTGCCAGCCCAGTACCTTCACTTCTAGCTAGAGAGCCTAAATGTGACGTTTACTGTCAGATAGAAAACGTCACATTACGGTACTTTACTTCTAGCGCTAGAACACTGTTATAGTATATTAAAGTACTAGTTTCATAAAATATGTTTTTAGCGCACGAGTACAACTTTAGAAAACGAGCCGCTAGCGGTGAGTTTTCTAAAGTACTAGTGCGCTAAAAACGTGTTATGAAACGAGTGCTTTATACAATTTTTTCTATTTTGCTCTAAAATTTTAAAAAACTTACATTTAAATTGATGACTGATTTGGGGATTTTTGTTTCGAATTGGCATTACAGTTTTCGCCATGTTTAAAATTCTAAGAACGAATATTATTTTGATATATTTTATAGTCATTTCTTCTCTTTTCCATTGAAAGTAACCAATCCACAATTTTAACACGCTAAAATATAACCTAAACACAAAATTTTGTAGAAAATTAAACTTTAAACTGACGTTCACAATTGCAAGGCAAACGTCAAGAGATAGACTTTTGTCTGTTGCCAACCCAAAAGAAAAAAAAGTAGAGACCTCTTATGGGCCTATAAGAACACGCAAAATGCGTGTGATTATGAGCTTATAAGAGTCGCAAAATAGAAAAAAGAAATAAAACTCAAAAACAAAAGCTAGTTAAAAGTTTTTTTTACATAATAATAGATAATAGCTATAATCAATTGCATCATAATGCATCAGTTTTACCTTGGTAGCTTTATAAATAAAGCCAAAAAATGCTCTATACATCTTAGATAGTCCGCCCTGTATATATTTTATGTGCATATTTAAGCCTTTCTCTAAAAAATGTACTGATTTATTTATGTTTGTCAGTCGTATTTATTAAAAACAAAAATGTATCTAGATAATTAGTTTTTATGAAGTCTGGAAATCGGATTAGCTTTTTTCTATCGTTGTATATTGACATTATTCCCCTTGTGGCAAAATCCCTTAAGTGGACAGGATGTCATCTCAATGGCCTCTCAGTCTTGATGTAGACGTTAAAAAAATTATCAGCTATTATTGTTCTTATCGATTTATCACAGATTGCGGAGAATTTTATGTTTACTTTTAATCGTCCCTTTAAATCATCCTTCAAGTTTTTTTCAAAAATAATGTTTTATTGCATTTTCTGTTGGGTTTGGCTTTTGCACACTTAAAAATATTTTTTATGTTCCCTTTTTTGGGTCTTGTTGTGGCACGTTTTAAAGTTAAATTATGGACCCAAAATTAATTATACGTCAATTAATTACTATAGGCTATTGTGCCTCTCACTGCCTTATGAATCTTAATCCTTAAATTTGAAAGAGCGCTGGAAAATCCATAAAAATCTGTGAATACACTTCATTTTTAGACAATCAGTTTTTTTTAAGAAACCCCCAATTTACATATATTCTAATGCAGGAAAGAAGTATTTATAAAATATTTTACTGTATTATTGTGTTTTTTTATGTATCAAAACTTAATGATAAAGATAATAGTTTTATACAGATTTTAATTTAGTTATAAAATCCCAATTTAACTAGTACATAATTGTTTATATTTTATGTACATACAAGCATACCAAGCTTATTTTAAAATAATAAAGCGGTTATAAATAAATAAATAAAACAGTTTATTAATAAACCGGCCACAAAATGTAATATACACTGTAAAAAGTAAACTGAATATTGAGTTACAAACGGATAGGAAATTGGAATTTATTATCCTATTCAATTGTACTAAAATTATGATTAAGAACACGCAACATTTCATGTCCGTCCTTAAATATTAAAGTACGTGAATTTAGAACTGTGGTGTTTTTAACAAAAATTAAAGTACATTTCTATAGGAATATAACATCCTATCCGTTTGTAACTGAATATTTAACAATAAATAGATAGGAAGTTATGATCCTACTTTAGTTTTTGTTAAAAACACTATAGTTCTAAAGTCACGTACTTTAATATATAAGAACGGACATGAAATGTTGCGTCTTTTTAACAAAAATTAAAGTACAATTATATAGGATAATAACTTCCGATTTCCTATCCATTTGTAACTGAATATTCAGTTTACTTTTTAGTGTAGCATTTATGATGTTAATTCAAATATGGCATTGTTACAGTAACAATAAAAGAACAACGTTATGTTTTAATAATAATAATATAATAATAATAATATTTATTGCTCAAAAAACAAATAATAATTTACAATTTTACAAATGCAATAAATATGCTATTTGCACTAAAATATTTACACATTTGAACGTGCTTATTACAACAAAAAAAATAAATAAATAACAAATGTATTAATTATAATTAATAACTTAAAACTATAGTATTAATAGTAGTAATAATAATGATAATTGCTATAAAGTGTAATGTTATAAAAACAGAACTAGAAAAGTAAAAGGAACGTTACAAAAAATAGTACTAATTATTTTTTTTTCCTTCAGATTATATAGATCGACTGATATCATGATGTTTCCTTAAGGCATATCTACAATTTGCGATAGGCTAATAAGGTAAACAAACAAGATAAATAAAACAAAACATTAAAATAAATTTAATAAATATTAACTAAATAAAATAATTTGAATAAATTAAATAAATTAAACAAACCAAATGTACAAAACAAATAAAACAGATAAATAAACAAAGTAGATAAAATAGATAAAACGACAGAAGTAATAAAATTAATAAAATAGATAAAAAGATAAAATATATAGAAAAGATAAGACAGGTAAAATAAATAAAATAGACAAATTAGACAAAATAAATAAAATAGGTAGAATAATAATAATAATAATAACTTTTATTTAATAACTAAACTAAACTTGCTTGGGTTTCCAAATTTAAAAATAAATCAGGACTTCAGTATTTAATAAGGTAACAAATTCCTAGTGTAGAAAAATCCAAAAATAGTACAATCAAACGTTGTTGTAACAAGTTTGAGGTATATAGTACCATTTTTACGATTATTCTAAAACATTATAACGTTATATTAAATACTATTAAAATTGTGGATTCATATTATTTAATAATACAACAACGTTGTTGTCAATATAATATTTTTTAGAGGATGATTAATAAAGATAGCGACAATCAGCTGATTATAATGTTTTACCAAAATATTGAAAGTAGGCATTTTGGGCTAAAATTTTTATGTGCATAAATATACCCAACGATAAGCATTTACATTAGGATGCCCAGAGTTTTGACTTTTTTTTGAATTTTAAAGGTCTTACCCCCCAAAATTGTTCATTGGGGTGAGTAGATTACCACGCTATTTTTTTTAGAAATTTTAAAAAAATATTTAGAGGTGGCGCACAGCCGTTTTTTGCAAAAATAATCGTTTCTCCAGATTAAATTTTTTTTACGGCCTATTAAAGATCAATAAAAATGCTTTTTGCACAGTACAGAGATCTAGGATAAATAAGGAAGAACTCAACAAACGGCCTTGTTGTGACCTAGAAAAGTCAAAATTTTCATGTTATCCCTAATTTAGGGTGCTAGGAATAGCACATTCAATTTTTTTCACCCCGGTCAATTTTTTTTTGGTTATACCTAAATGTGTCCTGACTTAAAAGCCATATATAAATATTTGATCCTATATACAGGGTGCACAAAAAAAAATGTTTTTTAACAAAATTACACAACTTTTCTAGATTTTTACACTTTTCATTCTTTTAGGGCCCACATCGAACAACAAAGTATAGTACAACAAAGAATACATTTTTCAAATCTTTTAAATCTACTTTGAATGCTTCAGTAATAAAGTAGATTTTTTTGAATTTGGAAAATTTATTCTATGTTGTTCCATAACTTGCAACAGAAATTGTGTTTGATCCTCTTGATTTGTTAAAAGATTATTATAGGTTTGTATGAGTACCAGTACTCAGTACAATCCAAGAAAAATGTTCAAAAATAAAAGTGGTAAACGACGCCGCAGAGCGTGGGGGTCAGGACACATTTAGGTATAACCAAAAAAAAATTTTTGACCGGGGTGAAAAAATTGAATGTGCTATTCCTAACACCCTAAATTAGGGATAACATCAAAATTTTGACTTTTCTAGGTCACAACAAGGCCGTTTGTTGATGAAAAAATTTAAAAAAAATCAGGGTTCTTCCTTATTTATCCTAGATCACCGTATGTGCAAAAAGCATTTTTATTTATCTTTAATAGGCCCTAAAAAAAATTAATCTGGAGAAACGATTATTTTTGCAAAAAACGGCTGTGCGCCACCTCTAAATATTTTTTTTTAATTCTGAAAAAATAGCGTGGTAATCTACTCACCCCAATGAACAACTTTGAGGGGTAAGACCTTTAAAGTTAAAAAAAAAGTCAAAACTCTGGGCACCCTAATGTACATGTATATGTAATTACATGTGATATATAATTTCTATGTGCATGTAAATGAATTTAAAATACATAACAGAAAACTTAAATCACAGCTCGTCAAACGTAGGAAAAGGCGTGAGTTTTTATATATGGACACGCCCCCCAAAGCACGTGGCTGAATTCCCCAGTTGTTAGAGGTACGCGTACCGCCTATCTTTCTTTCTCCGAATACTTTCTCTTTCTTTCTTGTATACAGTCCGTCACATTTCTATGTCTCTTCCAATCAGGCTCTGCTAGCCACTCTGAGCGACAAAGAAAAACCTGATCGGTTAATAGTTTGTTGTTGTAAATCAAACAACTGCACTCGTTTGTAAATACTGAACAAAGTTTACTTTTTCGATGTTGTATTATATGCAATATATAGTGGTTGGTGCAAATACAACTATTTATTGTTGTATACTATAACCTAATTACGTTTTTAATTACGCTATTCTTCTATCAGTGTAGGATCAATAAAAAAACCTCTTGTTTATTTTATTGTTAATATAAGTATACCTATCCACTTCCACATTTGGATGACCTAAAAACGAGTATATAGCCAGTTATAACCCAACCCCGAAACTTGATTGACACTATCTACCTTTTAAGAAAACCAATATGGGATGACCCTATTTGAAAGATCTATACAAGGACAGCTTTTACGTTAAATCTCACATTTCAATAAATCTGAATTTATTTAATTTATGGAATTTTATACAAAATCGGATATTTATTTGCTAAGTATGTCAAATTTTAAATGGATCCCTAAAACACTTAAGAGTGTTTTTTATTTCAAAAGATAATAAAATATACATGGTCTAAAATCTAAATAAAACTACAAGGTAACAATTACCATGCCAAAATTTAAGAGGTAATTCTACATCCCAAAATATCAAAAAAAGTTATTATAAAGGTTGGTCCGGAAATAAGCCCTATGGAAGCCAAACACCTTTAAAATGTTACTAAAATTAAAGGTTTTTAAATAGAATCTATAATTTATTTGAGGCGTATATATATTTACAGTATTATTAATTTGAGCCATTTCGCTTCAAAAACATTTTAATTTTGTTTTCTGTTTTAGATTTTTTATTGAAATAAATAGGCGAAATGGCTCAAATTAATAATACTGTAAAGGTTTTTAGCTCTGGTACCCTTTAAGCTAGAGCAACGAGGTTTTGCATGTATACTAGTGTTAAATATCTTTATGAAAAAGTTCAATTAAATGCAGGATTAAATTCGGGACTGATCTGTTTCCCGAAATCAAAATAATAACAACTGAACTCCTGTTTCCCTAACAACCGAATCGGCACTCTCGATAATTTATATATTTCTAACACTAGTATTGAGAAGTTTATGTTAATTTATTTTTTTTAATTTATCTAGAGGCGTGCCTAAATGGACAATATGTGTGAGGCTTAACACATTTTTGCTCCAAACTTTTTTATGTGTATTTTTTTGATTTTTTTGTAAAAATATAGATTCCTTGAGTAAAAATACATAAAAAATGTCGTAGTCTAAAAAAAATCAAATAAAAGGAACTTTTTGTGCCACCAAAAATGTAACTTTTTAACACTTTCGCTGCGCATGAGTAGGCCCCGTCCGTACGATAGCGCACACGACTCTCATAGGAGCCAGTCGACTTTGTTAATTAATGCATCAGTTTCAAAGCAGCATTGTAGGAAGGTAAATGCGCATATCAGCGTATTGAGTAGGGTCCGGGACAGATTATTTCTTTCCGTTTCCGGTTCGCTGCATTATTACGAAAGTAAAATGGCGGCAATATTTTGAACAAAAACAGAGGTTGATGGGTGATCAACATCCTGAATAACCGCAGCGAAAGTGTTAAAAGGCTATTACTCCTTTAATATTAAATTTACGTGTCTCGGTGAGGAATTCTTTTTTCTTTAGTTTTTAATAAGCAGCATAAAAATTTTATTGGTGCTCTTTGTGCCCTTTTAACAAGCCGTGAAGATATGTAATGCTTCACATTCCATTATACACTAGTAGTTATTCACAGTTATATACCATATTGCATTTTCCAAAAATGTTCAAAAACAAAAAAAAATAATTTTTCATTTTGATTTTGATTTTTTTGTATATTTCTTTTTGCGAAAAAAGAAGATTTAAAAAAAACATAACTTTTTTGTTTTTGAGTGGATTACTTTCAAAATTGGTAGAATTGATCATTATAATAAAAGTAATTTTTCCTAAAAAGTTACGTTAATCGGATTTTTCCTCCAGTTTTTTTTTTTTTTTGATTTTTTAACAAGTTTAACCCTCCATAACTTTCTTGTTTGGACTTTTTGTTGATTGTTTTCAAAAACAATAGGGATTTTCATTCTTCTCGTAGAACCTGATTTTTTCTAAAAATTTCGAACCCATAGGATTATTCGTTCTTGAGTTATAATCTATACAAAAACGTGACATCGGACGGATGGACAGACGGACATTTTCAAAAAAAAAATCCTATTTTTTCATGAAACATATTTGTATCCAAGATTTTTTCGTCTAGGACGATTTTTGAAAATTTTGGATTCTAAGAGAATATAATTTAATCCAAGTTAATGTTAACTTTATATAAGAATATCAACAACATATTTTCTTATAATACCAGTTATTATAAATTTACTGCTGAAAACCAAAATATTTAGTTTAATTTACATTTCATGTAATGTGTTAAAATCATTATCCAGTGAACGTCAACTTCAGATTAGTTATTTTTGATAGCCCCGTTATACCGGAGATTCTTTCATATCACATCCATAAGCAATGTGAATCACGCTTCAGAAATCTAGTCTTTTCAACGGAATAACCATATCCCTGTTTACTGTAGCTTTGCATCTAATGCAATGTTTACAAAACAGTTTACCATATTATGATGAAATCCTGCGGTTTTAAGCAATACAGGATGTCCAGTAAATTATGTCAATAATTTTAAACGGTGATTCTACATAGGAAAATACGAAAAAAGGGAGCTAAGCCCCTTTGAAAGTGGATAAAAAATTCGTTTTTATTTAATAACTTAAGAATGCTTTGAGGTACTGCAACGAGGTTTTGAATGTAAACTAACCTTAAGGCCTATCTTCGTATGCTATCTTCATGTACTAATTTTAAACAGGGGTGTGCCGAACTGGGGAGCCTTATTAGTTTTTTGTCCAAAACTTTTTTCTGTGTAACTTTTTTGTAATTTTATTTTTGATTCCTTAGGTCAAAATACATCAAAAAAGGTACTCTTATTCTAATACTGTAGGACTAACCGTTTTCAAGAAAAAATTATTTGAAGGTAAATTTTCTCGGTTAGATCTATAGAGGGCGAAATATTAAGGTGAATGGTGAAAACCTAAATTTTAATGATGCCTAAATTTTAATGATAGCCAATTTCAAAGGGGCTTAGCTCCCTTACAACGCATTTTTAGACATATGCTTATAGTAACTTTTTTTAATATTTTCCTATGTAAAATCAACCCCCTAAAAATTAATGACATCATTTACTGGACATCCTGTATAGTTTATTTGATTTCATACAAAAGCATAAAATTAATATTAAACTTTGCTAAGCTTCATTAAAATATTGATATATCAAGCATAGACCAGACCATGTCACAAAGTGCTTATTAATTTAAATTTAGCTAGAGCAAATATTAATGATATTATATAAAGTCTAAAATAGTTTTCTTAATCAGCTTGCACAGTTGACGCTTAGTACTGAAGAGAGCCAGCAGCCCGAAACTGTCAGTCTACCAATATCACTCTGTACGATGATTATAAAATAGATTGATGGAATAATAAATTAATATTTTTTAAATTTTGTTTAAAATTAAAAATCTCTGCCCTTACTAATTCTACATCTAATCACACGTTAGTGGTACTATATGCTTGAGACACACAAGTCTTCAACTTGTTACAACTACAGGCAAAAAAACAATGTGAGCAAAAACAAAACACAAAAAAACGAGCTGATCGAGAAAAACAGAAAAAGGTTCCCAAATCAGCGTATCAAATATAGCCAGGCGCAACTAAAAGCTCCCCGGCAAATAAAAACAATCTTTTTTGTAGAGCAGTGTAATTTTCCCGTATAAATTTAACACTGCAAAACTATAGCTTTTGCAAGATTTATTAGCTTCAATTAATTTGGGAAATAGAGATTTATTTTTTAGTCCTTTATTTTTTGATCGTTTAAATCATACTGTAAATGTCAAAAGACACCCACCTTAACTTTTGAATCTCTTAAGATATTAACTTAAAATTTGAGACACGTTAATATAATTTATGTATTTATGTATTTACTTATTTATGCATTTATGGTTATATCCTAAAATATTTTTTTGTATATTGTAAGGAATTCTCAGTTTAAAAAAATTATTTGTTTTATGGAATTTACATGTTTCAATGAGCCTAAGATTTGAAACAACTCCATCGGTATTTAATCATTGCGCCAAATCAAAAAGCCAAATTCCATATTAATATGGTTCAAAAAATCTTGGTTTAGTATTAAAATCAAAATTTTATAGTGTGGTGGCATTAAAAAACATCCTGTATATAAAAATTATACAGGAGTATAAACTCTCTCCTTTCCAATAAATTTTTATAAAACTGGTAGTTAATTTTGTGTTCGGCAATAGCTTTGGCTAAATTTGAATTTAACAAGTTTTATTTGATCTCGTTCATTAATATTATCAGATTAACTTGAATGTAATCCCCTTTATTATATTTGGAATTTGCAATTTATTGGGCACGCATTCGTAATATAAGTTATTTATTATAGATTTGCGGCTAAACTAAACTTTTGAAATTTGTCAAATTTTATTTTCTAGTGCCGGAGCAGCTGAATATCTTAAGAAATATAGCATACATTTTTTTGAAGGGCCCGAAAATTTAAACTTTTTGCGTAGCCCAATTAATTTAAATTAAATTCAATATAAGAAAGAAAAAAATTACAAGTTGTATTTTTTGACGCAGTTAAGTGTCTCATGCGGAGTAGATGAAGAAATGACATTCCTGCTCATAAATTTGATATGGGAACTGTCCGCCCTCTTGGAATAAAGGGGCGAATGCAGATATCTCGCGAAATATGCATCTTACGTTAAAAATGCATATGACCAATTTTGTTAAAGAGCTAATTTCCAAAACTTTTTGTTTGGATCATTTTTTTATTATATTAATAACAATCGAGTTATATTCAAAAATAGCCATGTTGGGTGAAATTGTTTTTTTTCGATTTTTCAGCCAAATTATTCGTCGGAGGAAAAAAGTTATGAGCTTGTAGCTTTTAAATTTCTTTATAAGTTTTATATATTATAAATTTTCATTTTTGTACGGTTACAGTGGACGCTAAAAGTCCAGTTGCGCCCTCTGTAACCGTACAAATCAAAATTTATAATATACATGGATGCTTTACCTTTATTTAATGCCAAAAGACTGCAAACACCGTGTATATTTAATGTCTTTAAATCAACTTACACTATACAGAACAGGAACCATTATATATATTTTAAGAAACTGTCCTCAAGGAAACCGATTTTGTATTTGTTGCACGTTTCCAAGACAATCTAGAATAAGTTTCTTTCCGGAACGAGCAATCGAAAACTAAAATCTCCCTCTTATATACAATCTTCTATCGAGATCAACTCTTTGACAATTCAATACAATAACACATTTTACAAAAGACGTCCAAATATAATATATTTTCGATACAAAATATTTCTTGCAAAAAATTTTATATTTTAACTTAAAATTACTATTTTTTAATTTTATTTTGTTAAGTTAATAAACAAAAAGTTATAGGGTGGTACCACTATTTTGTGGCACCCGGTATACGTTTATTTCTACATCAAATAATAATTTATTTAAATGTAGTGATGGCAGTAGCAATTTTGATTAGTTTTCGGAATAGGCCAACTCGATTACAATTCTTACATATAACCTTAAATACATAATATACCTTATAGTCCTCGGGCCCACGCCCAGTAGAATTTTTGTGATTACCTCACCGTTGAGACTTTGTCCAGTCAAACAATTTCTTACATAAAAAAAATCTCTGTAGCGGGGCGTTTTTTTTTTGTTGGGACCAACCCTTAACTTTAGGGCGTCTGACAACGGTATTGCCCGAAATTTTTTTTCGGACACTTGATTTTAAATATTTTTATTAAACGATCCTGAAAAAATCAGCTTTAGGGTGCTAAATTTTATGACGTCATAACTTTACCATGTTAGGTTAAAAAAAACACCCCGCCACAGAGAATTTTTATATGTAAGAAGTTGTTTGGCTGGACATAAAGAACACATATACAAGGTCCCAACGGTGAGGTAATCACAAAAATCGTACTGGGCGTGGGTACGAGGACTATTATCATACCTATAATGAAAATTTTATGTACACCTAAGGCAGAATAGCCTTACTTTTTTTGTACATCTTTCGCTCAATTTTTTTAATTTCATTTGTAATTTTTTAAAAAAACGTGCTTCAAGCTCGTTAATATTACATTTGCAACTAAATAAAGAAAAATTGAAGTAGTTTAATTCAACTAAATTTGAAAAAAGATATGGACTTAGTGCTTTGTACTTGTAGGCCCACGACGTCGGCTTTCAAGTAAAGAGCACTAAGTCAATAAAATAATATAAAAAACAGCTATTTAAAATTAAAACCCTTTTATTAATTAAACGTAATGTATAACTATAAAGTAGAAAACAAGATGTTTACATAAATTTTCAAAAAATAGATTTTTAAAAGAAGGATTTGGACTTTTTGATTGTTTAAAGAATGTTTCCAAAATTAATAATAATAATAATTAATTAGTATTAATTATATGAAACTGCTTACTATGCCAGAATCAAGACAGTTTTCAGAGTCCATCGGCTGTGCCGGCAAAGAAGCATCTCCTAAAGTCAATAATTATAATGAATCATTATTAATGATAAAACACTTCACGGTGCAAGGGCTGTTTCCGAACTTGCCGCAAACTTTAGTTTGTTTTTATATTCTTGTTATTTATGTAGTAACCAAGGATTTAAGAAAAAAATTAAAAAAATCTATCAGTTAGTTTTTTTATTTATATTTTTTTATAAAAATCTGCACCTATTCAATTATTTGTCTATATCTCGGCTATTTCTAATTATAATAAAAATATTATTATAATTAAAAATAAATATTGTATCATATAAATGATTCAAGCAATCATATTTTTATAAATTAACTCTTTTTAGAAAGGCCCTTAGTGCAGAAACATTTTAAATAATCTACAAGTAAAACGCACTAATTGCACTAAGTGACTTAGTGCCTATTGCCAGATAAAATTTTAATCAAAATCAAATTGGTGCGTTTTGTATAGTGGGTAACTCCCTTGGCAGTCCACCTAGAAGTTAGTTCGGTTTACCTATACACAGATCATCAAAAATTAATTACAGTGCCATTAAAATCCCATTTTTGCAAAAAAGTGACTTTTACTTGTAAGCCGACGATATCATGTACATACATAAACTTGAATATTTATTTAAGATATTCGAATAAAGATTTTATTTCGTAATTTTTAGTCATTATATCCACGATTAAATAAGTTTTATTTACGATATATTTTATAACCAGAAGCCCGCTTTATCATATGATATGTAGTAAATTTCATATTCAATATATACAAGAAATTTAATCGTAATATTGCAACCAAGTTTTATAACTTTTGAATACATTAACCAAAATTTACGATGTCAAATTTGAAATTATAAAGCATTTAATGGATGCTGTAATTTCAGAGTTTTAATACTAGTATCCTACTAAAATACATACCGAGGATGAAAGTAATGCATTACAATGGCTGATCACTGGTTTATAATTTAACCCTTAACTGCTGTTGTGGGGTCTGAGCGGACCCCAGCGAAGTTAATTTTCCTCACCACAGGTAGGTAAGCGACCGATCTGAGTTGAGTCTCCCGGTACCTTCATGTTAGTGTGAGAGTAACATTGAGTGGTCCTTGTATCGCAGTCGCTCTGTTAGTTACATCAGAAAATAACACTTGGGGTCTGTTCATACCCCACAACGTAATTAACGTAAGTTTATTGAACATATATATTTTTTTACATTTTAAAATATTGGTCATTTTAGGGGTTTTAAAAATGGCTTCAGCGTCTGAAAAGAGAGTTAGAGCTAGAGATTCAGATTTTGAGACCACAGTTGAACAGTGGTTTCAAGAAATAGACGAAGAAAAAAAAGCGAATCCATAGATCCTGACCTGGATAATAGTGAATTACAAAGTGAACATGATACTAAACACATGGATGACACTTTAAAATAATCCAGAAATAATTATTTTCTTAAATACTATAAAAGGGGGTGTACAGCTTAGATAAAAAATGTGTAACCTTTTCATCAAGCAGACAACGCGTAGATGGCCCCTGGCATTTTTTTTTAATTTTAAATATTTCTTAATATATTTTGCACTAATCTTTTTCTGATAATTCTCAAATATTACGCTTTGACATTGTGACTTACTCAGCAACTGACAAGACAATACTTAGAGCAAAGACTTGCAAATGAAAGTGCCGTTTCAATGTCTATCAAGAGTGTTTGAAAGACTGAAATTTCCTTAAATTCACTTCTTGTGAAAATACAGAGTGTTTTTAATCTTTTATGTTTATCTTATTTTTATTTTTGTTTTATACTTCCTCTTAAGAAAAGTGATAAAAAAACTTAAGTTTCTTTACTCAGTTTTTATATTTGACTAAAATACCAAAGCATAGTAAATAGTTCGGGTTTTTAGTTAACCCTTTGAATGTTGTTTATTTTTTTTTGTTAAAATTTATTTTAATAAAATGGGGTCCGCTGAAACCCCACAACGTTATGTATGTACCAAAAATATCACAACAGCAGTTAAGGGTTAATAGTATCTTACACAACGAGTTTAATAAGACAAGATTTAAGCACCTGAGACCAGTTACAGATGCGCCGCGTAGCGTGGATATAATAGATGAAATTTTGTTTTTCGAAATATTGAAAATGGTTTAAAATTTTTATTAATCAACATTTTTTTATGAAATTTAATGTGTCGATGAATTTTTGAATAAAATATTATCCATTAATTAAGTTTAAATTTTTATGGTCCGATTTTTTGTCCAAGGGCTGCGATGCAAACCAACTTCTTTTCGTAAACTTCGATTTGGGTTCTGCTTGCATGTAAATGTTTTAGTTCATACTAGAATTAACCCATAACAAGCCGTAAACATATGTTAAGCTACGCATTTCGTTATACAGTGCGGTCCAAAAGTAACCGCCTCCCTTTTAACTTTTGAACGAGTTGAGATATCGACTTCAAATTTAGAACTCTGAACTCTTAAATAAGACAACTTAAACTATCTTTTAGCATATATTTGATATTTTCAGCTCTGAAAATATGGGCAGGGGGGCATGAGGGGACATTTTTTTAAATGGAAAGGGGGGTCGGGTGATACATCATTTTAAAGCTTATAAAATTCTCTATTTAAACTAACATTTTTATTTTTTTTTTAAATGTTTTTTAAGGTTTTGATTTTTCAATTTTTTGTGCTAAAACATTCGATTTTTTAAGTTTTTTTTATAAATTTTTATTTATGTCAACTAAAATTAGTTTAAAAGTATAATTAACATTTTTTTATGATGAAATTAGACATTAAAAAAAAAATATTTGTTTTTTTTAGAGCAATTTTGACATTAATACTCATTTTCAACCCAAAAAAATTATTTTAATTTAAAAATATGGAGTTAAATGGAGAATTTTATAAGCTATCTTATTACACGATCCCCCTTTCCATTTAAAAAAATGTGCCCGCATGCCCCCCTGACCACATTTAAAGAGCTGAAAGTATTAAATACATGCTAAAAGATAGTTTAAGTTGTCTTATTTAAATGTTCCAAATTTGAAGTCGATATCTGAACTGGTTCAAAAGTTAAGAGGGGGGGGGGTGACTTTTGGACCGCTCACAGTAAATGGTATATTGAATTTTTCAAATACTTAAAAAAAATAATTTTCAAAAAAAAAATAAAAAAAATAATACCTAAAGATCTTTTTTTAATTTTTAATAAACATTTTGTTTAAAAAAAAATAAAAAACAAATGTTTCACAAATTTATTTTTAAAATATCTTTTTTCGAAAAAACAATTTTGAAAAAAAAAATTTTTTGCAAAAATACGAAAAACTAAATAAACAACTAAAAAAAATATATAAAAAATTTTAAAAAAAATCAAAACTTGTCAGTTTTTTTTTGCGAAAATCAAAAAAAAATAGTATAATAATGTGGTATGGGTATCTTATAAATGAGTTATTAGAAATTAAAATTCGCATATTGTATGTAATGTATAGCCTCGTTAATATTAAACTTCACAGCTTTACAATGCATTCTTATTCTAATTTTAAAAGACCCTGTATAATTAATTTTAAATGCTCTTCGGATACCTACATAATTCTTAGTTAAATATAGGTTAAATCTTAGTACACACAGAAAAAATATTATATGAAGTATTTGTGATACTTGTTACAATATAATCTTATATACTTGTTTATATATTGTTATTTACTTGTCTATATACTTGCTATAATATACTGTTATACATGTATACTTGTCGGCATTAACTTGTCACAATAATAAGAAAAAAAAATCAAAAAAAAAAAACAAAAAAAAATCTAAATTTTTATATATTTTTTTATTTTCTTTTTGCAAAAATAATATTTTTTTTTTGGAAATTATAGTTTTTTTTATTTTTTTTAACCCCCCATAACTTTTTTGTTTTTGGGGGATTACATTCTAAAACAATATATATTGTTATTTACTTGTCTATATACTTGCTATAATATACTGGTATACATGTATACTTGTCGGCATTAACTTGTTGCAATAATAAGAAAAAAAATTTAAAAAAAAAAACAAAAAAAAATATAAATTTTTCTATATTTTTTTATTTTCTTTTTGCAAAAAAATATATTTTTTTTTTTTGGAAATTATAGTTTTTTATTTTTTTTTTAACCCCCCATAACTTTTTTGTTTTTGGGGGGATTACATTCTAAAACAATAGGGATCTTCCCCTCATATAACTTGATTTCAAGTGGATCGGATTGTTAATTCTTGAGTTATCGTGTCCACAAGAAACGTGACACCAGACGGGCAGACGCACAGATGGACAGACGAACTTTTTGGACGGAGATAAAAAAGTGCTTATTTTTTTATTATTATAGCGCAGGCGCTGTAAATAATATAATAATTATATGTGATTCAAGTTCAAACCTTTTGGTCTAATCAATTTAGTTTTAATTAAGCAATACATTTGATTAAAGTACTTTTAAACATGCTTGCGGATATACATACAAGCTTTTGAGCAACTTGATCTGAATATTTCGTACTTGTTTTAAGTAATGATTTCTGTGTGTATAGGTTTAATCTTATTATAACTTAATTCTCACATTCTGAGGTATTTGTTCTTAAATTAAGTAAAGTCTACCTTTGTTGGAGATTAAACACAATCTTGACTGTCTCCTAGACCTATTATATATTATAGCACCAAAAGCACTAAATCTTAAAATCCATCTACTTTCTGGAATTAATACATTCCGTCTGCAGAAAACTTACTTCTTAGTTTCCGTGAATTTTATCTACGATTATTATACTATTCACATCGCGTAAGCGCTAGAATAGTATAATACGGTAGTTTAGAAATTCCTAAAATCGCCAAAAAACACCCCAGACAAGATTCTGGGATACAATAGTATATTACATACTGAGGTGAAAAATGAAAATGTGCACCGAGGTTTGTATACTATTTTATTCACCACAATTTTACCTTTTTTATTAACAATTGTATATTTTATGTTCCACGACAAAACTGCCACCATCTTTAAATTAATAAACACTTAGCAACTAAGTGTTAGTTACACATTTTTACTTTATCAATGCATGTCTAGATGGCGATCCCCATGAAAAATTAATAAAAAATAACTTTTATTTAATATTATCAATTTTAAAACATATAACTGTATTGAATACAAATAACTAATTATTAATTAGCAAATAATAATTAGTATTTTGAAAAGAAAATCTAACCCGACACCCTGGGGTAATGCGAATGGACTCGTTCGAGTACGTCCCGCGAAAGCGGCGAGAGATCTGTCGCGGTGTCGGCTGTACTTGTAAAATGTTTTAAATTATAGTTCATTTACAAATATAATATAAGGGGTGTTTTATTGTGAAATCCATGCAAATCAACTAAGAAACCAAATCCAGTAACGTTATGTAAATTACCCGCGGTGACAGTGTCAGTGATCTTTCAGAAATGACAGCTAAATTGGTTGTAAATTTAATATTTTTTGGAAATACGAAAATATTGTAATGTGTAGGTAATGTTATTTTATAAAAATAAGTATTTTAAACTGTTTTGTCATAAAAAAAGTCAATAAATTAAAACTTTTGACAAGTGAAATAAGTGAAGTTAGCTACAAGAGCCTTCGCGCCCAAGGGATGGAAATAGGGTATTTCAAACTTTTTAGGTAGCAAAAGTTAACAATAAATGATTTTCCAACTTTTACGTATGTATGTAATTAGCTTATTTCTAAATAATTGTGAATAAAAGTGAAAAAATTAAAAACTTTAAAAATGTCAGTCCCATGTCACGTTTTTTGTAGACACGATAACTCAAGAACGAATTATTAAATCGACTCGAAAATTTTAAAGAAAATTGAGTTCTATGAGAATTAATAATTGAAATTTGGCAAAGGCGTAAGTGAAGCGGACACTCTCTATGAAAACTGGTTCGAAAATCAGTATAAGCCGGTGGTTCCCTCTACTGTTAGCCCACTTAGGGGATGCTTAATTAAGTAGAATAGTACGAGGTTAAACAAACATGTATGTTTGGTTTTAAAAACCAAAAACGTTATAGGGTGTTAAACTTTTAAAGGAATCAAAAATATCAGAAGAAAACGTCTGACTGACTTAATTTTTTTATTTTAAGGATCAATCTGATCAATTTTGAAAAGAATCCATTCAAAAACAAACGAGAAAATGACATTATATACTGTACTAAACCTGGTATAGAGGACAATGTAACATCCGAAAGGTCTCAGGTTCGAGGCCCATCCTCGGACTGTTTTTTGTTTGTTTTTTTTTACTTTTTTATTTATTTTGCGTTTTAGATAAATCATTTCACTTTGTGTTCAATAAGTATTTGGGAAAATGAAATATAATATTCACTGTGAACAATATATAATATAATGAAATGCGAAGTATTACATATCTTCATGACTTGTTTGGTTATAAGTTGAAGATTTAAAGTTAAAAATATTTGATAATTTAGTACTTACTGCAAATTTAAATTTTGAAACTCACCTGAAACAATAGGAAATTTATTACTATTAAATAAAATAGGTACTTATGTTTAGAAACAATAAAAACAATAATTCAAATGTAAATAAAATAGAACAGCTTTAGGAACATTGGGATGAAGTAACTGCATCCTAATGTAAATATTTACAGTTATTTTAACATTTCATATTTAGCATTTACGATAATATAACAATCCAGTTAAGTAAGCAGATCAATAATCATTATAATTAACTATAGTTAGCTATTTTTCTCGTTGCATGCAGCCACCAGAAATCATTTTACTTGTCAACAGAAATAACCTCAACACTCAAATTAAGAGTCATTTATTGACAATTGGACCGGAGACTGGCATCTCACTTCGTCTGAGTTCACTTACTTTTTCCATTCCTCTACAAAGTCCCTTTTTGTAGTGGTATACCTTTGTTGCTTGTATAAAATAACGGTTTTGTTTGACATTTAATAATTAATTTGTATTTTAATGTTATATCTGTTGACAGTTTCAATTTCAACTGTCAACAGATGTCAAAATTCAAATTAATTTCTGATAATTATTCTCACTTGAACAAATGTACGCATGTATACCACCTTCCAAACAACAAATATGAAGAGCTTCTCTGATGCTTCTACAGTATTATAATGTCAGTTTTATGTTTTGTATTGCTGTATTTGGTATCGAGTTTTTATTTTTCCAATAACATGTAGATAATTTATTATAAATGTGGTAACAATATAATTTATTATCCATAATGTAATTTTCTATGGTGGTCAATAATGTAAATATTAATATAGTTATTCATAAGCAGATCCATAATTTGACACATAATTATGATTAATATCAAGATAAATTATTCTAATTTCAGTTATACAACAATGCGGGGAACATTAAACAAATCTGGCAAACTCGGTGGTTAATAAATTCTTAAAACAAACGCATAGCGTGTCTACCTTTAGCACATGACATATTATAATTAATTATATTGGATAGATGTAAATTCATAAAATCTTAAAATATTGTAGATTACTAGATAAATTGTTATAAATTGTTTGAATTTTTAACATTACTGTATACTTACTTCAGAAAAGAACTTTGTCAAAAATTTAAAAAATATATACGGCAGAATAAATTATATTATATGTTTGTTATTATTTTTTTATTATTTTTTTAAAAGATTTTTGTTTTATTATTAAAGGAAAAAAGTCACACATGTAAATATATTCTTCGAAACCGGAACATTCAGTATGTGCCCATTAAATACACATAAGGCACTGAACAAAAATTGCACCTCTTTGATCCATAGACATTTTCCAAATTACCATCATACATAGAGTTCCATATTAACAAAAGCAATTAAAATTTTCTAACTTAAAATTTTTTCTAAACGGTTATTTCGCAATCCTACTTTTTGCATTTTGATTACAAGAAGTTCCTAAACCATTAAAGCAAAAAAAAAAAAGACAATAAAACTAATAAACTTACCATATATTTCCTTACAAAAAGCTACAAATAAACTTTCAGTTTTGGTATCTACACAACTTCAAATACAGCCTGTTCCAGAACTCGCGTACAGAAATTTGAGGGTATATTAAAAACCCTATGGGAAATATGAAAAAATGTCAAAAAAAATCCATCTTCGTTCAATTCAAAAATAAGAAGGCTTTAAGTGGACCAATATTGTTGCTGATGTTAAATTACCTTTAAAAGTTGAATTTGTAGCCATAGAAGCAAATTTAATTATTGCAGGTACATATTTTGTAGGTTGACATGGTGATTAATGTGACATAAATATTTATGAATGTAAAAAATCACCGCCGGATGGAGTGACCCTATAAAATAGAATATTTGACAGCCTCTGTCGGTTTTGTCAAAATATAATAACCTAAAAAGATTCTAAAGTTAAAAGTCTCAAACAATGCACGCGTCAACAATTAAAATGCAACCATAGTTACTAATAAGTAGGAAAAAACTAATTTGTATGTAATATAACATCAGCAACAGGATTGGTCAGATTAAATAGCTTCCTTTTTAATAAGTATTAAAGATGGATTTTTTTTTTGAACATTTTTTCATATTTTCCAGAGGGTTTTTAATATACCCTCAAATTTCGGTGCGCGGGTTCTGGAACAGGCTGTATTTTAATTTTTAGCGGTAAAAATGAATTGCAGTTTTCTGTATGGTAATTTTTACCCCTAGGGGTCTCCTAATTGATATTTAACTATTGTTTACTATATATCGCTGTCTGTTTCTTACTTAACCGGGGTTCCAATATATCCGCAAGGTTCCATATTACCACATTCTCCTCTATGTATTAAAAGATAGTTTATGTCGTCCAAATTCCAAGTTCATATATCAACTAGTGAAAAGTTAATAGCGAAATGACTTTTGAAGCGCACTTTAAATTTGTGAATGTTTCAATATTAATTAAATTAACCAACAAGGATTTTGTGATGGCATGTTTTTTTTTTTATTTTCTAGCTTAGTTACGACCCACTAACTGCCAAACAAGTTTTTTTTTTGTGTCCATCACCAAAATTGTTTTTTTAGCTATAAGCCATGCCAAAAATCTCATTCTTTAAAATAAAGTGTAGAATTTTTAAGTTATGGACATTGGTCTACATCAACATAATCAAAAGAAGAAAATTTGACACATTTTTATAAAAATCCAAACAAAAATAAAATTTTAGACCACCCTAATGGCGCAGATTTTTTTTATTTTTCGTTAATTTATTCGAAATCAGCGGTATCAAAAATATGCAAAAATTTAGAATTTTTTCCCTATTTTATTTTCCGGGGCCACTGTGCGGTTGATCAAACCCCTTACTTGGTGAACAAAAACGGAAGTTGTATTCGAAATCAACATAACTAAATTACCCAAAGTCAGATCCAAATCAACTTTCAAAACTTGAAAATTTGTTGGCCTGTGTTATTTTAACCAACAAGCAATGTCCTTTTTGGACTTAAATACACACCTGTTTTCTTGAATTATTATTTCTTGAAGGTGTTTATAAAGTACTAGGTAATAAGAGATATTGCTTTCAAGCGTGGTAAGGAATCTATTGAATTTATTGTTAAAAACATGAAAAAGAGAATATTTTTGTTAAGGGGTCTTTCTACCTTCAAATTTTAAATATATTTTGTTTTTAAACATTTTTTTTTATATTATTGTGAAATTTTGTAGGTATGTTTGTTTATATTTTAAGAATACAAAAAAAAAAATAGATTTTTAAAGTGCCATTTTTTTGTCATATTTTTTTTTTGAAAAAAACAAAGTGGTTTCCATGATTCCGGCCGTTTGGATCGAATAAAAAAAAATATACCGGATATTATTCAGTATTGAAGTCGCTATAGCCCTATCTAGAAGACTTTTTTTGGGCCAGAAAATAACAAAATGGCAGACGTTTTTCTTGAAAATTATTTAAAAATTTTTGAAAAACGTCCGCCATTTTGTTATTTTTTGGAAAAAAAAAATATTTTAGATAGGGCTATGCGACTTCAATGCTGAACAATTTCCCGTTTTTATTTTTTATTTTTTCAGTAGATCCAAACTGCCGGAATCATGGCGACCACGGTTTGAAATCGAACCCCTTACATGTAGATTTCCTTCTAAAGCTACCATAATAGCCATTTATAAATTACTTTTACTCCCTTAGGATCAATTTTTGGTAGTACTTGTACAAAAATTGTATTCTTAGTTTTTAATGTACAGTCCTATGAAATTGTGGTTTTAAACATTTTAAGTATTTTAAGTATACGGTGTTTGCAGTCCCATGGCTTTTTTAAAGGGAATGATTTTACATCAAAAAACAAAAAAAAAAGCCTGGAAACATAGATCCGGAAACGAACCCTAAGATAGTTACGACCCTTTAAAATTGTACTAAAAATAAGGTTTTTAATTAATAACTCTGATTAATATTTTTTTATTTTGAGCAAAAAGTATAGACTCCTTAATATTGTATCACCGTAGGAGCAACTGTTAAAAAAATGCAATTAAGAGGAAGTAATATTTTGTGCCACCAAAAATGTTACTTTTTAAAAGGCTATTTAATGTAAATTCAGGTTTTTCGGTGAGGAATATTTTATTTTTAGTTTTAAATGAAGAATCGTCCTGCAGTATTAAAATTTTATTGGTGCTTTTTTTGTTCCCCATTCAACATGTCCATCTTCGAAGGGCCATACCTATGGCCATATGGCCATAGCTCCCTTATGGCTTATTTCCGGGCATGTTACTTTGTGACTTTTTTATGTTTTGTGATGTAGAATCATCTCCTTTAATATATGCCATAAAACTGCAAACACCGTGTATAATATAGGTGTGTGTAATTTTTAAAATTAATTGCTCTAGTAAGTTTTAGTAGAACATTTAAATAATAAGCTTTTCATTACAAGAGTTACGAAATATCCAAGTTTATGACACACCATAGAATAGTCTACTTCATTATAGAACTTCAACTTCCTTTTTACCTAGACATTTAATCTCACCTCTCTAAACATTAAACTTTGATGCTGATCTGCTATCAAAAACAATACGCTATGAAAGACGTTTTAAAAACACTGTAAATCTTTATAGATAATTAGTTTCAGACTTAGTATTCCTAATATTTCTTATAGCTAATTTTATACAAGTATTTTTTTACTTAGTT
>OY294049.1:19679594-19895335 GCA_958510825.1 Brachypterus glaber
TTTCAGTAAAAAGAATGATATAAATACCCTAAAGGTGAAAAAGGTCGGAGAATAAGAATTACATTCAATAGTTTGCACAGCCTTAATTATTAACAAGCCATGGAGATATGAAATGCCTCAAATTACATTGCATAGTATTTACAATAAATAGGGCGTTTTTTCCAACCTAATATAATTGTATTATCGTACATCAAAATTCCAGTGGGGGCCAAAGTAAAAAAAATTTCAAGTTATAATTTTTACTAAATGAAAAAAAAAAAACAAAAAATATTTATAAAATTTGAAGCTTTTATGGTATTTGGAAGTATTGATAATATTCCAAGGGGGGGGGGGGGCTTGCCTACCCCCCCAGTTATGATTTCAAGGGGGGCATGCCCTCCCCAGAGTCGGCATATTATGATTTTTTCACCTGGACCGTTTTTTGTTTGTTTTTTAAATTGTAATAATAAACCTGGCTCCCTTTATAACATGACATTTTTTCCTTAATATTAAAATATTTTATTAATAAAACAGTAACAAAAAGTATTATATTACATCGGCACTGAGTACTACAGTGCCGATGTATTGAAATCTACGCCGAAAAGTCAAAATCTTTGACCATGTTTTTTTCATATTTCTCGACGTTTTAGACCATTCTGAGTCGAAATCAGTGAAAATTTTTTTGCGTTCGTCTGTCTGTGTCTGTCTGGGTGTAAACTTGATAACTCAATTTCTAGAGAATATATCGACAAGCGGTTTTTTGAATATCGTTTCTTATCGTATTTCGAAGAGCTAATTAGATTTTAGGGGTAAACGTTTGGGGGTAAGGGGGTAAGAATGGGGTAAAACTCCTATTTTTATCTTTTTTTTTGGTTATAAATGTTATAAACAATTTTCCTAAAATACATTGTTTTCAAGATATTTGCATTTAAAGCAGTAAAATGTTTTTTAGCATAACTTGCTTAATTATAACATGATTTTAAAAAGTTTTGGAGATACAGACTTCCAAAGTTTAATAAATTATGAAACACGCAGTTGTATTACTAGTTGCCTATTGGCACAACTTTATATTTCATAACGTTTCAAATTAGTACCTAGTGTCGATGTTTTGACAAGGTGCTTGCAACGTTTCATCTAGTTTGTTACTAAATAGCTTGGTAATGACTGATGAGTAATCAATTTAGAATTTTAGCCTGACGTATTACAACACATGAATCTACTACAATATTTGTATTTATGTGATTCTTTTTTAGGGTTTGTAAATTTAAAGGGATTTGTGTTACACTCTTTATACTGATGGATCACGCATTACTCCCCTTGTGTTTTAGAAAAACCCAGATAAATCTGTTTTGTTTTATATTTCTGCCCTTATATTAAACAATACCGTATATACATTTTCTAAATTAAAATAATAATAAATAAATTAAAACTCAAAATGCTAAGATATATGTGAATTTAAAATAAAAATAGTTGTTTTTAAGTCATAAATCAAAAAGCAAGGATATATGTAAATTTACAGTAAATAAATATAAATAAATCCTGTTCTTTAGGTGTATAATTGTTAGAACTTTAAAACGATATTTTAAACTAAATAATATTTAAGTTAAGAATTCACAGTTTATAACAACATATACTGCACGTTTGTCGGTTAATAACCGAAAAATATATATAACAAAGTAAAGTTAAGACCACATCAATAGATGCTTTTATATCTATCTAACGTTTTATTTGAATATTAGCAACATACAGGATACACAGTGCTGATGATTCCCAAAAAGGATGAAATGGTACTATTCACTGATTCCTGTCCTTTTGATTTTAACGACAGATAGATAACTTTCTTATAAATAATATTTAACAATATTACTTAATTTACAGGATGACCAGTAACTGGCATGCCAAAATTTAGGAGGTGATTACATACTACATCCAAAAATATAAAAAAAAGTTCCTACAAAGGTTGGTCCAGAAATGAGCCCAAAGGGAGCAAAGGCCCTTCTAACTGTAATAAAAACAAGGTTTTTTAATTAATTACTCTGGTACCCTTTAAGATAGAGCGACAAGGTTTTGCATGTATACTATATTTATCCAGAGGCGTGACCAGAAGGAAAAAATGTGTGAGGCTTAACACATTTTTGCTCCAAACTTTTTTATGTGTATTTTTTTTTCTAAGAAATTTAGATTCCTTGAGTAAAAATACATGAAAATGTCGTTACACTGTATGAGAAACCGATTTTAAAAAATGCAATTAAGAGAAAGTAACATTTTGTGCCACCAAAAATTTTACTTTTTAAAAGGCTATTACTCCTTTCATATTAAATTTAGGTTTTCGTTTGGACTTTTTTGCTTAGTTTTAAATGGAGGATCACCCTGCAGCATTAAAATATTATTGGTGCCTTTTTTGTTTTCCATTCAATATGTCCTTCTTCGGAGGACCGTAGCTCCCTTGGGGCTTATTTCCGGACCAAACTTTACATGAACGTTTTTTTATATTTTTGGATGTAAAATTACCTCTTAAATTTTGGCATGTCAGTTATTGTATTCTAACTAAAATAATATTAATATTAAATTAAATGCGTTCTACTGAGCAAGTAAAGCAGAAGTGATTACATTAGTATTTTTTAAGCCTCCAGTTACGAGACACGGTTTTCTTTACTTAAATATTACCTAATATCGTAAGCGTCACATAAATTTAAAGTTCTCGGCTGGGATCGTCACATAATTTTGGGCACTTTTGCGTCGCATAATTTTAGGACACTTTTTCCTCCAAACAGTTTCAGACCTTCGGGATTGTTTACAAGCGGGAAGGTTTAAAATAACTATACCTAGCGCTGGGATACGTCCCGAGGGAATGGAGGAGGGCCAGAGTAGTCTTTATCCCAAAAGCTGGGAAAAAAAACTACACAAAGGCAAAATCCTTCAGACCCATCAGTCTAACTTCCTTCCTTCACAAAACGTTGTAAAGGATAGTAGACAGGTTCCTAATGGAAGAAGTGCTATCAAGGCACCCATTCCACAAAAGGCAGCACGCATACTGGCGAGGAAGGTCGACTGAAACGGCTCTTCACGCCCTAGCACAAAGGATTGAAAAGGCATAACATCAGAAAGAGTGGGCGTTAGCCCTCTTCTTTGATGTAGAGGGCGCATTCGATAAGGCAAAAACGTCGAAAATCTGCAGCGTATTACAAGCCAGAGGCACCCCACCAGTACTTATTAGCTGGGTAAAGTCTGCGCTGGAGGAAAGAAGGGTCATGGCCTCCCTAGAAGACTGCCAACTGGACATCGGGGTCAGAGGCGGCTGCCCACAAGGCAGCTGCCTTTCTCCCCACCTATGGTGTCTAGTAATGGACGGTCTTATTGGGAGGCTGACCGCTGAGGGGCTGTATGTGCAGGCATATGCAGACGACGGGACAGTACTGATCATAGGAAAGTTCCTAGGCATTGTTTGCGATAGAATGCAAACCGCCTGCAGGATTATAGAAAGTTGGTGTGAGGAGAACGGACTCTCAGTCAACCCAGCAAAGACAGAGATGATCCTCTTCACCAACAAAAGGAAGATACAGGGATTCAGGGCACCCACAATGTACGGTAGGCCACTAGAGCTTGCTCAAAAGTACTTAGGGGTAACCATAAACAGTAAGCTCACCTGGAAGGCGCACATCGACAAAGTCGTAGACAAGTCGATAGCGTCTCTTTGGCATCTGCGCCGGGTGGTTGGCAAAAGCTGGGGCATGAGCCCAAAGATCCTCCACTGGATCTACACCGCAGTCATCAGACCCAGAGTGCAGTATGGCTCGGTGGTCTGGTGGCCCAGTGTCAGCAAAGCCATGGTAGCAAGAACGCTAAGTAAAATCCAAAGACTAGCATGTCTAGGGATTACTGGCGCTATGAGGACGACCGCTACAGCCGCGCTCGAAGCCCTACTGGGGCTGCCCCCGCTTCCATCTTGGATAAAGAAGGAAGCGATGGCCAGCCACCTGAGGATGCGAGACGCTGGATGCTGGCTGGGAGGAGAAGCAATGTATGGTCACACCAAGATTGCAGAGATCGCTAAAAAGGAAATCCCTATTAGCAGTATCAAAGTGATTGCGGCTGAAGATCAGCTTAGGTATAACAAGAAATTCACTCTCACAATTCCCAGTAAGGAACAGTGGGAGAGAAAGCAGGTTACTTTCGCCCCGACATCCGTGGTGTGCTATACAGACGGTTCCCGTATGGCAAGCACACAGACATCGGGAGCAGGATTCTGCATTGAGGACAGGGAGATACAGGAAAGCTTTTCGCTAGGAATGTACCCCACAGTCTTCCAAGCGGAGGTCTTCGCTATACAGGAGGCGGCAAGATCCGCTCTGGTGCAGGAGTGCGCTGGAGAGCTGGATGAGCTAGCAAGAACAAAAAGAGTTCACCTTGTGTGGGTACCAGGTCACTGCGGCATTCCAGGCAACGACAGGGCGGATGAACTCGCCAGACTGGGTGCCGGAAAGCCCTGCCTTGGTCCTGAACCAATTCTCGGTATCACAAGGAAACAAGTGAAGACTGCCCTCAACGCTTGGGTGGAAAGTCAGCTTAAAGAACACTGGACCGAGCTTAGCGGTTGCAGGCAGGCAAAGAAATTCCTGACCAGGCCAAGCAAAGCTAGGTCGGTCTGGCTACTAGGAAGGGGCCGAGCAACCATAAGCCTCCTTACAGGGGTCCTTACGGGCCACTGTGGACTTATGCGACACCTAAGCCTCATGCGGACGGTAAACGATCCGACCTGCCCTGGGTGTGGGATGGACGAGGAAACGCCCTACCACTTCATAGGGGAGTGTGAGGCTCTGGGCAGGCTCAGACAAGACGTCTTCGGAGTGGTAACACTAGCGAAGGAAGAGATGAGCCTTCTAGCCTGGTCAGATGTTATGAACTTCATCAGAAGGTCTGGCAGATTCAGGAAGAGGGAGGATAGGCAGCAGGTTGGGTAGGTAATCTTGGGGCAGACAAAAAGGGCCATTGGGCCTACTTGTCAGGCGTCGGAGCCTACCCACCTTTTACTACGACTACTACTACATACCTTAAAAAAATTAACTTTAGTAGTGAAAAAAATTGTTTACAATGTTATGTGTTTTGACCTACTCTCAATTCTACAAATAAGGCTTCCTTTCATGTACCAGCAGTATTGTATACGTGAAGTTATGTTTGAGGTTTTATATTCCTGTATTTATCGCATGCGCTCGGGTTGCGAAATGATAAGATAAATTGATGGATAGACTCCGAGATATTGCCACTCAAGTTCAATAGCATATATAAGAAAATCACATAAAAATTGATGCCGTTGAATGCTTTTTCTATATATCACCCTAATAACATCATTTTGAACGGTTGATTATACATATCCTTCATAAAACAACAAATGTTTATACGATTTGATAGATAAGAATATATAGCTTAATTTTAACCTACATTCTAAATTCGATATAAAAAGTTGATCCTTAAATTATACTATTGATTTGTGGCACGCTATATCATTACTTCCTTTCCGGATAGAAAAATATAATAGTTATTATAATTTAAAAGCGAAAAGTTAAATTTTTCGATTGATTCGATAAGGTTTTAGTAGCCGAGGGCCGGCCCGAGAGTAATAAACCTACTAAATCAAAATTTATCTTTTCGCCCGTGACTTATACAATGTTACTAATTATATTAAATTATTAAAATATATTTAATTTGAAATTGCAAAAAATATTTTTTTACTGTCTTATAACCTATCTAGTCGCTAAAAAACAATTGAATCGTTTCTTTTACGTGCGGTTTCATTTTCAAATTAGCTTAATGTTTGGACTTTTTTGTGTTAAAATGTTTCTTATGAAAATATTAAAACTTCTGAAACTGTTCTATAAGTATTATAAATATTAAAATTGAACTTACAATTGAAATTTTGTATTTATAGTTTATTTTAGCGGATGAATACAGATTAACCGATTAATCATATATTTTGAGGTTATGTTATAGAATAAATTTTTATTTAAATAAAACGATAAATGATAATAATGCTATCTGGTGAAAAACAACACATATTTCAAGACCAAAAGTGTCCAAAAAGTAATATTTATTTATAAATATTACAGTAAAGGTAAAGCATTTTCTTTAAAAAAGCTTAAAAATAACAAGTTTTAGTTAGCGGGCTAGAAAAAACTTTTTGGCCCTAGGGCTACAAAGTCCAACTTTTCGTCTGCAAAACATGAACAAAATATGTCACTTTTAGAATCAATCGAATAAAAATATTTTAAAAGTAGAACTTAACCTAATTGCCACAAGTTTTCAAAATAAAATTTAAAAAACCAATTAAACTTTCTCAAGTGCATAATTTCTAAATTTCTAAACTGAAACATAATGATTAGTGTCTTAATATGACGTTTTTTGTCAAAAAAAACCTTACAATAAGGGTCTCTAATATTGATAATTTAAATTTTTAATTAAAATTATGTTAGTAACGTTTCAAATTACTTGCGACAATGTTCCACACACACACATGTACCCTGAAGAATTATAGTATAGACTTTTTTAGCTAGATTGCAGATTATCTTGTTATGCATTATAATGGTATATTCTTCATGATATACCGAGCGGTATCCCGCAAGGCTTAGTGCTTGAACCCCTACTGTTCCTAACTTCTGTGTATTTGCAAAACTATTTTTTAAAACATTTTTTTAACAATGTAAATATTTAAAAAGAATTAATTTACTTAATAATTTACAGTTAATTTATTTTGACACAATGTGTTATATTATTAAACTATTACCATTTCAAAAAGCTAGAGAGGTGGTATTTTTGATTTCGTATATTAGAATTAGTATATTCGATGGCAAAAATATACCGTCGTTATGGTTTTTGACATGTTTTTATTGGTTAATATCCTACATTATCATTAAAAAAAATAGTAAAAAATATAGTTATTTTAAAAAATGCAATGAATATCTGCTCCCATTTTAGCCAGAAAGGTATTTTGTTCGGCATATTCCGAAAAATAATACTCATGAAGTACTTCGTAAATTAAAGTTTCATGAAAGTTTTTCTGTATTGATGTTATAATAAATGAAAATATTTCTTCATCGTTTGGGAATGTTCATGTATTACGTAGCGCAAAATTTGACCGTTTTTATTAAATGTATCATTCGTTTAATTGGTTCAAAAAGTCTGTTTACTTGGTGAAAAAGATTAAACAGAAATTGTCATGTACTACAAATAACCTTTAATTGTTTTGTATTATTATTTATTTTAATTTTATCTGCATATTACAGGGTTTTATACGATTTATTCCACTAAGATAATATATTATTAATAATAATGTTAAAAAAATCTATTACTCTATCTAGATACTATAAAAAGTGGCAGCCTAACATCCCTACTCTAAATTTCTCTACTCCCTAACATCCCTACTCCATAACATCCCTACTCCACAACAACTCTACTCCGTAACATCTCTACTGCATAACATCTCTACTCCGTAACAACTCTACTCCACACTATATGCACTTTATTAGCAACTTAATAATAAATGAGCAGTTCAAAGAACAAAGAATCTTCTTCTTCTAGATTATTTTATTTTTTTCCTAGAAAACGTTTATCTTTAAATGTAAATCTAGAACAATCATAAATGAATTATTCTAAAAGCAACAATGACCGCGTACTCTTAACATGCACTAATATGTAAGTAATTAATAAACTGAATTCATTTTTGACAGTGACTTAGCATGACAAATATTCTTTTGAGTTAAGACAAGTGGCTAATCGAGTGTCTATAGTGTGGAGTAGAGTTGTTACGGAGTAGAGATGTTATGGAGTAGAGATGTTACGGAGTAGAGTTGTTGTGGAGTAGGGATGTTATGGAGTAGGGATGTTAGGGAGTAGAGAAATTTAGAGTAGAGATGTTAGTCTGTCTAAAAAGTTATTTAGTTTAATTCGATCAGATCTAAATCTATAATTGCTTCACGTTCACAAATCATAATTGTGATTAATTCCATACATAGAAATATTAATAAACATTTATGTTTATTTATTATTTATAAATAGTGGCTATATAAGTACGTATTTATTATTTTTTAATTACTAGTAGTAATTAACTGTCATAACTACGGAATAGCACGCAAGTAACATTCACTTGTGGACAGTTTAATTCGATCATATGTCCATATTTCTTACAGCATTATAGGTTACTGGTACAATAATAACACTGGACCACATTATTAAGGCCGTATCATAAACCTTATATCAAACATCATTAAGAGGTGTATTTAAGGATTAACCAAAGATGATTTAACACCAATCTATCTATTTGATGCCATTTTATCTTAATCCGAAACTGACAGCTTCAGCTACAATTTTTTTTCGAAATTTTGAATAGCCAAGTTTATTTTTCTTTTTATACCTTGTAACATATTACGTGTTCAAAGATGTGAATTATTTTCGTCCACCTAATATTCTAGTGTAATAAAAACAATTCTTGTTAGGATTATTACTTTTTTATTTTAATTTGAAGTCCAGTGTAATCGTGTATTATAGACACATATAGAAAACATTTCCTTGGGCCATTATCAAATGAATTTATTGATTTCCAAGGACTAAAATAGTATATATGTGATATTATACAATTATAGTAATTACGTTTTAATAATTAATGATTTTAATGGTTTGATAAAATATTCTGTAGGGGAAGAGGGGGATAGTTTAACCAAGGGGCACATTCAACTAGTCGCTCTAACTTCCAAGACTATTGGAATTAAGCGCCCAAATAAAGCACTCTCCCTTGCAAAATCTACTTTCATAAGTAATATGGCAGATTTATCCCATTTAGTGTCCGAGTGAAACAAAAAAATGTGGTTTTTGCAATTTTATATAAAAAATTTAGTACTTTTTATTATTATTTTTTTTTGTACAGCCTTTGTGTTTACTATATTCCTTACGTTACAAGGTTCACCATTTTACAAAATTATAACAATTTGTTAATCTAATGTTATTTTAACCTTGAAACAAGAAATGTTGCCGGGAATAACTTTTATATGCAGAAAGTACACCTGGGGCAAATTCGGCTAAACGCGCTGGGGCACATTTAACCTATGGTTTTTGCATATGGTGGAAACAAAAAAGGTTTAACCATACTATACTGTAGTTTATTTCAATTTTAAACTTCTGATTTAAACATATGTGCCCTACTTTTATTTAATTTCATCTTACTAAAGGCCTACCCAGAAGCTTGCATAAGAACATAAACATAAGAATGCGATGCGATGCCAATCACGACATCGCATTGTTATGTACAGCAAAAAAATATTAAATATTTATTTTATAAAAATTTAAACTACAGCTATTCATAAAAAAAGGTTTAAAGTTTACGAACATGGCAAAATTATTTCGAAATATTAATATTTTACAAAGATATGAATTTTTTACAAAAAAGTGGTTGAACTATCCCCCTCTTCCCTTATACTTAAAATAAAAGTGTCTAAAAGCTAGACTACATGGAAGCAATAAATGTAATACATACAGATCATCTACCTGTCTTATATACACTTCAAAGTAGAAATTGCATTCTCTTGTGTATCAATTGTTCCGCTTCTAGGACCCAAGTGGCGACTTATTTCTTGGTTGAGTAAAAGCTAGGCAAGGAATGAGAATTCTACTTGGATTAACTGTATACTACATATAACCTAGATAGCACAGGTTTATACAATGGATATCCCCAGAATAACCGTTTTGAAATTTTCTACATCCCCAGGATATACGATTTTGTCTATAGATATCCGTAGGCATCTTCAGGATATACTTTGTTACTAAACGGGAAGCCGAGCGACTTCCGAACCGTATATCCCAAGCATATCCCGAAGGTATGTCCTGAGGATATACTGTACTTCTGTCCTAAAGATAGCTACTAATTATGTACACCTGTCCCCGAAAAAAGTGGCTATCAAATAGTATTGCTTTTATTATTTTTTTTTGTGAAATATTGTTATTAGCAGTTTGCATCTAGGTGGAAGTTATTTAAATAGATTCACGAAAAAATAAGCAATACTATTTGATAGCCACTTTTGTCGGGGTCATTTGTACAATTATAATTAGTACCTTACTTATCTACGAAATATATTTCCTTTTTCCCTCAGGGAGGGGTAATACTCACAAAATTGCCCAACAGAGGAAAACATAATATAAATATTTAATACAAACAATATTATCCGCCATTAAAGTCACGAAAAACTAGGTAAATTAAAAATAATAAAGAAAAAGCCATCTTTAAGATCTTAATAGGATATCCCAGGGATATCCTAAAAGGACATCCACGGGACATCCCCAAGGGATGTACGCAGGAATGTCGTATACTCTTGGGATATACGGGCAGTATATCCTCAGGACATACCTTTCAGGGTATCCTTGGGATATACGACTAATGTCCCGGTACATGCGACATGGAGAGGACATTGAGAGGACATCCGGAGGATATTGTGTGCTATATAGGAAGGTTATGTATAAAATAACTGTCAGTTTGGATGATTGGATGAAATTTTAAAATGATAACGATATCGGTTAAACAGTATCTTCAAGAACATAAAAAAAGTTGACTTTGATAGTATTTGGTAATAAATAAAATATAAAATTATGTTGTAAAGTAAAACTTTATTTTTGCTTAAACTTAAAATTCAATCATAAAAAGATTATAGGATTTTTACTTTAAATTATAGTTCTATTATAGTTCTCCGCATGAAACAAAGTATCCGACGTAAGGGGGAGGAATCATTTGTGCTCTCTTTTTTCCGTCAAGAGCGTTATAAGGCGTGCGTGCCTACATCGCGATGCATCGGGCCTCCCATTTGCACACACATTCCAAACATATTTCCCCTAGCTACAGATCCGTGCGTCAAACTATATGCTAGCATACAGTGCGGTTCAAAAGTCACCCTCACCCCCTCTTAACTTTTAAACCAGTTAAGATATCGAGTTCAAATTTAGAACTCTAAATAAGACAATAGGGTTCTCTACTAAGTCTTGTTTTTAATATTTACAAAGTACTTTATAATAGTAAGGTAAATGTAAAGTAATTTTCCTTTTTTATAACGCTAACTATTTTAAAAATCGATTAAAAGTTTAAATTTTTTCGTCGCGCCTTATTTTCTACGTCACAGATAGAGACTGCGCAGAAACGACATTTTATTTCTTAGTGTGGCTAAACTGCTAGCGTAGATATAACCTCACTTTTTATCTGTCAGTGGAGAGTTCTGTGTTAAATTTCGAAATCGGTTTGTTTTTAAAGTTATTTTATTTGTTTTTGCTTTAATTATGGCTTCAGTGGATTTTTTTGTGAAAGCAAGCAGCGAAAATTTACTACACGTTAATTACGTGATGGTTAAAGAATTTTTCGCAAAAAACTTGGACTATTTTAGTGTGGAGTTCCGAAGGTTTAAAAATGTATGGTCAGTATACATTCTTTATTTTAATTTTAGTTTTTACTGAGTTTTTTGTTCTATTCATGTGCATAAACTATTTTTTTGAGTAATTTGTGAAAAATGTGGAGGATATTTTAAAACATATTGTATATTTGCAGGGAGAAAGATGTTATTGGTTATGTGCAACTCAATAAGGACAAGAGCACTAGTATTTGCACAGTAAAAGGATGTGTTGTCCTTGAGCACAAAGTTCATGATCGCAGCAGAAATTGATGAAAATAATGAAATCATTTTTAGTTGCAAGGTTGTACAGCTTCTGAAGGTAAATTAATTTAGTTATTTTGGTCTGTAGAATTCTGGGGTTCTATTTTAAGTAAAAAGTCAGCTGTTGTGGGGCAATCCCCTAAGCAACAGGAGCCCCAGTCGAGTATATATCTGTGGCTTGGTTGTAAAAGGGCCAATGTTAAAAATTTTAAACAGATATACTAAGTCAAACAAAATATTGGCTGTTTTAGCAGTTTAACAGACATGTTTATTAAAAACATCCTTGTCACTTAAAATTTACATTTATCTCACAAGCACTGACGTTGGCTTTTTTAGGTTATATAGATCTAAGAAAAAGTTAGTTCTGCAGTATAACTTATAATAGGGATATAGTGACATTGGCCCTTTTAGAACCAAGCCATGATATACAACCAGATTTTTTCCTGCTAACTACCCCCCACTCAGAATAAGATTTAACACTTTCTTAATATTGAGGGCTTTATAACGTAGAGGTAGAGGTGTACCTTAAAAAGTTTTTGGTTTCCATTTCATGTTATGAAGCCTTTGATATAATCGTAGCAAAAGTAAAAAGCATTTTTAATTGTTCTAGGTGGATGTAAGCATGTAATTGCAGAGGTTGAGTGCAACTAGGAAAAACCAGCATTGGCACAAGTGGGCCACAAAATGAAATACATCAAGGCCTCTGAATTAAAAATTGGGGGATCCTCTACATTCTTTGAAGATATAGGAAATTACTTTAGGGACAGAAATTTAGATGAGGACAGAACACAACATAGTTTTCCTCAAATCCACAAAAAAAAATAAGTTAGTGTGGGGTAATAAAATTCAAAGAAAGTATTGAGAAAAAAAAATTTATTTAAATATAAATGTATATTATGTAATTAAAAATGTGTATATGTATGTATATTATATTATGTATATGAAAATTACTTATCTTGGGATTTAATGTAGAAATAATTTATTATATAATACAATGATTGTACAAATAAATAAATAAACTTAACACATGAAAAATGGAAAAAATACATGTGCCTTACTCATTTTTAATTACAACTTTAAATAATAGTGCTAGTATACTGTATAAATGTTCCCTGCAGGATTGGCACTGAAATTTAATATACAAATTCGCTGACTTTTTCCTGACCAAATTTGTAAAATTTTAGAAAGTATTTCACAAAATTTCCTGACTTTTCCCTGACCTGATCATCTGCAACAAAATAAGTACTGTTAGTATTAATTTACATACAAAAATATTTATTAGTGATAGATAACACCCTCCAAATTTCAAGGTTTTATCTTAATGTATTCTTAAGTTGGTTACTCAGTTTATTGTATTTCTGGAATAAAGTTTGCCATACAAACAAAAAAATGTGTAAACTTTTTTGTTTTTATTGGCTTTATTATAACAAAAAATACTGCTGCCAATAAAATAATACTTTTCCCTATAGGTCAAAGTTCATTAAAATGAAAAATTAAAAATTCAAAAAAAGTTTCTTGTTTTGTAAAACGAAAAATAAATTGAAAAAAAAATGTTTTTGAAATAAATTGTTTTTATCCCGTTTTAACCCCTTATCCCAATCCGATTTTTACCAAAAACAATCCCAGCCTAGAACTTTAGATAATCAACCTATGGTCTAAATTTGAAATCTTTAGTCCGAAGCGTTCTAGAGTTATAATTAAGAGGTATGTGTATTAAATATAAATTATATTCTCTCCCTAAATATAAATTCATGATACTAGGTTAGGTACTGTTGCTTTTTTTTCAAATTTTACTCATATTAATCCCAATTTTTGGTAAATTCAACTCCTAAATATCAATTCGTGATACTAGGTTAAGTACCTGTGCTTTTTTTTTTCAAATTTTACTCATATTAATCCCAATTTTTGGAAAATTCAACTCCTAAAGCAGTCATTGCATTTTCGTCAAGGGGATTAATATTCGTAAAATTTATCTAAAAACCACCAAGGGAACGTTCAAGTATTACGTAACGCAAATTTTGATTATTTTGGACCCCCACCCCTAACGCTATTTTCCAATACCATTAACATGGGCATAACACTTCAAAATGACCCTACCCCTAGGAGCGTTACGTAATACTTGAACGTTCCCCAATACCTAACCTAGTATCACTTATGATATTACCCCTGATAATATCATCTATTAGATGCTCATTCTTTTTGTTATGATAAAGCCAAAAATAAAAAAAAGTACACATTTTTTTTATGTATTTTCAGTCCCGGGACCAGCAAATTTGCGCTGGTCCCGGGACTTGCATGCTCTAGTCTCAGCCTGAGACTCTCAGGTGAACAAGAGGACTTTCTTCAAAACAAAGAAGCGTGTATAACTTTCTCAATCCCTTGAACTAGTGCGTAGTATAGAAAAATAAGTTTGAACCAGTGTATTTTAACTCATAAATTGGCCTACATATTTTTTATACTTTTGCATTTCTTTTTGTAATGTATCATCAAAGTGTAAAAATAATACATATGTACAGGAAAAAAATAAAGTATTTCGCAAAAATATCTAAAAAGGCTGATATCTCAAAAACATTGACTCAAAATGAGCTCATCTATCCCTTAAAATTTTTCTATCCATGTACCATCTCGTGTACCATACACTTTGTATATAATTTTAAACTTACTTCAAGATGGTCCTCACAGCAGAAATATCCACCTATAGATTTCTTTGGTGCTCCTGGTTGTTGAAAAACAGATAACTATGATTTACTTAAAGCCTCTGGTTTTTGTACAGTAAAAAAAAGTTCTTTGCAGTTTTTTGATGAATTTTTGCAACTTGGAAAATAAAAGTTTTTTAAATTCATGCCTAAAAGTTAAACAGGAGTATATAATTTGGTTTTATAAATAAAAACTAAACATTATTCTTGAAATATATTAAGTATGTCCCCGGATGCAGAAATTTTCTGCACATAGAGAAACTTACATTATGGTCTGTAAAGCTGCAAGTCCTTTGAAAATAAACTATATTTCAAGAATGCTTTGACATAGATATGAAATTTAAACCAAAAATTTTCTAAATGGTAAAAAAACCTTAGGTCCAAATATTAAGGCCTCAAACCTTTTAGTGTTTCGTAAAAGACTTTTGCCTACCTTTTTAAAATGCACTATACACTGTCTTGAAATATAAAAAGTCCAGTAAATACAAACCAAATAAAACTTAAACTGAATAAAACCGAAAAAAATAAGAAAATATAACCTCACATCAACGCTTCATGACAGTCACATCTATTTAATAACAATCAGAGTAGCCAACATACAAAATCAAAACTGACTTGAACAGCGCAAACTCTGTCTGTTACGTTTTCAGTGGAGCGGGAAAAAATAATTCAAATTTTATAATTTTAGTTCTCCTGTTTAAGTAGACTAAAAAATAAATAAATAGCATATATATTATAATTAGAACTTCTAGTTTTTAAAAATAATTAAAACCAAAAATCGAAGAAGACCCTATTCGAACTATCTAAAATGTAAGCAGAAGGAATGGGTGTGATTTTTATTTTAAATTAATTAAAATAAGTTTAAAAGTATAAATTACGTTCTGGTATCATAAAATAAATCATATTTTTTAAATAAATTTTGATGAAAATCCCATTTTTGAACCCTGGTTTAAATCCCCAAAAATATGTCTAAAAAATATATATCGTCGGCTTACAAGTAAAAGGCACTAAGTCACTTTTTTGCAAAAGTGGGATTTTAATGGCACTGTAATTAATTTTTGATGATCTATATATAGGTAAACCAAACTAACTTCTAGGTGGACTGCCAAGGGAGTTACCCACTATACAAAACGCACCAATTTGATTTTGATTCAAATTTTATCTGGCAATAGGCACTAAGTCACTTAGTTCACTTAGTGCGACTTTCTAAAAAGAGTTAATTTATAATGATTGCTTAAATCATTTATATGATACAATATCGCGCTATTTATTGTTCTGACAAACGCATTTAAATTTTACTATGTTAAAGTTGATGGAATAGACAGAACAGAGAAACAGAACTTTACCCGTAAAATGACAATGCTTTTTACGTGTACTTTCGATGTGTAGGTAATAATTTAATTTTCATTTGCATTGTTTTTTTTATTATAATATTTCAAAACTAAATTTGAAGCCTTCACACTAAGTTCAAAGTCTCGGTGCATTTCTGAGGGGTAATAATGATTTATTATAATTATTGACTTTAGGAGAAGCTTCTTTACCGGCACAGCCGATGGCCTCTGAAAACTGTATTAGTTCTGGAATAGTAAGCAGTTTCATATAATTAATACTAATTAATTATTATTATTAATTTTGGAAACGTTCTTAAACAATAAAAAAGTCCAAACCCTTCTTTTAAAAATCTAGTTTTTGAAAATTTATGTAAACATCTTGTTTTATACTTTATAGTTATACATTACGTTTAATTAATAGAAGGGTTTTAATTTTAAATAGTTGTTTTTTATATTATTTTATTTACTTAGTGCTCTTTACTTGTAAGCCGACGCCATGGGCCTACAAGTAAAAGGCACTAAGTCCATGTCTTTTTTCAAATTTAGTTGAATTAAACTACTTCAATTTTTCTTTATTTAACTACAAATGGGACATTATTATGTCCAAACATGTCATTGCAATTTGTGGTAGTTTTTTTTCCAAAAACAATTATTACAAAAATTAAAAAGCAACAATGAAAGTTAAATTTGTCAATATCTCAAAACCATGTTTTTGGACTTAGTGCTCTTTACTTGTAAGCCGACTATATATACACTGAGAACTCGTTACCGTAGTAAATACTAAACGTTTTTGCCTATTTGGAACCCCAGCCAACATTTTTTATTAATTACAAGTTGTTACAGTAAAACTTAACAGAACAACGTTATGTTTTACTGTAATAACTTATAATTAATAACAAATGTTGCCTGGGGTTCCAAATAGGCAAAAACGTTTAGTATTTACTACGGTAACAAGTTCTCAGTGTACGGTCAAACAGAGAATTCTATGAGCTTTAAAATGATGTATCACTCTAATCCTCTTTTTGTTTAAAAACAAATCCCCCTATACCCCCCAACAACATTTTAAAAGCTAAAAATATTAAATGTGCAAAAAGATAGTTTAAGTCAATAACTCAACT
The DNA here is from genome assembly GCA_958510825.1 of Brachypterus glaber. Lineage (NCBI taxonomy): Eukaryota > Metazoa > Arthropoda > Insecta > Coleoptera > Kateretidae > Brachypterus > Brachypterus glaber. The sequence goes on from OY294049.1 coordinate 19,696,394, forward strand.
CATTAAAAAGTTAGGAATGGGGTGACTTTTGGACAGCACTGTATAAATTCTGATAAAACCAAATTAAATTTACTTTTACAAAAAAAATAAATCATTTTTTAAATACATTAAATCGGCTTATACCGAATATTTTATAATATGAATGCCAATGTGAACTAAAATTTTTTTTTATATGGCTTTAGGATTAACGTAAATCGATTTCAGATTTTTGACGGCAATGCTTTAACAAGGGTATCAATTTTTGTGATATATGTACATTATATCTATTCAGAAGACGAGTACCAATAAATAAAATATTTTTTTATGCTAAAATCGACAATATTAAATGGAATCATAAAAAAATCAAGATAGAAAGAAATAAAAACGTAAATATTTAAAACCTCGCATCAACGCTAGAATCGACGCGGCGCCTACGCGAGCACTGGAAATTCGCCGATGACTGGTGATTGGGTGGCGTGAAGTGATAACACCACATCTTATGCGATGTGAATCGCTAGCTAGGTGTTACACATAAGAACAATAAGCGCATTTTGGCCAATTTTAATACATAAACGTATTAAATACACTAAAAAGTCGTTATTTGAACATGACCATACTAGATATCTAATTTAAACTCTTCATGGTTACATTTGAGGAGTGCCGGATTAAAAGCGGTCATCTGCATTTAAAAAAAATGAGTTTTTGTAACATTATTGTGGACTTTTTTGAATGAAAACAAGTTTACCAAATGATGCTTTAAGACTCCTAGATTCACTTGTTTCTGCAAAATTTGCCAATCATGTCTTAATCAGTTTTTTAAAATGCAGATGGCGGCTTCTAAGTCGACATTCTCCACTTATAGCAAAACATAGTCAAATATGACTTTTCTCGAAGTTTATGGAAAAAAGGTAATTTGGCGATAAGAAATTTTTGACCGCGAGAATTCGAGAACGCTTTGAGCTAAAGACATAAAATTTGGGAATTAAAACTATATTTTTCAAAAAACTTTTTTGTCGTATTTAATAAAAAGGATAGTTTTGAATAAAATAAAAATAAATATAGATAATACGACTCTAAAATTTCAGCAGGCAACATCGAATGGGCTCTCTCTCTCTCTCTCTCTCTCTCTCCTTCTATCTCTCTCTCCTTCTATCTCTTTCTCCTTCTATCTCTCTCTCCTTCTATCTCTCTCTCCTTCTATCTCTCTCTCCTTCTATCTCTCTCTCCTTCTATTTCTCTCACTTTATCTCTCTCTCTTCGTCTCTTTCTTGATCTTTCTTCATCTTTCTTTATCTTTCTTTATCTTTCTTTATCTTTCTTTATCTTTCTTTATCTTTCTTTATCTTTCTTTATCTTTCTTTATCTTTCTTTATTTTTTTATCTTTCTTTATCTTTATCTTTCTTTATCTTTCTTTACCTTTCTTTATCTTTATCTCTCTTTATCTTTCTTTATCTTTCTCTCTCTCTCTCTCTCTCTCTCTCTCTCTCTCTCTCTCTTTTACTCTTTCTCTCTGTCTCTCCTGGAAACTTATTCTTGATTTTGCAAGAGCAAGTCTGAGGCTGTGATTGTACTTTGTTGGTTTCAGCATAATGCGTCACATTCTAAGCGTTGTTCTATGTCGTTCTACTCCGAAAATCAAGAATACGTCTCCTGTTGTTAAAAGAAAGTTGAGCAGATAAAGAATGAAATGAGCGCACTGAGATATAGACCCAGATAAAGTACCTATTGTATTGTCTAAACGAAGCATAAAATTAAGAAATCTGGAAAGCAGAGAAAAGTGTTGAAAATTAAATCAATAGAAGTTTTGGAAATGAAGCTTTCAATACAGTTACCCGTTTTAGGTAACTAAGGTAGACATTAAATCTACTTTCTAAATCAAAATTACTAAAAAATAATAAGTTTGACCATCTGGCCACCAAAAAGCGTTTGGCCACAATCCAGGCCTGGATGGGGACTAAGAGTAAATTTTCATCTATGAATTCATTATTTCAATAGAAAACTCTGAAAGCAGTAAGTTATTAATTATGACTTATTATGAAATATTTTACTTCAAATAAATGATTTTTTATTCGATTGATTCTAAAAGCGTCACTGTTTTTTATGTTTTGCGGGATAAAAGTTGGACTTTGTGGCCTAGGGCCAAAAAGTTTTTTTGGCCCGCTAACCTCAAAACATATGGTTAACCGGTTAATCTGTATTCATCCACTAAAATAAAGCACAAACACAAAATTTTAATTGTAAAATTAATTTCAATATTTATAATATTTATAGAAAGTTTCAGAAGTATCAATACTTTTATAACGAATACATTTTAACACAAATTAATCAAAACACTAAGCTAATTTAAAAATGAAACCGCACGCAAAAGAAACGATTCAATTGTTGTCATGGATAACTAGATGGGTTATAAGACAATAATTACACAGGTTTACAAAAAAAAAAGTCAGGACTATTTGACCGGACCATGGTATTCCTAGGTATTTTGGCGCCCTGAATCAGATCCCGGGGTCAGTTTTGCCCCATCACGTCAGGAAAACGAGATTTCAAGGTCATTTGGAGGTCAAAATGGTGATTTTTTGGGAGCGGCCCCGGGACATCATCTCAACGTTCAGAAAGTATTTAAGACCTACACAGTTACCCGTGAAGTTAACAGGTCGCTTGAGATATTGTCCCGGGGCCGCCCCTCAAAAAAACACCATTTTGACCTCCAAATTACCTTGAAATCTCGTTTTCCTAACGTGATGGGGCAAAACTGACCCCGAGATCTGATTCAGGTCGCCAAAGTACCTAGGAATACCATAGTCCGGTCAAATAGTCCTGACTTTTTTTTTGTAAACCTGTGTTATTAACAATCGAATAACAAATATTGTATAATACTCGGGCGAAAAGTAAAATTTTGATTTCGTAGATTTATTACACTCGGGCATCCCGGCGACCGGCCCTCGACTTCTAAAAACCTACTCAATTGAAAAATTTAACTTTTCGCCCTTGTATTATAAATAACTATTATGTCATTCGTTTATACCATTAAAAAAATCTTTATAATAACTGTTTACTAGTTAGCGTTAATCCAAAGGAATGCATAAAATTACAATGATTGTAAATAACAATATAATAATCCCACATTACCTATAAATTATAGTTTTTACTAAAATAGCTTTATTAGCTTTTAGAAATTATCTATTTATTGTAGGTTTGTCGCACTGTCAGTAATTTATGATTACCCGTAGTAAAACAATGTAGGGAAAAGTGGGGTAAGATGGAAGATGAAAGCCAATATTATAAGACTTTATAAGAATTTTTACCACTGGCTAATAACCGAAAGGTTGACGTCATAAAGCATTAAGAAAAACCAATGCTTATTAAGCTTGCATAAAAAGAACAATAACACTAGGCAACAAATCGCAACTTTTTTTTTTTGCCCCGATCGGAAACTAAATTTTTCTTACTAGTTCGAGGGCGTAGAACCGGAAACTGACCTTAGAAAAATTCCAGCACCTAAAATTTTTGAGATATAAGTTCAGGTAATAATGACGTTTTTTTTTTCAAAATCTTTAAAAAAGGGTAGAATTTTGAAAATTTTAGTTTATATTAAAAAAAATAAGAGGAATTCAAAAATCTAAATGTCAAGAACCTACTGTCAGAGAAAGTACGCAAAAAAAAATAAAAAGGTTAAAATGAAAGTGCAGTTTACTTAATTGCTCATTTGTGACAAAACTATCAATTTTTTTTAAAAACTTTATAGAACTTAATTTGTAGATTATAAAATTCTCTACAAAAATATTTATACAAATATTTTTTTATTTTGCTTAGTTTGTTCCTAAAAAGTAAATAAATGAAAAAGATATAAAATTAAAGTACACAGTGTAAACTTTTTTCCTGAGCCCAAAAAATTTATTTTTCTTATCAATTTAAGAGGCGCAGAATCCAAATTTGACCTTAAAAAAAATTCAGCATGTCTTATTTTTTAAATTTTAGTACATGCAATTATGCCAATTTAAAAATAATTTATAAAACAAAATATTGTGTATTTTTGTTTTGTTTTTTTTTAATGGTTCTACATCATAAAAATGTTACTTTATTACATAAGAACCATAATACGTAACATTTTTTTAGTTCATTTTTGACCCCAATAAGCTTGTCCCCTTATGCACTCTTCTTCTTACCCTCCACCACTACTTAGTTTTGTCATATTATCAATTTTTTTTTAATATTTTTTTTTTTTCATAATATCCCTATTTATTCTACCTATGTTTTTAAAGTTTCTATGTTTAAAGTTGGGTATTTTTTAACTAATATTGAGTCGCAGAATACAAATTTGTCCTTGGAATATTTTTGTCTGCCATGATTTTAGAACAAAAGAGGGATAAAATAATGATTTTTTAACATTTTTATCTTATTTTTCTCAGAAAACTTAGGTAATAGAAATTCTGAGGCCAGATTCGGATTCAGCGACATAAAATTAGTTAAAAAACATATGACTCCAACCGGGGCAAGAAACCGTGTTGCCTAGTGTAATTGATTAACTAATTTTGCCTCATTGATGACTTACGCTTATAGTAATGTTATTTACTTTAATATTAAGTGAAGTAAATATAAATTGATTACCTATTACCTTTTATTTTATTTTACAATTTAAAGTATTTACAATTTTAATTATATGGATATCATAGATTTTTGTTGCCTTTAATATAATTATTAATCTTTTAAAACTTAGTTTTTATTCTTTATTTTATTTTATCTAAACTAATCAAAATTTGAAGTGGAACACCCAAAAATTTTCAACAAATTTAAAGTCAATTATCTCCGAATTTAATAAACCGATTTAAAAATTATTTTTTTAGAAGAAAGGTACATCTTTTGACAATAATTATTTCTGATTTGAATTGCCAAAAACTTAATAGTCTACAAGGTGTTACAGAATAAATTTGACTATGTTTTTTTGCTTAAACTTTTAATGTGCACCAAACACGTTTTAGAGAATTTTTAAAAGTTATTCTGCTTTAGTGTAATTACCACGTTCAGTTTAAACAATTATTTTTTTAAATTTTGTTTCTATCTCGTTTCGTTGTAAAAATGTTGAGGATTTTGTGGAAATAGTGATTTATACATAATTTTTGCGCCAAAATACTAGGGTAGAGATAATTTAATTCTTTTCTTACTGCAAAAGTAAGGCAAGACCCTAGATACTACCATACAAAAATATTAACTTGAGTTGGTCCCAATAACCCCCATCTACAGGGTGTTTTTTATAATTTTGCTAATCTCAATACATCAATTCACTATTTTTTTGAGATTTAAACGAAAAAATTGTTGGAACTTGAAAGTTTTTAGACTAAACTGGCCTATTTTGATTTAAGCTTATTAGAAAATTCAATTATAGAAGTCCAAACCAATACCCATCAAAAGTGTACCTTTCTTGTAAAAAAATAATTATTTAAATCGGTTTATTAAATTTGGAGATATTTGACTTTGAATTTAATGAAAATTTTTAGGTGTTCCACTTCAAATTTTGATTAGTTTATATAATCCTGCCCCGCCTTACCTTAATAAATTATTTTTATTTGGACTTTTCATAACTATTTAATTTATAAGCTAATTATAATAGTTTGTATGTCATTATATTATATTATATTATAATATACATTATATTATATTATAATATACATTAAATGACTATTAGACACCAACAGAATTTTACTTACCTATGTTTATTTTTTTTATTTTTAACCTTTTTATGTTTTATTTTTTTTTTCATTGGAATCGTATATTATTATATTTATATTTTATTTTTATATTTCGTTAATTACATAGGCCAACAAATTATCAAGTTTTAGAAGTTGATTTAGATCTGATAGCTGATTTTGCGTAATTTAGTTATGTTGATTTCGAACACAACTTTCGTTTTTGTCCTTAAGGATTTATACGTGATGGAAACAAAAGAATGCTTGTTTGGCAGTTAGTGGATCTCAAATAAGCTAGAAATAAAAAAAACATCCGATCACAAAATCCTTGTTGACCTGTGTTATTATTTTTATGATTATACCTTTGTATAAATTTATAAATGTATATAATAGAATTGTACTGAAATGCCAAATGTGTGAGTTAAAGGTTCATTATAAATTGTACGGGCGGTAGAATTTCAATGCGAAAAGGTTAATTAAAATATGACTAAAATTAGGGACTGAAAAAACAATAAAAAAAGGCTGCGTTAAAATTTTGAATAAAAGCCGAAGTAATCGATTAAACTGACGTTACGAACAAAGAAAATAAAAGGAAAAGCTAGAATTGCACAGTATATCCATAAAAAAAGTTAAATACACAGTAAGAATCAGAAATTTGACAAAATATTATTTTATAAATAAATAAAACGAATAAAAGTATAAAATAAGTTTAATATTGTTATTTTTTTACCCATACTGTTATTTTTGACCTTTAAAAAGTCAATAGACAGTTATTTTTAATTTTATTTATATTTTTCATATTTTATTTAGTTTATACAGTATATTTTAATATATTTTAATAAAAATGGTGCAGCGTATATGGCACGAGTATGGAAGATTATGGAGGAGCAGTTATAAGCTTTGAAAATTTGAGATTGAGAAGCTGGACCTCTGTTCCATATAAATTATATGTATAATTTAACACTCTATGGTGTAAAATACCTAGGTCCCTAAACGAGTATAAATAAATACTAATACTAAATACTAATACTAAATACTAATACTAATACTAATACTGATACTGATACCGATACCGATACCGATACCGATACCGATACCGATACCGATACCGATACCGATACCGATACCGATACCGATACCGATACCGATGCCGATGCCGATGCCGATGCCGATGCCGATGCCGATGCCGATGCCGATACCGATACCGATACCGATACCGATACCGATACCGATACCGATACCGATACCGATACCGATACCGATACCGATACCGATACCGATACCGATACCGATACCGATACCGATACCGATACCGATACCGATACCGATACCGATACCGATACCGATACCGATACCGATACCGATACCGATACCGATACCGATACCGATACCGATACCGATACCGATACCGATACCGATACCGATACCGATACCGATACCGATACCGATACCGATACCGATACCGATACTGATACTGATACTTATACTTATACTGATACTGATATCCTTAACCCCTTCCCCTCCATTGTATCCACGTATGGATATTTGTAGGTATAGCAAAATATACCACAATATCCACAGTTGGATATTTGTTTACGGGATTTTCCATATAAATTTTAGTCTGGTACCTGTACCTTGAAAAATCGGCTAGAGCGGAAAGGGTAAACAAAATGTTAATCGGTCCTTTGTAATAGTATACCCATTCTATAGTTCTGATACAAAGAATGCATAAAATATTGCAATTTTCCCATTTAGAGCAAAAAATCCATTTTTATCTTTTTAGCGTGGTTCCAATTTAAAATCTATATTACTTACACGGATACCGCGATAGGAAATAGATACTCATTTAAAATTTAAAGTATTACTTTAAAATTTCATTAAAAAGTTTATAGATTTACAAATGAAGAGGAACACTTTCATACTGCAATTTTTGCAGTTTTTGCATGAAATCGGTAGTATGACTCATATTTGACCTAATTATATTAAAATAACAAAAATGTTGCAGCTGGACATTGTAAAATAAGTACGCCTTAAAAAAATATTCAAATTTTTTGGACCATTTTAATAGCTTTAGGCGTTTTTACCTTGTTTAAATTATTTTTATACAATTATTTATAAGAGACCGAAAATAGAAGTAATTTTTAAAAATAAGTGAGTCATATTAGATACTCAGTTTTGAGTTTTATAATTTTAACGTCCGATTTAGTTTCAGCGACTTTAAAAACCTTCGAGTACCATTTTTTGTAAAAAATACACAATGTTTGTGTTAAGCGACTTTTTTTATAAACAAGTACCTAATTTGCATTTTTATTGTTACTTTTTCTTTATTTAGCTTAATAAATTATGTAAAAAGAGTATGACAACACCAAAGTAAGTAGATTAGGGCGCTACCAGCTACTTTTTTAAAAATTATTGGAAAAAAATATTATAAATGGATAAATTTGGATTTAAAATAATCTAGGTTAGTTGCTTAATAAAAGTCATGGTCACAGGTGACATGGGGGGTCACGTGGCCTTTTTTTCATTACTCCTATATCTAGTTGAATTATTATAAAAAAAAATATATTAACACAACTTTTTTATATTTACAGCGCGAAAATTCGTCGAAAATTGTCAATATTTACCCAATTCTTATTAACTTTGCCCTCCCCCCACTTTCTCATCTAGACACAATAAAATAATAATAAAAAAATAATAAAAGATTTTTGATGCAGTATTGTATACGTGGCCCAAATTTTAAGTTAATATATTAACGCATTCAAAAGTTATAAGGAATAGGTTAACTTTAACACGAATTTTCGCGCTGTAAATGTCAAAAAACTGTATTAAGAGTTACCATATTCCTTATAAGTTTTGAACGCGTTAATATATTAACTTGAAATTTAGACCACATATACAATACTGCATCGACAACCTTTTATTTTTTTTTATTATTATTTTAATGTGTCTAGTAGACAAATTGGGGGGCAAAATTAATAAGAAGTGGGTAAATATTAAAAATTTTGGACGAATTAATTTCAAAAAGTTGTGTTAATATAACTTTTTTATAATATTTTAACTAGATATAGGTGGGGAGCAATGAAAAAAAAATTGAAGGGGATCAACCTAAGATTTCTAAGTGAAATCTTATAAGGAAAGTGGAATTTTTTTTAAAATTTAAAAAAATTGATATTTCGATGCCTAGGTGGTAGGCCACGTGACCTACCATGCCACCCATGACCATGACTTTTAAGCAACTAAATTAGATTATTTTAAACCCAAATTTATCCATTTATAATACGTGTTTCCAATAATTTTTGAAAAAATATATGCATTTTATCTTGAAAGTCAATGGCGTTTAACCCCTATGAAATTTCACTCTTTAAACCAAATCGGAACGGCTTCGGATTGTAATTTCGTTTTAGCCTTAGTCAATTAATTTTCGGTTCATAATGCACTGTAATCAATAAAATTGGGGCTATGCTGTGGATTAATTTATTATTATTAAAACAAAATTATCGATTTCGTATTAAACCCAGTATACTAGGTCATTAATATACATGTACAGAATATACCCTGTAAAGATCTACAAAATGGCAGATCCAGGAATTTTAAGTTGCTAATATCTCGGTTATAACATATTGTAGAACAATAAACTTAATCTATAGTTATAGCAGGAAAATATTTTATATTAATAAAAAGTCCTAAATTGAGCATTTTTTGCGATAATCAAAATTAAACAAATTAAACAATTAAATTTATGAATTGGATTTTAGGTGCCTTAGTTGGTCTATTTCTTGCCTATTACCAAAAAATGGAAAGGGGAGTCGTGTGATACATAATTTTAAAGCTTATAAAATTCTCTATTTAAACTAACATTTTAAATTTTTTAAAAAATGTTTTTTAAGGTTTTGATTTTTCAATTTTTTGTGCTAAAACATTCGATTTTTTAAGTTTTTTTTATAATTTTTTATTTATGTCAACTAAAATTAGTTCTAAAGTATAATTAACATTTTTTATGATGAAATTAGAAATTTTTAAAAAAATATTTGTTTTTTTTAGAGGAATTTTGACATCAATGCCCATTTTTAAACCCATTTTAAACCCAATTTTTTTTTTTAATTTTAAAATATGTAGTTAAATGTAGAATTTTATAAGCTTTAAGATGATGTATTACACGACCCCCCTTTCCATTTAAAAAAATGTGCCCCCATCCCCCCCAGCCCACATTTTTAGAGCTGAAAGTATTAAATATATGCCAAAAGATAGTTTAAGTTGTCTTATTTAAAAGTTCCAAATTTGATGTCGATTCTCAACTGGTTCAAAAGTTAAGAGGGGGGGGGGGTGACTTTTGGACCGCTCTGTATAATACCATCTATCGGATGATAATTGCATCAGTAATTTTTATTATTTTTATTTCAAAAAAACTTGTTATATATTTTTAAAAATATTTTTGAGTGCTACAGTATTATTAGGTACATAATAATAATTAATTATTATTTTTACAGTAATTTTATTTAAACATTAAATAATTTTATAGCTCATTTAATAAATATATTGTACGCATATTTTTCTAAAAGCTCAACGCACACTGGCTTACTGGTATGACAAAAATATTATTTAAAATGTAATGACAAATATATTTGTTAAAATCCTCCTTGATTTGGTCAAAGTAAAGGTCTAAATATTCCAAAGCAAAACATTTGATTCAAGAGCATAATACAGTGTTATTTAGAAATAGGGTCATTAAAAAAAAACACATGTTTGTGTGGTAAGGTCCATGTTAGAGTTAAATTTTTTCCAAACTAAAACAAAAGATATATGCAGTCGTTTACAAGCAGATTTTTTTTTAAGAGAACACTCCCAAAATGAGTTATCCACTGGCGCTGTTGCCAAATTGATTAATTTCGTTTATGAAAATTTATTTCTAATTCAAAAAATTAAGCAACATTCTACCAGAATGATTCTGCTATTAATATTGGCTCATTATTTAATTATAAAAAAGAAAGATCTAGGTACTTTTTCATGATTTTAGAAATCTTGCCTCTTTTGCACAAAAAATGAAATAAATGATTATTTTGATATATTACTAAACTATACGTTGCCAATACAAATTTCATAAATCAAAAAAAACAAAGTTTTGGGTTAATTTTGGCACTTTTTATTCGTCACTTCTCAGTACACTTTACGTTTCATCATATATTATGACTTTCTCAAAAGCTAAAATACAACGGGATAATTTATTACTTAAATTATATAGTGATGAATTTGAACGGATGAAGTATTTTGTGTCAATTACGAGTTAAAAGGTGTTGATTATTTGTTCGAGGATATGTTGTGAATTGGATTAAATTGAAAATGATATTTTTTGTATTTATTATAATAAAAAAATATTGAGTGTTACTCTAGCTCAAAATTCAGTAAAAAATTAATTGTTTTTCAACCGTGCTAAATTCGGCCACCTGGAAAGCGACTCGCTTTAAGCAAGGTAAGCAAGGTAACACGTCAACCTCACGAGTAGCTCGGATAAGGGTTTTTTTTTAAATAAAATTTTTGATTTTTTTAACTTCTTTTCAATTCTTCAAAAAGATTTCTGGAACCTTCAGAAGTTTGGAATATTTTTTTATGAGCTTATTTCTGAACAACTCTGTATGCAAACTTTTAAGTAATCATTTCTCTATATGCAATCTCAAAGAAATCGACTCTTCCCAGATTTTCTATGAAAGTATCCCATAGTGCAAAAGCAACTAACTCCGCTGAACTTTTCCGAAGAAAATGTTTTTACATAATATGTTTATGATCTCACTCACATTGATGTCATAATGTGATTTATGCCTCGTATTTCCATATCGTTGAAGAATTTTATGACAAATTATTGAGTTAGAATTTATTTAGATATTTAACAGTAGGAGATGAATTTTATAGTAATTTTACTCCTTGAAAAAGAATTGTCATTTTTAATGGAACTTGTATAACAGGACTACAAATATAGATTTCTTATCTTAGTAGATGAATAAACTACACCTGTAGAAGTAAAATTCAGCAGGTTCTGTTTATTAAATTAGAAAAACGATAGGCATTTAAAATGTCGTTAAGACATAATATGTGAAATTCATTGCCTATGGCCTATACCTATGGCCTTTGGCCTATGATCTATGGCCTATGGTAATGATTTTTGACCCAAACTCGTGATAAAATTTATGGGTTTCGAGCTATAAGACATTTCTAATGTCAAAAAGTAAAATAGTCGACCATTGCTTTGCATTAATTTGCATTTTTACAAAAATAAACCGAAAATGTTTCTTTATTTTTGGTTTATAAAAAAAAATCATAGTTGGCAAGATGTTAAACTAAAAGTTTGTTCCAGACCACCGTGTTATACATACGAATAAATTATAAATTTCATGAGGTGTTCTACCTTTCTGAAGCTTTATTAAATATACTTAAGGGATTTACGTCTCTGGTAATTTATCTTATGTATGCTGACAAGAAAATGTTTTTTCAATAAAAATTTCAAGATTTTCATAATATAATAATAAAGCACTTATCATGATCATTAATAATATATTATTATATTAATATATTATATTTTTATTTAAAAATAAATTATACACTGAAAAATCTAAAAATAGTACAACCAAACGTTGTTGTAACAACTTTGAGGTATATAATACCATTTCTACGATTATTCTAAACATTATAAAGTTATTTAAATACACTCTTAAAAAGTAGATTCATATTATTTAATAATACAACAACGTTGTTGTCACTATAGTAGTTTTTTGAGGAAGGATGATTAATAAAGATGGCGACAATCAGTTGATTTTAATAAATGTTTAATAAAATATTGAAACTAGGCATTTAGGGCTAAAATTTTTATGTGCATAAGTATACCCAACGATTAACATGTACACGTACCTGTAATTACATGTAACAATGTCACATTACATTGTAACATGTAGTTTCTATGTACACATAACTATTAAAAATACATTAAACCGAATTTGCAAATGCATTAGAGAGCCGATCAGGCTCTGCTAGCGAGTCGGACGGACTGGTCAGAGGAATTGTCCGTGTTTTGAAGCGAGAATCGTAACGTAGGAAGGAACAACAGTCCAACCCTACATACTGCAAGCCACGTCTACCTCGCTTTCTGCCCGACAAAGAAAAACCTGATAGCTTAACTGTTTGTTGTTGTAAATCAAACAAATGCAACCGTTTGTAAATAACAAACCCGTTTACTTTTTTGTTGTTGTATTCTATGCAATATATAGTGGTTGGCGCATATACAACTATTTATTGTTGTATACTTTAATCTAATTACGTTATTGATTACACTAGTGTTCTATCAGTGTACAACACGTTAATCAAATAAAGGTTACACCAAACAAAAGTCATCAACTGCTAATCCCACCAAGATATTGTTTGACACACGGATCTAAAGCTATCGAAAGCGGCAAATATACTTCAATATAAAATCTAACTAAAACACATTCACTTTAAATTCGCTTTAATCGGAGCGTTTTTTATTCCTACCTCACCCTTTCATCTTAGGTTTTTTACCGTGTGGCAGACTATAAATCTAATGTCAATTTTATTGGTTAGGTAGTCAAAGCAGATAAAACAAAATAGAAAAACAAACAAAAATAATGTTATTCGAAATATATTATAGAAAATAGTTAAATATACGACCTTAGTTAAATATTGATTCGGTGCGTTTGAATTAATAGCTTCTCATTTTGACAATTTTATGGAGTTAAAGTGACTGTTATATCAATTAAAATTACAATAATGTTCAGCTGATGAATGTTGTTAATTGTTAAACAGCGCATATAATTATATTAATGATCAAAATTAATCATCATGTATATTTATTCAAGAAAACGAGTTTTAAGCATTGATTCAATAACAGCGTTCAGCGGCTTAAAATATAATAAAATCATTATTTTCAGTGTGATTACATTTTATATAATACTAATACCAATAGCTATAGTTATTAAAAAAGAATTTAAATTTTAACATGCAAACAAAGAAAAATAATCCTTTTTACATGTAATTTTACAGTTTTAAATAAACACTACATGTAAATTTGCAAAATTACATGTAAAAATTAGTCAACTTTACATGTGTCTGCATGGAATCAGATTTACATACAGACTCGTGTATTTTTTACATAGTACTTAATCCAATAGGTTAAAACTTTAGTCACTTAGTAAAATTGCTTGGTTTGAATAATAAAATTTCCTATATTAAGTTTTAAATTATCAGTAGTAATATCATCAGTGCATGTTGAATTATTGATAATTTTTTTACCGCATTAAAAAAATATCTTGCTTGGCAATTTCCTTGTGCTAAAAAATTCGATTTTTTAAGTTTTTTTTTTTGTAAATTTTTATTTATGTCAATTAAAGTTAATTTACGTTTTTTCATCATGAAACTAATAACTTTTAGATTTTTTTTTTGATTTATTTGGAGTAATTTTGACAAAAATACCCATTTTCAACTCTATTTTAAACCCAAAAAAAAAAAATATATATATATATATATATATATATATATTTAAAAAAATTAAAAAATATATAGTTAAATGGAGAATTTAATAAGGTTTAAAATGATGTATCACACGACACACTTTTCCATTTAAAAAAATGCCCCCTATCCACATTTTAAGAGCTTAAGGTATCAAATATTTACTAAAAGATAGTTTAAGTTTTCTTATTTAAGATGGTTTTCACAGAATTTGATTATCTCTTTAAGTTTTCAAGAAAATCTTGGGTAAATAGAGCTGGGACACCGGGTATTAGAATTTTATTTTTATGTGTTGTTGCTTTTTGATTAATAAATAGATTTACGCTGTTTAATTAAATTGTCACAAATACAAAAAGAAAAAAAAAACAGTACATAACTTATATTTATATCCGATTTTGATACAAAATTGGGAAACTGTTGATCCACCCTCTATGTAATTAAAATTTTCAAAGGCTACGCTTGTTCAAAACGAATTTTACGACAATAAATGTGGAAATGAGAATATGTGTGGGTATACTTACTTCAAAGAGGACCTGGTTGGCAGTAAAAAAATCGTATTTTGTAATTATACCGGCTGGTTTTCAATGGGGCTAGCCCCTATAATATTTTTATTCCTACAGATAAAAAAATTAAATTAACAGGGTGTCTATAAGACTATATCACCTAATGTAATTTTTTTTTACTTCCAGTTTAACGGTAAACGACCCCTACTTTTAATATTTAAATAGAACACCCTGTATATTTTTACATATTTGGATTCTCCATTAAATTTTGTTTCAGATTTTTTTATCTGAAAAGTCGTTAAATCTATTTATTTTAGATCAAATATTGGTAGAAAAATACAGTTTATCAAGAAAAAATGTTTACTTTTGATTTTAGGGAACGTTTAAGTATTACGTAACGCAAATTTTGATCATTTTGGACCCCCACCTCCCCTGTAACGCTATTTTCCTATACCATTAACATGGGCTTAACACTCCAAAATGACCCCCAACCGTCTAGGAGCGTTACGTAATACTTAAACGTTCCCTTACATGCTGGATGTTCTCGAACTAGGTTAGGATAGCATATATGAATTTCAGTATACTGAAAATCCGAAATACAAGACCGGTCGAATATATGTTTTTTCTTTTCTATTCTTATAAGCTCATAATCACACGCATCCGTGTTCTTATAGGCCTTTAAGAGGTTTGTACTTTTTTTCTTTTGGGTTGGCAATACAGGACAAAGACAATAGCTTGGCGTTTTCCGTGCAAATGTCAACACCGCTTTTAAGTTTAGTTTTCTACGAAATTGTGTTTTAAGTTAATTTTTACCGTATTAAAATTGTGGCTTGGTTACTTGCAGTGAAAAAGAGAAGAACCGACTATAAAAGGTATCAAAATATAGTTTGTTCTATGAATTTCAAATATAGCTAAAATTTGTAATGCCAACCCAATACAAAAATCCCTAAATAGGTCATCAATTTAAATGTAAGTTTTTTTTTTAATTTTAGAGCAAAATAGAAAAAATAGTATAAAGCACTCCTTTCATAACACGTTTTTAGCCCACTAGTACTTTAGAAAACTCGCTGAAAGTGGCTCGTTTCCTAAAATTGTACTCGTGCGTTAAAAACGGGTTTATGAAACTAGTACTTTAATATACTATTATATAAACATGCTGCTGTAGCAGCCAAAAACCTAGTAAATATTTTTCTAAACAAATATTCATTATTTATCTCTGCTAGCAAATAAAATTATATATGGTGGAATATAATTACAATATTGAAATAATTATATTATATGTTAATTAAAGTTATTGAATATAAATAAATAACTGCCACTTATTTATTTAAATAATAAATTATAAATTGTTTGATAAAACAGTTGCAGCCTAAGTACAATAAATTAAATTAACAATTAATTACCCTTTTGTATACATAAATTTTTAATTGTACTATTGTTTTAATAATTTATTTTAATTCAGTTTGAGTATTTTAATTAAATAAATAAGTCACATAAATTACCAGCAATTAACAATAGAATAATTTACAATATAGATCGCCTAAAACTCGAAAATTTTCTGTCCAACATAAAAATAATTTTTTAACCAGATTAGTACAAAAATATTGCCAATATTGTTTAGTTTTTGCTGTGTTTTTGATATCGCCTATGTTTTATGCGAGGGATATTTTTAAGTTTTTGCATTTAATGTAGTTTTTATTAATAATTTTTTATCATATACTGCGTAATGTTATTTTTTTACCCTATTGATTCCATATTGTTGTGTTTAATACCCATGATTCGGTAAGTGTTTTAAACTTAACCCAAAAAACGTCCAAAACTTTATTTTTTTCTTTCTTGTCTAGTTTTCATTTATGAGAACATTAATTTTTAGATTATAATCTGAAGATGGCTAACGCCGAAACCGGTCGTTAAATAATTAAATAAATTTTGCTTAAGAGAATAGGACCTCTACACAAACTTATATGTCATTAATTTGTTTTATTTGGTTTATTAAGGTACTATTACTGTCTAAAAATTAAAAAAAAAAAACGATTTTTTTTACATTTTTTAGCTCCTTAGATCTTCTAAAATAGCCTTCTAACATATTTTTGAGAAATTCGTGAGTTATAACGGCATATAACAACTTTTAGTGAGTGCGCGCTTATTGGCTCCAAGCAGGTGTAAAAACTTTAAACGCGATTTTCTCGAAATAAAGTTTTTTCATACGGCGGACAGTTCATCTCTGGACTGGCTGAACCGATTTTAAGAAATCTTAGCGCGTTTTGTTTATTAACATTCCCTGTAGGGTAATTTACCACAATATGGCGAAAAAAAATAGCAAGGAAAAAACTATGAAAAAAAAAGGTCGTTTTTTCACACTTTTTTTCAAACCCTCCATTTTTTATTTTTTATAGATTTTTCATCAATCAATGGTGGTAAAAAGTCCGAAACCTTTCTCTTCAAGAAACTTTTTAAATTCTTCGTTTCTGAATTACCAATCCTGAGATTAACTGTCCACAATGGGACAAGGATTTTTGGAGCACTCAACTTTGGCGCCCTCTATAAATTAGAAAAAAAAAAAAACAAATTGTATTTTCAAAAAATGAAATAATGTTTTGAAAACAGTTTTGTAAGTATATAAGTAAAAGTAAAGGAGCTGCGAAAAAAATTCTTGAAAATATGCTTGTTTTTTTCTAGACGGTAATAGTACCTTAAAGATGTGCGTTCGTCAAAGAAAAAATATTGACCACGTCTTTATTAAATTAAAGTCACTTATGTTATTTCATTTTTCGTACGACCTAATGTACACGAAATAAAAAAATGCAAGCTCACTATATATTCTCGTTACGGTATTTTTCTATCGCAAGAGTACAGAGTGCATATTTTAATGAAATGACAACAATGCACACTCATTTATCCAAACAATTACATATAGCTTTCATTTTGACAAAGTCATGTGACGTTTATAAAATTTGGAAATGTCAAAATTAAACGCAGGTAATTCTTTAAAATATACATTTTTATATTTTTTTTTTTAATTTTTTTTTTTTTTGAAAATGCAGATACCATTTACTGTGAATAATATTTAAGGAAATGCGTAGCATTACATATTTTCCGGCTTTTTTGTCTATCCTCTGCAGTAGATTTTTCAGGAATATGTTAAAAATATTTGACTTCGCAACAGGTTTTATATCAATATATGAAAAGGGAAAAAGCAATCATTGCCTTTCTTTTTTATTCAAATCATGTAAGATTTTCGAATGTTGTTCCTGACACATGATGAAAACACACAAATATAAATGAAATATAGGATACATCGTAAAAAACAAGGTTATTAGCTTTTTGGGTGAGAAAAATATATTATTTTCGTGTTCTGCATTTGTAAATGCTTTAATGATTGTTTTCTGCCAAGGCTTAAAAAAAAGACTTTGCTGTAGAGGAAAATCAAATACAAGGAACAATAGGTTTTTTTCGATATTGTTTTGATTCAAAGCCAGTTTTTTAAACGAAACCATATTTTTAATACAAGAATTTATACATATGTTTCTTTTTAGATACCTGCACTTTTACCATATATTCTTAAAGCAACGTTATTAGACTTGATTTAAAAAACAAAAAAGAATCTTAAGACTCTTCCAGTGTTCATTCTTTAAAGAAAAGCCTAAAAAAAATATTTTTTCTTCAAGCGTACTAAAATGTTCATATTTTATAACTGAACGCACTAGTTAGAAGTGATCTATTTTTTTACAATAAAAAAATGAGTTCATTGTTGTACGCCGTAAAAAAAAGTTAGTTAGCAAAACCACCACTGGCGGCAGCACTCTTTGATTTTGATGACAGCCATACTTCAAACTTGTTTGTTTATTATGTAAACAGGTGGTTGACTCGAGATTCTGTGCAAAAATCTTGTATGAAATTGATTAAAAATGATTGAAGAAAAATATATGGTTTATACACCTACAAATCTCTCCGAAATTCGAAAGGGTTTTATTGATCTATTTTAATAAAAAAAAAATACTTTATTTCTGAATAAATTAAATTCAAAAATGCTTGAAGAAAAAATACTATGTTTCACATAGAGGAAAGGTGTTTTTTTTACTCGTCTGTAGTTTTCGGACTCCGCTTCGCATCGTCCGTAAATTCTACAGACTAGTAAAAATAGCTTCACTTTTCCTCTTAGTAAAACAATATACTATTTAAATCAAGTTATTAGGTAAGTATTTTACATCAAACACGGAAGAGTAGGAATACCTACGCTTCACAATAAAGAGGAATATATTCTTTTCGTTGTATACAAATCACATATTCCCTTAGGTGAAATTAAATTGATAGGAAATAGCACAAAAATTTATTCGCAGTAGATATGTACGTCCGAAGCAAGGTGGGAAAGTTTTCAAATCTAGGAAGACAAAAATAGCAAAACCAACTTTTAAATAAACGAATTAAAGTATTATAATACTTATTAATGTGCATAATGTTTTCCGGGTAGGAATCTAATAAGTTAAAGTTCATTTTTACATTTTATACATTCTTCTGAAACTTTTATATGAAAACAATAATGGACATAAGAAAACTGCCATAATATCGGATTTATACATATTATGGATAAATGCAGATAAGAAAACTTTGGAACATACAGGGGAAGTTTTTGTAATTAAAATTTAATTGTAAATAGCAGTCAAATATGGTATATTATACCATTGGTATAAACTAACTTCCAGTAAAGTCCCAGAACGAGTATAAACCAATAAATAAATAAATAAATAAAGTATTGAAGTTTAAAGTATTATTACCTGAAAACAAACTGTTTAAAGTTTATTAAAATGATTGGGAAAAGCCCCTGGATGTTACATGTTTTTATTTTCATAGAGCTTAAAGTTAGCATATAAGCAAGTAAAAAAATAATCTGTTATTATTGCCTGCATTAAGTGGTACAGGACATATGATTAAAAGCGATATTAGGTTTTGTGTTCTATACATTATTAAGATCAAGGTATGTACTTTAAATTGCTGACTTTATTTTTTTTAAAGAAATTTTTTTTACCTTTAATATTAAATTTTATTTTACTAGAAAAATTTATCAAAAGTTTTCATTTTGCTTGATCTATAGTTTAATTGCTGTTGATTTCGGTAACAAATGTTCTACTTTCGGATAGCTTATTTACAACTCTATAAAACCATACTAAATTTGACCTCATAAAAATGCATAATATTATTATTTTTACATGCTTTTATTATATGGGTGTGGTCGAGTCCAGCATCAAAATGTATATTTAAAAGTTAGGGAAGTTTTCGGAGTCAAGTATTACAAATTTTTGGTAAAAAAGAAATCAAAGTGGCGGCACCAATATGGCCAATTTTGGCATTTATGAACCACGCCGACTCAAAATCAGTTTATAGAGGTTTTTGGGGTCTTAGATTGCAAACTTTTGGTCCAAATTAAAAAAAAAAATATTTCCTTTATACTTTCAAAATTATTTTTTATTCATTTTAACCCCCCTAAACTTTCCCCTTAAGCTTTAGATTTTTACAATTATTTTTTACGTTATCAGCAGCTTATTTAGAGTTTGTTTTATTTATTTTTTAGATTTTTTTATTAAAATTTATTAACTTTAACCCCTTAAGCTTTAGATATTTTTTAAACTATTTTTCTCATTATAAGCAGATTATTTTAAGTTACTACTGAAATTTTTAGAATTTTGTCCTTCTAGAAATTCAGTTTGTCCCTCTGTGCGACGTATATGCACTATGTGTACGACCTATATTCTTATTGGCTGCTTAAGTCACATAGCTCTTTAGACGTTACTTTTATATAATAAAAGTCGGACGTAACTTTTATATATACTCCGTCCAGTTATACAAGATAGTATGGGACGCGGCCCGTTTTACAGAGCGCATAAATAGCATAATTATGCATAAATCGTAGTGTATAAAAATTTAACAGATGTCGGTACTGTTTTCCTGGAAAGGGCCTATCCAAAGACTCGCATAACAAGCATACTACATAAGAATGCGATGCCAGGGTTGGCTTGATGTGTCGTCATGTATCTTGTAATGGTTGTTATGCGAGCCTCTGGATAGGCCTTAAGTTGTAATTGTAACCTAAAAATTTGACGTTTTCCTTGTGTTCAATATAATTTACGATTGTACAATATGTAGAATATGCTAATTTAGTGTGAGTGTATGAAGAATAAACCAAAAAAGTACCTTTTTCAATACCATACAAAATAACATTAATTATAACCATTTTTGTATGTAACTTTCCCTTCTTTTATTAGATTTAAAGACCGTCAATCGTGTCATAGACAAAAAAATGTCACAATATTTTATATGTTAAAAGGTACGAGGTTTTTTACCAATGATGTAGCTTAAAAATAGCGGAAATTTTAAACTTCTATCTTGCATATTTCCTTAAAAAAATGTAAAATTAATCATCTTACCACCAGGAGAGGGTAAGTTGACAAAGAATAAAAAATCTAAAAAAAACCTTTATTAAAAAAAATAATAATAAGAATAAGAAAAATAGCTTAAAACTTGTTAGGATAATGAAGGGTATTTTAATTTTCACAAAAATTACAAATCCAAATCTTTATTTTGTCTTCTTTTGAACTCATTTTATTGCAGTAAGCATGGGCCCATAATTGGCAGCTAAAACATTAAAACCATACCTCATTATCTTTACCAATGTCCCCGCATATTAGACAGTCCTTTTCATTCGAAATGTCTACATCGATATTTTGTATGTATGTTATAGTATCATTATCTTACCCGCATTTGGTATTCGTCATTTTATGAGCGGACACTGATATTATTTAAATAATAATAATGATTGTTAAAAAATCTTAATTTGAAACTTATTTTTAATTTAAGGTATTTAAAATATAATAATTTTGACAATGTATATATAAATTTCAGGCCAGTACTCATAAAATTTTATTCACTAAAGTTTTACACTTGAAATTACATCGAATCACTTATTTAAACAAAAATGGCTTCTACGTCGACCAACTTCGTTTTGGAAGGAATAACACTAGTGCTCTTATTTGGCGCTCTAGTCAGGTAGTTAACACAGACTGCAACTGTTGCTCCATCTGTTGACGTTCGCTTGTTATAGACGATTCGTCATCTTACTCAATTCGTCATCTTCACCTAAATTATTTTTACAGCTAGAAATATTAAACAGTTTATCTTTTCGGATTCAAGCATTGCATCAAAGGATTTACGGCATACTTATTTTAAAAATCGTAAAAAAGGTTAAATTAACAGAAGTTCATTATATTGACATCAGTCCATTTAAAACTTTTCTCGTTATAAATGTCTGGAAAGCAATAAAATTGCAATAGATTTTATAAAAAGTATGCCAATAAAAAAGTTTAGAGGTGTAAAAGGGACATTTAAAAGAAACAAATTATTTGAAAGAAACGCTTTTTGATATCGGAGGGGTATAATAATACTTAGGGTGCTTATCAGAAAAATTTATTGCCATCATTATACGTAAAACAGTATTGTTACAAAGGAAAGATAGAAAAGAAATCCCTCCCAAAATTTTTATATATTTGTCACAGTGTGCCTTAAAATATTTAAATTAAAAATCAAGCAACACCTTTTCTTATTGGTGAATTTTGTAGTTTAGAGCTCACTGAGTGAAACATGGCCAAAATTAATAGAGCACTCCTCCAATCCTTAGAGCACTTTTTGAGAAAATCGTTTTTCAATTGTTTTTATATATTTTATGGTGTATGCTAAATTTTTATTGGGGATATCGAAAGAATATATTTTTTAAGCTTATTTCTCAAACTAAGTAAGTAAAGTAAGTAAATTGTTGTTTTTGCCCTCCTCCTTAAAAAAAAATTGCGGCATCACTTCATAGAGCTTGTGAACTAAATTACTTTGTAGCTGTTTTAGTTTAAAGCTACACAGTTTTTCTTTAGTGTTCTCTGTTTTAGCTTTTGTGGAGTTACTTCCTTAAAGGGTGTCCCTTTATACCCTTTATGGGAGGCATAGCGTAGTGGCTAGCGCGTATGCATAGCAAGTCTACTAGCGTGAGTTCGATTCTCACTGGGGCCGATTTGCCTTTTTCAGTTAATTAATAATTGAAATTTGGCGAAGGCGATAAGTGAAACGGACACTCCCTAGAAACTGGTTCAAAAGTCTGTATAAGCCGGTGGTTCCCTCTACTACTAGCCCACACAAGTCCTGGACTTAGGGGATGTTTAATTAAGTAGAATAGTACGAGGTTAAACAAACAAACATACAACTACCGATTCCGTTACATACCTTTATTATAATATGATAATTATATACCAATTATAAATTGCGAAAACCAGTATAATTAAGTTTTAATTATTTAAATTCAATTCAAAATTACTAATTGTATTATATAGACAAAATTTTGCCTAAATATTTGAAAATTAATATGCTATGGAACGTATAAAATTTCAATACACTGGATAAAACAATATATAACTAATAAAAGAAATATACGTCAGCCAATACTTATTGAAAGAAATAAAACTACAAAGTAGTAATTACATTTAAATACTTAAAACTAAGCGAAGTTTTTTAAAATAGAACTACAAAAATGTACTGAGTATCAGGGGGTCTGTTCTGGTTTCGAGCGGATTTTTTCCGCCTGATTTTTCGATGAATATGGGCGAAGTTACACGGTTTAGGCCAATCAAATCATTAGAAGAACTACTGTGAAGTTGGCTTTCACGTGTGAATAAAACTCACCGAAATGAGAATACCTACCCTGACCGAGTCCCTTCAGCGTCATAACCGGATACTTTACCTCGCCACTTCAGCAATATAGATATGTAAATATTAAAAGTTAGATTGGTGTTATTCCCTACAGGTGGGGGTAGTATTACGCTTAAATTGTACATGCTACAAGTTATAACCAGTAGTCGGCCTAAACTCAGTTATGACTCATCAACGTAGAAAATAAACACAGAAACATAGGCTTACAGAATAATTTGGCCGAATTATGAGGGAAAGTTTTTTAAAGGTCACTAAATCGAACATTTGACGACTAATTTGTTACACACAACAATATTGACTATACATATTAACTATAGATATATATATATATATATATATATATATATATATATATATATATATATATATATATATATATATATATATATATATCGATGTTTTTGAAAGAAAAAAACGATATTCGATTTTTATCTTTTAAGAATACGAAAGTTTTTAATTTTTATTTATCGATATTTTTTTTCCCACCTTACTCGTTTAAATGGGATCATTAAAAAAAGTTAAGATAAAAAGGAATAAAAAAGTAAATATTTAAAACCTCGCGTCAAAGCTAGAGTCGATGCGGCGCCTATGCGAGTACTGGAAATTCACCGAGTACTGGTATTTTATTAATATTTTCAGTGTACAATTATATAAAATTAATATGGTTATAATAAATTCATAGAGTGGTTAACAAAATAATTCAAATAGGTAATTTGCTCTCCTGCATATTTTATGTTTTAATAGTACTGATTACATTTTAATTTACAACAAAAAAATATTTGTTTTTGTTGTTGTAAATTAAACCAAATATTGATTTAAATTTAATTTTCATGCAAATTTTGTTACTTTTGTTGTTTGTTATCCTGAAATTAAATAATAACATTTATTCATTTTGTAGGAACATATTAGTACACTTTTACATAAAAATAGAATTTTTTCCATAATTAAAAATAAATAAATTTATTCACAAGCATACAGAAAAACGTTCTTTATAAAAAGTTGCAAAATGTATAATTTTTGTCTGTTTCTTTAAAAGTTAAAAATGCTTTTCTTTTATAACCTAGGTTAGATATGAAGCATATCTAACCTGTTTTTTGGCTTTTGGTTGTACCTCATAGATAGCGAAACTTTCGCCTTGTCTGTAAACAGCTGTGGTTTGCGAATAAAATAACCTAACTTTTTTGTTTATTTCTACGAAAAACAATAATTAATAATATTTATTTATCTATTATATGGTTCATACCGGGACTAATAATAGAAAATAACAACGAGCCACTTATTTAAATTATTATTTAGTTAAAATTTATAGTGCCGTTAGAAATATGCAAAATTTCTGTAAAATGGCGAATTTTACGAGGTAATGTGTTATTTATTTATACTTGTGAATAAAATTCTGTTCTAACCACATAAGAAAATGACATTTACAACTCGAGAGATGCTATTTGGCCGAGGCGTAGCCTCAAATGCATAAAATTGACATTCTTTATATTAATTATACTTTGTATAAATAAACTTATGGGATAGGGTTGGTACATGTTGTAATAGAATTGTGTTTGTAACACTTGCTTACCAACATAATTAGGATAAAATATGCAGATAGTGTATGTAATGGTAGCCGTAACCAAATTTATGGTTATATCAACCCATAGACAAAGAACATAGATGAGCTGTCATCTCAAGGTTATATACAAATTTACGAGTCCTCTATTTTGATCGGAAGTTACGTCAGAAATCATCCGGGAAATTTAAATTAGTGGGTAAAATGTAAATAAATAAACGACATAACCTTACTTTTAAATGTTTTCTTATGTTATATTAAAAAAAATCAAACTTACCTAAAAAATATGATACTGCTGTCTGCAGGTAGCAGTCGTTTTATGTTTCTACAACTTTTTATAAAACACGTCATTGCAAAGACTTTACTAGTTCTTTGAAAAAGCACTATAAAATATACAAAAAACACAGAAAGACTTTAAAAGTTCAAAAAAGTTATTATATATCTATAATAAAATAAAATGTTCACCCTTCTAGCACAAAACACCAAACGCGTAGAAAAAATAACAGAAAAACCTCGAAAACAAACTCAAAACTTACATAAATTAGGTTATGTTAACCTGTTGCACGAATATGTTAGAGGTGTGTGCGAAGAATTATAGTTTTATATTTAAATTACTTTTAATTTAGTTTTTACATATATAACAAACTGTTGCAACAAAACAACGACAAAAAGAAACTTTTACTGACCTGTGAAGTGAAATGAAAAGACACATCTCTAACAAAGAAAATATTCCTATCTAACGCAACACAGTGTTACCAACATAAAATATATATTTTTTTACTTTATGTTGGACAACTGGAATCAAAATGGAGGACGCATTTAGTCGGGACGCAGGAGTATGCGCAGACGGTCAAAAATCAATCTATTTGTTTATTTTGTCTATGTATCAACCGAATTTCCAATTGTAACAACCACACTGTAAAAATTGGATGTAAAATAATGTAAAAATACATGAATATGCATAGTACGCTAAGTAAATTTACTATTCTGTACTACATAATTCATAAATTTGTATAAATATGTGTAAAAATATTAAATTTTGTGTAAAAGAATGTAAAAGAATGTAATATTACCATTATGGAGTATGTAATTTTTAACAACTATAAAAAATATAGATGAGACATCTAGATAAACATTTAGTACCTACAACCAAAGTCCCACGTGTTCAACCAGATTTTTGTATGTTTCAGCTTATTTTCTGTAGGTATTAAGGCTTCTTTAGGATAAAACTCTACATGGTTTTTCTTATCTATGATGAGTAAAAGAACAAAATATGTATGACATATATTATGTGAGAGAGTTAGACCTGGTTGCGATTGTTTAAAATGCAACTTTTGGCATTTGTTAGGATTTTTTTTTAATCTAAAAGTTCTCGATTATTAATAAAGTATCGATATGGGGTTTTTACCATTGTTTAGTTAAAGCGTTGCTGGAGTGCCTTACATCGTAATTTTTTTTTTTTATTTTAATATAATATATTTAACTTTGAAAATCGAGAATCCGTACGTAATATCAATTATTTAAGAAAACAATTTAAAAAAGATGACGTAAGCTACTTAGGCAAATCTTTTACTGTAATAATAACTGAGAATGTTTGGATCAAAATTTGTACTGCACAATCATAATATCAGAAAAAATAACAAGCTAGAATGATTTTTGACCGTCTGCGCATACTTCTGGGTCCCGACTAAATCCTTCCTCCATTTTGATTTTAAATGTCCAACATAAAGTAAAAAAATATATATTTTATGTTGGTAACACTTTGTAACATTATTTTCTTTGTTAGAGATGTGACTTTTCATCTCACTTCAGTACTCAGTAAAAGTTTCTTTTTGTCGTTGTTTTGTCGCCACAGTTGGTTATATATTTACATATATCAAAAAAGCTAAATAAATATGTTATACTTTACATAGAAAAATTTATTTTTAACAGTAATTTGAATATAAAAATATAATTCTTCGCACACATCTCTAACCTGAAACTTGAAGTTAACATAACCTCATTCTTTTTATATTTTTGTTTTGTCTTAATATTTTTTGTTATCTAGTTAAATCTAATTAGGTAGACGCTTCTAGTTTTAGGATCAGTCAGAAGACTATCTTTAGATCTCTTGTTAAATTACACTTTTTCTCTCATCGATCAAAGATCTACTGAAAACTAGGCATCGAACAATAAAGTTACTTTTGTAAAATTGCATCTTAATATTAGATTGTTTTTTATTAAAGTGAGTAAAATACATTGTACAATGTTCATGAATCTAAGAGGTAGTTGTTTAATAGTACAAAGTAAAGGCAGTAATAATGTCAAATTACATATCGAGTGAAAAAGATTGATAACAAATTGAAAAATCTACCATAGTAGATACTTTAAAAGCGTGCAATGTACCTGGTTTCTAAATTCTGGCTTAGTTTAACAGTGTTTAGTTAAAATGTTTTAGGTTTTTTCATGCTTACATGATGTCGAGTATAAATAAATGACATGACTTGACTACACACTGGAGTATATGTCCTAGTGGGACAGTCCTACACAGTATTATAAATGCAAAATTATGATCTTCATTGCATTGCAGGAATTCCTATGTAACTTTTTTATGAGCATAATTCATCTCTGCAGTAGATGATATATTTTTTTTAAGAGAGGTTATGTCGTTTATGTACTTATGTATTTTAGCCGTTAATTTAAATTTCTCGGTTAACTTATAATCAAAATGGCTGATCGTAAATTTGTATATAACCTTGAGATGACAGCTCATCTATGTTCTTTGTCTATGCATAATATATATTTTTGATTCGAAAGGACCATAAAAAATAAATTAATAATTTATATTTAAGACAACTATTTTAGTTTTACTAATAATGTGTTTATAAAATTTATTGTAACTTTTTATTAAACATAAAAATATACTTAATAATTTATTATACTAAATGCTTTATTGTTATGTTTCGTAACTTTTACAGAACTTTGCTTCCATGAATTTGTTATAAGTTATAAATTTTTTTAATTTATAACTTTTTTATTTTGGAAGACAAATCTATCAAATATAGGTCAACATTTGACAAAAGTATTATTTAAGCGAAGTTTGTGTCACAACTCGTTCAAAAGTTAAAGGGGTCAGACCACACATCATATTTTCTTATTATACTATTTACAGCACGTAGCGCTAGAATAGTATTATACGGTAACTTCGAATTTTCCAAAATGGCCAAAAAATGTCCTAGACAAAAAATATTTGTATACAAATGTCTTTCATGAAAAAATAAAAACTTAAGTAATCCCCCCAAAAACAAAAAAGATATGGGGGTTAAACTTTTAACAAAATAAAAAAACACCTTTTTCGAAAAAAAAAATGTTTAGGTTTTTTTATTTATTTATATTTTTTTATATTTTTTTTTGCTTTTCAAAACAAGGTAAAGAAATGTTAATTTTTTTGTATTATTCTGTTGGCAACAGTATTTTATTTTGCTTTTTAAATAGTTTTAACAGTATTTTATTTTGCTTTTTAAATAGTTTTAACTTGCGTTATTTGAAAAAGATGCAATATACTATATATGCTAAGGCTTGTTCTTTCATATTATGGTGGAAAATATAGCTTCTACAGTAGCTGTAAATTTAATAATGTGGTATTTTAAATCAAACATAAACAAAACTCAATATTTTACACTTCAATTCGAGCAGTCAAGGCCCAAGGGAACTGTTGATTCTAGTTTATGTCTTCACTTATAAATTTTATACGTTGCAATAGTTTAAATTTTCAATGACAATTGACTCCCAATCGAATCGTAAAGACAGAGATGTTATAAATTCTCGCAATAATTTTCCAACGAGCTACACAATACAATACAAAATAAAATAAACGATATAACAAAATGTCATACCCACACAAAATTGCGTTTTTAGGGTTTCGTACTTTGAAAACGCAAAACGGAACCCTTCTAGCATCGTTCGTTTTTTCATCCGTCTGTCATAGGGAACGTTCAAGTATTAGGTAACTCAAATTGTACTAAAATTCATACACTTCATACCCTGGTTCCCGCATTATTAAAGCCTGTAGAATTGCATAATAAGGAAATAATCATAAAAGATACTCCCAAGCTAGTCATCTTATAGCAAAAGAACCCAGCTTTCTACTTTTTTTGGTTAAAAAATATTTACTTTCATAAATCTAATATCATTTGCAGGCGCCCCTTTTTTACTCATCTTTTTTGATAGTGTTGTTAAATTCACAAAACTATCTTTATTTTAAAACTATTGTTGTGATAATTTAGCCTTGTTATTCAGGAACACGTCTGTATTAAAACAAAACAGTCAACTAATAACACAACCCAAAAAAGATATTGTGAAGTGTTGCTAGCTGTAATCATATGCAAGGCATTAATGCGTTAAGAGAAATAAGCCATAGGCACTAAGCCTGTCTCGTAAATATACCAAAATAATTACACAGCAACGAAAAAGAAAAAATTCAAAAAAAGCTACTATGCTCCTATTCAGCCATTTTTTATATATTTTATGGAATAATAAATAGAAGATATAGTTCTTCGCGTGAATGAAAGTCTCCCACGAAAGGGGGAGGAATCATTCGTGCTCTCTTCTTTCCGTCAAGAGCGTTATAAGGCGTGCTTGCCTACAACGGGCCTCCCACTTACACACACACATTCCACATATTTCCCGTAGCTCGAGATCCGTGCGTCAAACTATAGAAGACGAGATTTTAACTCGTGTACCACAATACTGTCAATAAAGCATAAGAAATTGAATTCAATACAAAGAGTGAAAATATCAGTTAGTGTAAGTGTTGTTAAAGCGTGTTAGTATTAGAATCGGACCAAAATAGAAGTTTAAACCTTTACAACTGGAGCAAATGTCAAACTTTTTGTAAGATAAGATATTGTTAAAGTGGTTTAAATATTTCCTTCCAAGATTTCCATACTTAAACTAAAAAAAAACTTACAATTAGAAAAAGAAAGATAATTCCATCCTTGGCCTAGATGTCCTGGTTAACAAAAAGAAAAAAAATTCATTAGATCAATTTATTTACTAAAAGAAAACCCTCGTCAACTTCATTTTTAATCTCATACCCATTAATTCCAAAAACAAAGTATAATGGGCTTGTTTCAGAAATTTATTTTTCAGATTTTGTGCTTTGTGTTTTACTGCGTTTACAATGTCCAGCGATAAGGAACATTGTCTTTAACCCCCTCCGCAGTTTAAGGCGTTGAAATGTATCATATTTGCAGTTGAAGAAGTATAGTCTATAACGCTTGTGAAAGTAATTCTGCGCTCACAAAACCATCATACTCGCCTAACGGCTTGTATTTCAAACTTGTCTATTTAATACTAGTTATAGAATATACTATTTCTTTAATAAAATCCATGTTTTCATTTTTAAGACGCTTTATTTCAAAATATAGGACCACGATGGCTAAACGAACTAAGCTAAAGCTTCCAGCCATTTAGTGTAGGACATATTGAAAAGACAACTTTCATCGTAAATAACCTGACGTTTTGCGATTTATATGTATCTTACCTTGTGAGAATGACGCATTTGATATTAAAATTTTAACACATGATTCAAATGTAAAAGCCTTGTATTTGTGCAAAAACTTTTAATTTTTTTTGCGTACGTTTTATGTCGATATAAATAAATTCCGAGTAAACAAAAATGGCGATCTGTCGGTCATTCTGTCCGGGAAATCTTGTAAGCACTATAACTTAAGAACGCTTTAAGCTAGAGACTTGAAATTTAGCATACAGGTATGTTACTAAAAGTTCTCGCTCGGGATTGTTTTTGGTGGACCTTGGTATAATTTTTGTTATTTCACCACCTGAGGGGCGGGGGTAGTTTTCGTGAAAATTTATATATTGGGGTTTTTGAGGTTGCTGAAAGTGAATCTGATAATAAAAAAAAATCTAACTCCAGCCCCTGAGGGGTAAGGTGTAGTTTTCGTGAAAATTGGAATATTGGTATTTTTAAGGTTGCTAAAAGTGAATCTAATAATACAGAAATTCTAACTCCACCCCCTGAGGGGCGGGGGGTAGTTTTCTTGAAAATTGACATACTGGGGTTTTTGAGGTAGCTAACTAAAACTAAATCTTAAAATAATTTTTTTCTAAATCCACCAAAAGTTCTAGCTCGGGATTGCTTTCGGTGGAAATTTGTATGCGGCAAGGGGCGAAAATGAAGCAAATAATAACATTTTTGTAATTTCACCCCCTGAGGGGCGGGGGTAGTTTTGGTATATTTGAGTTTTTGAGGTTGCAGAAAGTGAATCTGATAATAAAACTTCATTTCACGCGCGGGTGGAAGAATGGGAAAGCTCTGTTACTGGGCAATGTATTTTTATTTACGCAGGACATTCCTTTTGGAGTAAGTAAGTAAAAAATTTAATAATAGGTTGTCATTTTCTGGTCTAATTAGAGACGTTTAATGAATCTTTTATTATAATTATTAATATCCATTAATAAATGGTAATTGCTGATGGCGATACTGAAAATTAACCCTCAACAAACCATATTTTTCTCGCATTTTCTTATATCGCGTGATTAATGTTGATTATTCTTTAATTTTCTCTGATATCGCAAATTGTATGGTTTGACGCGTGTTTTCTTCAATATTAAGTGTATTATATAAACTTGGGCTAGAACAGCACGCAAGCGTTTGAAATTTTCTTTAGAAATAAATTTTATTAGAACAACTTCATTAAATTGTTAAATGCTAGGTTATAGGGCTCAATAATTAAATAATTAAGTTAAGTGCAGATAAAACTAATTAAGCATTTAGCAAATTTTGATATATTATGTTTTTGGACATATCGTCGGCAATACAGCAATACTTGCTATGCGAAAAAATCGAGTTTTGCTGTTATAGTAACCACTTCCTCTCCAGCCGGGTTTTCAAGGTATACCAGATAAAAATTATATGGAAAATCCCGTATACGAATATCCAACTGTGTATTGTGGTAAATTTTGTCTACTTAAACATATTCATATGTGGATACAATGAAACGGAAGGGGTTAAAGCACTGAAGTGGTCCCCTCAATTCTATATGAAGGAAATTGCCTAAATAATAATAATACTAATATTTATTGGAAATCCAAAAGGCTAACGTCCAAGGTCTTTCTGCCTAAATTTACATAATTTACATTTATAATAACTATATAAATATTTAAGTTTACAATATTGTAATTTGAATTCTACAAAAAAAAAGAAAAAAAAAATGTTTTAATTGTATGAAATAAGAATAAAAAAGAAAAATGCAATAACTATCTAATATTCTGTAAAGCGTCAAACAGGGGCCTGTCGGGATGTTTTCTTTTGGGACGATTTGTTGCTTCTTCGTAATTCAGCATACGTTTTATTTTGTCCGTACTAATGGTGTTGTTTGAAAATTTTTGTGAGAGCCTCTGTAGCCTGTTTTCTACTGGTTTAATTCCAGTTTTTTGATAAAGGATTGAGGATTGTTGAGGGGGTTGTTGGGATTTCTAATTTTGGTAATAATTCTAAGACTGCTACGTTCTGCTACGTTAATAATGTTTCTTGGAAATTGTCTATTTTTAAAGAAAATAGTTAAATTAGGCCTTTTTTTGCTCAAGAAAATTTTGCAGGATCCAAAAAATTGTTTTTCCTTATCAACCTATTAATCTAGTTGCCCCAAATTATTTATAATACACTAATAGAACAATAGCGTAATTAATAACGTAATTAGGTTATACTATACAACAATAAATAGTTGTATATGCGCCAACCACCATATATTGCATAGAATACAACAACAAAAAAGTAAACGTGTTCGGTATTTACAAACGAGAGCAGTTGTTTGATTTACAGCAACAAACTATTAACTGATCAGGTTTTTCGCGCAGAGAGGCTAGCAGAGCCTGGTAGGAAGAGACTTGGAAATATGACAGACTGAGTACAAGAAAGAAAGAGAAAGTATTCGGAGGAAGAAAGAAACGCGTACCTCTAACAGCTGGTATATTCAGCCGCGTGGATTGGTGGGCGTGTCCATATTTAAAAGCTTACGTCTCTTCTTACGTTTGACGAGCTGTGATGGGGGTGTTCTGTGATGTATTTTAAATTCATTTATTTGCACATAGAAAGTACATATCACATGTAATTACATGTACATGTCGTTGGGTATACTTATGCCCATAAAATTTTTAGCCCAAAATGCCTACTTTCAATATTTTGGTAACACATTTATTAGAATCAGCCGATTGTAGCCATCTTTATTAATCATCCTTCCTCAAAAAACTATTATAGTGACAACAATGTTGTTGTATTATTAAATAATATGAATCTACAATTTTAATAATGTATCTAATATAACGTTATAATGTTGAAGAATAATCGTAAAAATGGTATTATATACCTCAAACTTGTTACAACAACGTTTGGTTGTACTATTTTTAGATTTTTCTATCAGTGTATCTTATTACGTTTTTTTCTATCACAGTTGTCAAAATCTGATAAAAAGTAGAGAATTTAGTATTTTTTAATATATTTTAATTTTTAGGTTATTAATATCACAACACAAAAGAATAATAAATATTTATCACGCGATTATAAATACAGAAAAAAGTAATTTGTTAGGGGTTAGTTTTCGGTATCGCTAACAGCAATTACAAATAATTTCAGGATATTAATAATGGATATTTATAATTATTATAATAGATCCATTAAATATGTATGTATAGATTTAATTATAGCAATAAATGGGAACCATTTATTAGTTAATTAAATTTATATGTGCACACATTTACATATATGTACATTGTATAAAGGTTTATTTTATTTTTTTTATTTTTTCTAGGACTCCGAATCTTAAAATCGAAGAAAGAATAACCCCTATATGATCGACTGGTTGTCCATATCTCCCTTACCGAGTCAAATACATTTATTACATTTAGATTATTCTATTTTCACAGTCTTACAAAAATATTCAGCAGGCCAAGCGGTAAAAACATACTTTAAAAAGTAAATTTGACATATGTCAAAACTATAAAGTGTAACGTAATATTTGAGCAGTCCCAACTACTTAAATTAGGCATTTGTAGTGGGGATAATTAAAGTGTAGTGTGTCCTAAAATATGCTCGCACGGCAGTCAAAATTATACCGTTGAAATGAAAACAAATAATTCTTAAAATATATTAAAAATTATTATTTGAAAGTAACGTTCGTTACCAGTTAAAATTACAATAGTTATGTAGTTACTTAGTTTCTAAGAATCAAGAATTTACCAACATTTCTTTGCCGACG
Organism: Brachypterus glaber; assembly: GCA_958510825.1. Taxonomy (NCBI): domain Eukaryota; kingdom Metazoa; phylum Arthropoda; class Insecta; order Coleoptera; family Kateretidae; genus Brachypterus; species Brachypterus glaber. The sequence goes on from OY294049.1 coordinate 19,730,626, forward strand.
AATAGTACACCTCGAGAAAACAAAACCGGCGCCCAATACAAAAAATGTTTTGCTACAAAAGTCGAAAGAATTTTCATTTAATCAATTCTCTTTTGTTTAAAAAATTGAGTATCATATATGCCAAAGGCACTTTTTAAAGACTGTTTTTACCCCTTCGCCCCAAAATAATTGTGTATAACTATGAAAATAGCCTAATCTAAATATAATAAATGTAATACATATGACTAGGCAAGTTAAAAATAGATTTATTGGTAGCTCATTGCCATAGCTTTTGGAGCTTCTAGCACCTGATATGGAGCCTAACAATTTGGAAATAACTTAATTTGAATGAACTTTAGATATAACAGATAGAGCCGGGAGAAAATAATGGAATAAAAATCGTCACCAGACTATAATGTTAAAAACTCAAAACGTAGTTCCAATATTCTATAAATCCCGAAGTAGTCTCGTCTTGCTCCAACCTCTCCTAATCTTGCATAAATTGTAATGGTTTTCTTATACTTTCTTTCGAAAGTATTAATGGAAAGAGGAAGTTTCCCGGAACTTGAAATATTGGTTAATATACCGGGTGTCCCAACTCTATTTATCCAGCGGTTTTCTCGAAAACTAAAAGAGATAATCAAGTTCTGCGAAAACCTTCTTAAATTAGACAACTTATACTATCTTTTAGCATATATTTGATACTTTCAGATCTTAAAATGTGGGCATGGGGGCATGGGGGGGAGTTTCTTTTTAAATGGAAGGGAAGGGTGGTCGTGTGATACATCATTTTAAAACAAATAAAATTCTCTATTGGAGTGTATATTTTTTAATTAAAAAAATAATTAAGGTTTTGATTCGTTAATTTTTTGTGCTAAAAAATGCGATTTTTAAGATTTTTTTTGTTAATTTTTATTTATGTCAAATATAGTTAGTTTAAAAGTATAATTTACTTTTTTTTATCATGAAATTAATAACTTTTAAAAAATTGTTTGATTTTTTTAGAGTAATTTTGACAAAAATACCCATTTTCAACCCTATTTTAAACCCAAAAAAATGTTTTAAAAAAATAAAAAATATCTAGTTAAATGGAGAATTTAATAAGCTTTAAAATGATGTATCATACGACCCCCCTTTCCATTTAAAAAATGCCCCCTATGCCCCCCTGTCCACATTTTAAGAGCTGAAAGTATCAAATATACGCTAAAAGATAGTTTAAGTTGTCTTATTTAAGATGGTTTTCGCAGAATTTGATTATCTCTTTAGGTTTTCGAGAAAATCGTTGGGTAAATAGAGTTGGGACACCCGGTATATAAAAAAAATATTTTAAAATAATGCAGAAAGTCTATTTATAATTTCAAATTACTGCAGTTAATTTTGCATTAAGTCGGTCTGTAATAAATTTGCGTTTTATTTGAAACTTACGAAAAATCTTACTTTGATTTATTTATTTGATAAGACCTAAGACTAGGATTAGGTAATCGTACAATAAAAAAAAAACACTTAAAACAAAAAAATTTTAGGAGCGCAAATTTTCAAAAAATTTTAAAAAATAGAAGAAAAAAAATCAGGAAAGACTAGGAAAATATACATAACAATTTAAAAAAATCCAATTATAAACAAAAAAACTATGGGGCACTACAGTATACAAAATGTGCGCTTGAGCGGTTTAAGAAATATTTTAGAAAGGAGATCGAGCAAGAGAGAAATAGAGAGGGAGGGTTAGAGAAATAGAGAGGGAGAGAAAGAGAAAGAGAGAGAGAGAGAGAGAGAGAGAGAGAGAGAGAGAGAGAGAGAGAGAGAGAGAGAGAGAGAGAGAGAGAGAGAGAGAGAGAGAAGAGAAAGAGAACGCAACATACTATCCACTGTGTAGTATAGAGAGATAGAGAGAGAGAGAGAAAGGAAGAGAAAAACAGAGAGAAGAGTATATACACCTTTATGGCGAGTTTAATTTTACCCTTTATCATGACCACCTTAACTAATTTCTTATTGCTTATTTTAATTTTCAGAATAATTATTCTATTAGTTTGAATATACGCAGAGAGACAGAGAGAGAGAGAGAGAAGAGAAAGAGAACGCAAAATACTATCCACTGTGTAGTATAGAGAGATAGAGAGAGAGAGAGAAAGGAAGAGAAAAACAGAGAGAAGAGTATATACACCTTTATGGCGAGTTTAATTTTACCCTTTATCATGACCACCTTAACTAATTTCTTATTGCTTATTTTATTTTTCAGAATAATTATTCTATTAGTTTGAATATACGCATTACATATTAAGCTTTGGTATCGAGTATTAATTAGTTATTAATCTGTTTACTTAATATATTGTATAAACAAATCAGTAATTGGAAATTGATTCTAATTTAATTATTGGTATTATATCAATAATAATATTGATTATTATGTATATTAAAAATATATTATTGCAACTACTAAAGGACTTAATAGTAATTATATACCAAGGTAGAAAGACATTTTTTATACCCGAGCGTATTAAATCCCGAGCTGCGTAGCAGCGAGAGATTTAAGAGTGCTATAATCTTCTCTCCGTTGTTTATATATTAGTTTTTTCACTACTATTATTTGATTATTTTTATTCAAATTATAAAATAAATTAACAGAAATGATATTTCCTGAGATTTTCATAAAAATCAAGTTGATGAATGACATTTGCTCAAATAAATACTTTGAACTGACGTTTAAAAATTTTGTTTTTCTTTTGATTTTTTTCATAATATTTAGCTAATTATTGATTGTATTAATTGGTAATAATTATAAATAACTATATTTAATAAATAAAAAGTTATTTAAAGCTACTTTGTTGGGTTTAATTGGTAAAATTGCACAAAGAATTAAAACATCTAAAGTGACAGAAATCAATTGTTTATAAAATTTACTCCTACTAGGAAAGAAATAGTATATTGTTTTACTAAGAGGAAAAGTGAAGCTTTTTTTTACTAGTCTGTAGAATTTACGGACGACGCGAAGCGGAGTCCGAAAACTACAGACGAGTAAAAAAAAGCACTTTTCCTCTGAGTGAAACATACTATTTTTTCTTCAAGCGTCCTAAATATAATATATATATATATATATATATATATATATATATATATATATATATATATTTATATATAATATATTTTTTATATTAGTTTTTGCATTTGATTTATTTAGTAATTAGGTATGTTTTTCATTAAAGTTTTTTTTATTGAAATCGTTTTAACATTATTTAAAAATATAATTTAACAAACTTATCTATGAACAGACTTATTGATTTTTATTAATTGTAATATTAAAAGTACAATTTTGCAATTGGCAACTTTTTATTGTAAATCCATCTTCAGAGGTATTAGATTTGCTTGAATTGGTACTAGTTGTTTGGACTACTGTATTTAGTTTTTTAACAGAATGGAGTTCCAAATCTTCAATAACAATTTTTTTTTTTTGAATATTACCATCAATCAAAACATTTTCTTTATTAGTATCAGCAGGGTCTTCCATATTAACAAAATTAACCGCATCAACTATATTTGAATTTGTAACAGTACAAGTTGGTTTTGGATTTAAAATCCTTTCGGCTGTTTGCTTTTTATTTGCCAATGACTCATCTATATAACCTTCAGCCACTGTGCTGGATTTCCAGCCTCCATGTCTTTTCAATGATGCCAAATCACCACCTGCATCTACTAACCATGTAGCACTTGATCTACGTAGACAATGTCCAGTATAATTTTTAGGATTTTGCAATTTTAAGAATGTTGCTACGTCTTTAGGTATAGAAGAAATTTTATGAATACCCATAACCACTTTGTGGCAAGTTCCCTCTTTATATCTTATAAAAAATCTTGCAGTGGACATATCTGCAGGTCGAAGAGCTGCATAGGATCTGTAAAGGTTTAGGTATTTTTCTCCTAATATGGTGAAGGAACGGGATGTTTTGTTTTTTGATTCCCTAATTTTGACGAGTAACAATTTTCCCAAATCTTCAATATCATTTATTGTTAGCTGGACAAGTTCGTCACATCTTAATGCTCCCGACATTCCAAATAGCAAAACAATCTAAAAAAAATAACTTAATTAGGAACAAGTTGAAGAATATTTATTTCTGGTTTTTACCTTTGCAGCTAGGTAAATACTGTTTGGTGCTTTATCCATAAAAAAGTCAAACTGTTCCTTAGTTAAAGTTTCCGATTTTTTTGGTTTATAACCTTCGCTTTTACGTTTTAGGAAGGCTGTTAGTTTTGTAAATTTTCCAATATTTACATTCTTTTTAATGTCCAGTTCAGTTTTTAGCATGGAATATTGCGACCACAAAGTGGAACTTTTTAAATCTTTGGACAGTCCGGAAAAATAGGCCAATAAAACATTTTCGGAATAAACTTTAGTCTTCTGTTCCCTAGCCCATTTTAAAAATTTTTCGTATGCTAAATCATAAACTTTTCGAGATTTTGATGGTATTAATTTGTCCAGTGTAGCATTTGCTATTTCGGAGAGATTTGGAGGTGTACAATCCATATACTCTTCTTCTTCGATCATTTTTAATCAATTTCACACAATTTCACAAGGTTTTTGCACAAAATTTCGCACTGTTTACAAAATAAACTACCAAAACAAACAATGGCTGCCATCAACATCAAATAGTGCTGCGGCCAGGTGGCGGCTTCGCTAACTAACTTTTTTTTACAGAGTACAACAATGAGCCCATTTTTTAACTGTAAAAAAATAGATCACTTCTATCTAGTGTGTTTAGTTATAAAATATTAACATTTTAGTACGCTTGAAGAAAAAAATTATTATTGCTATAGGTGAATAAAATTAATTTCACAGTCTGAAAACATGATAAATAATGGTATGTTCTAAAACTTTTTGCGAAAACCGAAAAAAAATTGAATATTTTTTTTTCAAAAAAAAAAACAGTTAAAAAAATTTAAATTTTTTTATTTTTTTTACTTTCTTTTTGCGAAAAAAGAAAATAAATTTAAATTTTGTTTTTTTTTTTGAAAATGATGATTTTTTTATTTTTTTTTAACCCCCATAACTGTTTTGTTTTTGGGGGGATTACTTCCAAAATTGGTAAAATTGATCCTTGTAATAAAAGTATTTTTTTTTGAAAAAGTTACTTTAATCGGAATTTTCTTACAGCTTTTTTCGATTTTTTTCAAATTTAAAATTGGTAGAATTGATGCTTATAATAAAAGTTACGTTAATCGGAATTTTCTTTCAGATTTTTTCGATTTTTTAAAAAGTTTAACCCTCATAAGTTTTATGTTTTTGGGGGGATTACTTTTAAAAACAAGGCCTTTCACTAGTAGAACTTGTTTTTTCATGAAAATTTCAAGTCAATCGGATTTTTCGTTCTTGAGATATCGTGTTTACAAAAGTCGTGACATCAGACAGACAGACCGACGGATAGATGAACATTAAAAAAATGCTTTATTTTATTTACACAACTTTACATCCAAGAATTTTTTTGTCTAGGACGATTTTTGAAATTTTTGGAAAATTCGAAACTACCGTATAATACTATTCTAGCGCAGGTGCTATGAATGGTATAATAATTCTAACTATTAAATGGTGTTTACCAGATTATATTTAATAAACAGCATTATTAGAAATATGGCTTTTATTTTCCTACAAACTCTCATTTCAATTAATTTAATTTTAATTAGTTTCTCTGATTAAGATTAATAATATTATACAGTGCGGTCCAAAAGAAACCCCCCCCCCCTTTTAACTTTTGAGCGAGTTGAGATATGGACTTCAAATTTAGAACTGTTAAATAAGACGACTTAAACTATCTTTTAGCTTATATTTGATATTTTCAGCTCTTAAAATGTAGGCATGGGGGACATTTTTTTAAATGGAAAGGGGGGTCTTGTGATACATCATTTTAAAGCTTATAAAATTCTCTATTTTAAACTAATAGTTTTATATTTTTTAAAAATGTTTTTTAAGGTTTTGATTTTTCAATTTTTTGTGCTTTTTTGTGCATTCGATTTTTTAAGTTTTTTTTTTTATAAATTTATATTTATGTCAACTAAAATTAGTTTAAAAGTATAATTAACATTTTTTTATGATGAAATTAGGCATTTTTAAAAAATTATTTGTTTTTTTTTAGAGGAATTATGACATTAATACCCATTTTCAACCCCATTTTAAACCCAAATAATTTTTTTTTAATTTAAAAATATGGAGTTAAATGTCGAATTTTATAAGCTTTAAAATAATGTATTACACGACCCCCCTTTCCATTTAAAAAAATGTGCCCCCATGCCCCCTGCCCACATTTTAAGAGCTGAAAGTATTAAATATATGCTAAAAGATAGTTTAAGTTGTCTTATTTAAAAGTTCCAAATTTGAAGTCGATATCTCAACTGGTTCAAAAGTTAAGAGGTGGGGTGACTTTTGGACCGCTCTGTATATAGTTCTCCGCATTAAAGAAAGTCTTCGACGTAAGGGGGAGAAATCATTAGCGATCTCTTGTTTTCGTTAAGAGCGTTATAAGGCGGGCGTGCCTACATCGGACCTCCCACTTGCTAACACATTCCAAACATGTTTACTGTAGCCACAGATCCGTGCGTCAAACTATACCTACTGAGAAAAATAGTGAAGTAAATATCTCAGAAAATAATAGTATATTAACCCATTAAGGACTGACCCATGAATTTATTGGATAATATATGAAATATTTATCAAATATTACTATTATTGGTCCAAATAAGTAATTTTTACTAAAAAAAAATCAATCAAATCGCATAGTAGTAAAATGTGAACAATTTACTGGACAGAAATAAAAATATATATAATTTTTGCATATGCTAAGCCATAAATAAATAAATTGGAAAATACATGCATTTTAAAATACTCCTTACAAAAATTTGTAAATCTATATATATATATATATATATATATATATATATATACACTACCTTTCTTAATGGGTCGTTTTCTAAACTTGTACTAGTGCGCTAAAAACGTGTTATGAAACGAGTGCTAAATACTATTTTTTCTATTTTGCCAAAATTGGTTATATGCATTTTTATCGTAAGATGCATATTTAGCGAGATAACAGCACTCACACCTAAAATTTAAGATAGCGGACACGCCTTAAGCAAATCGCCCGGTGAAAAACTAACATGAGTGTTCTGTTACTATCAACTACTACCCTTTAAAATATCAGCCCGTGCACATTTATTGCAATTTCACAAAGGAATTTCTCGTTATTTGACTGGACTAATAGGGTTAAAAATGAGAATTTTTGTTAACATTTCTTTAAAAAAATCAATTTTTTTTTTGCAAAATGGTGAATTTTATGATGAAAATACGTAAATTATACTTTTAAACTAATTTTAAATGGTATAAATGAAAATTAGTAAAAAAATCTTAAAAAATCGTATTTTTTAGCAAAAAAAAAATTGAAAAATGAAAATTAAAGTAAAAAAAATATATGGTCGAATAGAGAATTTAGTTTATTTTAAGAAGATGTATCAGGCAACCCCCCTTTTCGTTTAAGAAATGTGCCCTCCTGCCTCCATTGTTCCCCCTAAACATACTAAATATATAGCAACAAATTATTTTTTATGTTATTGCTAAGTTATTTAAGTGTTTCAAATTTAAGTTGATATTTTAAGCCGTTCAAAAGTTAAAGAGGGGCAGTGAAAAAAGGATTTAGTTAATTTTGAGCCGATGGTATAAGCTTTTATTGTTTTGACGCTTAAAGATCTTCATGAATAACTTTTATTTTAATTTAGTTAAGTGCTCTCCATTGGTTGGGTCGCACTTTTTTTATGGGAATTAATCATGGTGAATTTGTTTTCTTTTGCCCTGTTTAGAATGTGCAGAAATTTTTTCGCTCCCACTTTAGAGGAGTAAAATGTGTCTGTGGGCCATATATGGCCATATATGATGCACACTTTACATGGTCAGTGCTAGTAATATTGTCGACTTGATTTGTGGACTGACCCTTGGTTTTTTTTTTAATATTATTTTGTTTCCTTTTTCTGTAACTTTGTGTTTTTTTTAACCGACTTCCAAAAAAGGAGGAGGTTATCAATTTGACGTGTGACTTTGTTTTTTTTTATGTTTGTTCCCGCATAACTTTGGAACGGATGAACGGAATATGATGAAACCTTTTGCAACTTAAAGAGAACATTCAAGAGGTGGTCCCGTTTTAATTTGACGCTCGGATAATGCCGGATAAGCCGGATAATCGAGATAAATCTAATAGTTTTAACGCAATTACACTTAAAACCGGCTTAATTTTGTTCTAATACCAACCAAATTTTTAGAAAATGATCGCATAACTCGGATAAGCCGGATAACTTGATTAAGGGGTCACTCATCTTTTAAATGCCGCTAAACTTGATTCTGTGGACCTGTATATTAAAATAACAAGAGATAATTATAAAATTAGTTTATACCATAAGGCGTTATTTTATTATTACTTAACGCTTAAAGTTTAACAAAGATTTTCTTTAGTATTTCGTTTAGAGTAAGGTTGGTTGGACTCTTGGGCTCTGAAAAAAAAATACTACTAAATTTATATTTTAGAAATTTTAAGATGATGACGACACAACGTTCTAATAGTGCGTTGTGACGTCAACAGCTTGCCGAGATGGAAGGACAACTATAATTTAGCTTAGATGACGTTGAAAATCTTCAAGTTCTGTGTCTCTAAAAAGTAAAAAATAAAACTTTCCGCAAAAATAATGAACCGACTTCTGTCTCTAAAAAGTAAAAAATAAAATATAAGTCGGTGCCAATTTCACAGCAAAAAATTTAACAACAAAAACAATTGTTAATATTTAATTTAGAGAGTGGTGAAATTGGCACCGGCTTAGGGTAGGATCACCGGTTTTAGCCACTGCACCGGGTTTAACCAGTCAGAGTAGTTTTTTGGGTATAGCTAAGAAATAGGAGACTTTAGATCAAAATTATCGTTTAAATTCGATTTGAATGATAAAAGTTGGGACAACAAATATGTTAAATAAGTTTTAACTGTAGCGAAACGAATACAGCGCCTATTTAAAATTTTAATTTTGAAAAAAATTTAATTTCTTGACTTTTCTTAATAAACCGCCAGAAAAATAATTTTAAATATTTAATTCAGGTAAAATTAAATTCGTAAAACATTTATATCAAATTAAAGGTAAGTCATTAAACAGTTAATTTATTAATATTTTAATACATATTTTGCAGAATTTATTCTTAAATTTGCATGGCGATAACTGGGACACTAATATGCTTCTCTTTCTAGCTATAGCCACAGAATTGGCTAAAACTGGAACCTAAGTAGTACCAGTTATAGCCAATGTCAAAAAATATCAATATGTCAAAATTACTGCACAAATAATAAAGATTTTAGCGAAAACCACCTTTAAATATTAGCCAATAATACATTTAAATTAAAAAAGAAGGAGTATTATACAAAATATAGTCGAGAACGGGCCATCAAAATGACTCAAATGATTCAAGACTGAAGCTGAAAACTAAACATGTCACAATGTGAAATTGTAACATACACGTAAAGTTTTTTTTAAACTTATTGTGTCGAATATGGTATAAACTACCAGCTGGTTCAGACCCTAAAAAGACTCTAAACAAATAAATAATAAATAAATAAAATTAATAAATATTTATAATTATCGGATAATTATCCAAGAAAAGATGTATGTAAGAAAAAATGTAATAAAAAACGAAATCATTTTAAATATTGATTAAGAAGTATATATTTTTAAAAAACTATAAATTTTAAATGTTCTAAAACAAAAATATAAATAATTTATTTTTAACATCTTTTTAGTTTTTTTTTTAATGGTGGCTATATCTGGTGAATTTTAATGGCTAAAACCGGTGCTTGGGTGGCTAAAAGTAGAGAATTAGTATTATTTTGTTTGTTTTTTGTTTTATAACATATCAGCTGAAGTTATATTGTTTAAACATTTATTTTAGAGTAGAGATATATTGTAAGTTTCAGAAAAACCAAAACTTGCAACCTTAACATTATAATCGAACATAATAAAAAGAAATAAAAACGGATTTTTTTTAAGGTGGCTATAACTGGGGTATCTACCCTATTTTTTAGTTTTTTTTATTTTTAGAGGCAAAAGTCGGTTCATTTTTTTTGCGAAAAGTTTTTATTATATATTGTTACTGTTATGTGGTTATAGCTGGAATAAATCTAATATTATTATTATTAATTTTTTTACATTATAATAAATTTGAAAATATTTCTTTGTCACAATAGAAAACATTCATCAGCTTAAAATAAATGTAATTTTTATATATATTACGTATTACTTTTAGTTTAGTGTAGAATAACGATTACTTTTCCCTTGACACAATTTTAATTTTTTAAATTATGTCACTAAAATTATAAAGCAAAAAAACTCGATATTGTAAACACAACACTTAAAACCAAACTCTATTATATGTATATTATATGCATATTATGGACATAGATCACGCCATAGAAAATTACTATTTTCGTCAAACTAATGTAAATTAAATTTTCCGAAGTAATAATAACACAAAATATATTTAAATAAAATTATTAAAATGAAAGATATTCTCGTGCCATGTTAGAAGCTCATTATAATATTTTATTTTCAAGAAAAATAGCAATTTTCAGGATAATCCAAATATTTTTATAGCAAACTGCTGTTGATTTTACATTATAATTCTTTGTAAATGGAGGCCATAAAATTCTTTCAGCGCTTCTGTTATACTTGAAAATAGTCCAATATCAAGAATGCAACATTTAAAAGTAGTTCTTCCGGACAATTGAAATGAATTGCATTTATAATCTATTTTTATGTATACAGTATTATACCGGGTGTCAGCGAAATCATCGCCTAAGAATTATCAACAGTAATATCACAAGAGGTAATGAAAATTTATATAATTTTATTATGGTACCATAAAATAATTTTGATCGTTTATTTTTTTTTAAATATACTCAAAAAATTACTTTTGAGCAAAATTATTTTATGAGGCCATAATAAAATTTTCTGATAATTTCACATCCTCAAGTAGTATTGAAATTGACTATTTTACAAACCATCTAGCAAGGAAAAGCATTTTTTAAACAAATGTTTGTTGCATGCAGTTTTGTGTTAAGTTATTTAGTTTTCCGCATCAAGCCAATCTTATTAAATTTTTAAAACTCGCGCGCTAAAAACAATTGCTATAAACTCTGACGCAAACGAAAGACCTTCTGTCAAAAGTTGATTTGTGGTTTTTAAGATAAATTACTGTTAAAATTTAATATTTAATGTGAAAAGTGACAAAATAAGCTTATTAATTCTTTGCATTAGCTAAGAAAAACGAAAATGTATGGATTCACGCTTGTTAAATTCTTTGAGAAAGGTATTTTTTCCTAAATTAACTTGACCTTTATATTTTTAAAAATTGATCAAGAAATCTGTGATTTTGATAATTTTACGTGTGAAATTACCAGTATAATTCGAATCTGATTGGTTGAAAGTCAAAAAATAAAGGGACTTGATTGGTCTATTATAAGTTTGTAAAATAGTCTCCGTAATTATACACAGTTATTCAGAAATAAGTTCGAGAAATTTAAGAGGTGATTCTACGTTAAAAAATATGAAAAAAAGTTCCTATAAAGGTTGGTCGGGAAATGTCCAAAGAGAGCTATGACTCTTTAAAATTGTAATAAAAATAAGGTTTTTAATTAATAACTCTTGTACCGAACTTTTGCATATATACTAGTATTAATAAGTTTATGTTAATTTATTTTTTTGAATATATCCAGAGGCGTGCCTAGATGGACAAAATATGTGAGGCACATTTTTACCCAAACTTTTTTTATGTATTTTTTTTTTATTTTTTTTAATAAATATAGATTCCTAAAGTTAAAATACATAAAAAATGTCATATAGTGTAACAATGTAGCAACCCTTAAAAAAATCAATTAAGAGGAAGTAACATTTTATGCCACTAAAAATGTTAGTTTTTAAAAGGCTATAACTCCTTTAATATTAAATTTAGGTGTTTTGGTGAAGCATACGTTTTTGCTTAGTTTTAAGTGAAGGATCGTCCTGCAGCATTAAAATTTTGTTGGTGCTTTTTTTTTACTCATTTCCGGACCAACCTTTATAGGAGCTTTTTTTCATATTAGAATTACCTCTTAAATTTCTCGAACTTATTTGCGGACCGATATTTTTTTTATATATTTGGAAGTCTTACATAATTATAGTAACCACAAAATCTCCTTTTCGCATTTAAAAAAGTATCACTTCTGGTATAACCGGACTATATTTACCTCAATGTAAAAATGACGAACTGTCAAATTATGCTTAAAATAACAGATTTTTTGTGATATGTGACTTATGACAATTCTGGGACACCCAATATTATAAATATGGGTCAAAACTACTGGTTCATTCAGCTCATATATTATATAACCTTATTTATATCACGATATAAAGTTTTTTTTTATTTCTTATAAAATCATCCTAAAATGTTGTTTTAAAAACTATGTAAACTTTTTAGTATCAAACTTTTTTGTATTTCTTTCGAAACTTTTTAACAGTTGAAATTTTATATCTACAGTGTGTTTTTTTAATATGCTTTTTTATCATTAAAACGATTTCTTTTTGCTGTTTTGACATTTTCCCTTATACATATTATAAATATGGGTCAAAACTACTGGTTCATTCAGCTCTTATATATTATATAACCTTATTTATATCACGATATAAAGTTTTTTTTTTATTTCTTATAAAATCATCCTAAAATGTTGTTTTAAAAACTATGTAAACTTTTTAGTATCAAACTTTTTTGTATTTCTTTCGAAACTTTTTAACAGTTGAAATTTTATATCTACAGTGTGTTTTTTTAATATGCTTTTATTTCATTAAAATGATTTCTTTTTGCTGTTTTGACATTTTCCCTTATACTTAAATCGATACATTGAGAATAGGTTACAGCATTCACTGGTAGTCCAGTCAAATAACGAGAAATTCCTATTTTAAAGGGTATTAGTGGATAGTAACACAACACCCCTGTTAGTTTTTCACCGGGTGATTTGATTAATAGTCTTCAATTTTAAGGGTGAGTGCGGTTATCTCGCTCAATATGGATCTTACGATAAAAATGCATATAACCAATTTCGTTAACTAGAAAATTTTCAACAATTTTTGTTGGGAATTTTTTTTTAATAAATTTATAACAATCGAGTTATAAATATTCAAAAATGGCCATGTTGGAGATGAAACTGTTTTTTTTTTTCAACTTTTCACCCAAATTATTGATCGGAGCATATGAACAAACTTGTAGCTCTTGAAATTCTATATCGTCCGATGAATAGCTAGTTTTGAATTAACTCGATTGTTATTAATATATTAAAAAATGATCCCAACAAAATTTGTTGGTAATCTCCTCCTAAACATCATCATCAATAGTTTGTTTGGGTCTTTAAGAGACAGGCGCAACAAAATTGGTTTTAAGTATTTTTCTTGTAAGATGCATATTAAGCAACTCACCCCTAAAATTAAAGATAGCGGACACCCCTTACGCAAATCACCAGGTGAAAAACTAACAGGAGTGTTTTGCTACCATCCACTACTATCCTTTAAAATATCAGCCTGTGTACATTTATTATAATTTACTTTTATTATTTGACTGGACTATGGTTGTTACAAACATACATAAAGTGTTTATAGTGCTGGTAGCAACTAGTGAATGTTAACTAAGCTTTCGTGGGGTTCCATATACGCAAAAAAGTTCAGTATGCCTCTACTGCATCTACTGAAGTCTGCATCTATTTAGTTAAAAAAGGATAGAAAGTTATGATCCTATAAAAACGTACTTTAATATTTCTTAAAAACACTATAGTTCAGGTATAAGAAATGTTGCGTATTTTTAACACAAATTAAAGTACAATTGTATAGGATAATAACTTCCGATTTCCTATCCATTTGTAAATGAATATTCAGTTTACTTTTTACAGTGTGAAGTTGTAAGCAGAAAAATTAAGAGTAGAGATTTTAAGATCGATTCAGGCATAATTATCACTAACTAAACTAAGCCATTCTGACCTTTTGATTGGCCAGGTGAGAAGTTATCTTTCTTTTTGGCCAATCAAAAGGCCAGAATGGCTTAGTTTAGTTAGTTGCCTGAATCGACATTTAGTTTAAGAAAATTAAAGCATGAAATACGAGGAGTAAAATAATTTATATTTTCAATATGCTAAGTATATTTTGAAATCGATACAAAAGGAAAGTGCATTAGATCAAAATTGAAATTTCATATTACGTGTCTGTAATATTTCAAATTGCAGCTTGCACACGTAAAGAATTATCTGCAAACTAATACTGTATTTGGTACATTTTGCCATACTTAGGAAAACAATTCTATTAGCATAGAAATGAGTTATTAATAAGAAATGTGCATAGTAACTTAAAAAACAATTAACAATTAAGTAAACGAACGGTAACAAATAAGTAAAAAAAGAGATATAAAATCGCGACTCTTCAAAGATGTTATTTTTGATCTTCTTGTTCGTAAAATAATATGTAGGCATCCCCTGATACGATGGATGTTGGTAAAATGGAGCTCTCTACAACTAGAATTATGAAACAAAAGACGTCTACCCTATCTCTATCTCATTTGTGCTACACTTTCCAGCCAACCAAATAAATACTGTATTTGTTTTTCATACAACAAATACTGTATTTATTTGGTTGGCCGGAAAGTGTAGCAGTGAGCGGCACGAACGAACATAGCTAATGTGAATCTGTAGAATAAGATAATTAACTAAAATTTAGATGACGCCAGTAATTTCTTTAATATAGTTACACTTTTCGCCCGGCCAAGTAAATATTGTATTTGTTCAACAAAAAACAAATACAGAATTTGTTTGGTTGGGTGGAAGTGGGAGTGTATGTATGTCTTCTATCCTTTTTGGGTAGAACTTTTGTCCCTGTCTAATCTAACGGGAGAAATCTCCATTGAAGATACCCTAGAGTCGTTGTATTCGTGCCACGTGTACTTATAGGGATGTTTATAGTAGGCGCGCCCAGGCGGTGTAGTGACCGCTATAAGTGGAACCACTGTAATTTTAAATAGCCTATAAGTTGTATCTGCAAACATTAAAAATTGGGTATTTGCTTTAATTTTTTATGTATTATAACGTGTAAAAAAAAATAACTCTTTAATTCAAATTGCTTAAAAGATATTTAGTAAAATGCTCAACAATCTACTGTCATTTTGCAATGTGGATTAAAATGTTATTGCAATACTGCCAGAAAGAAAAAAGAATTTTTAGCCCTAAAAAATGACTGAAGATGAAAACATTATCGCGAGATAAGTATATTTTTCTATCCCATTTTGAAATTTTTTTCAATTTCGGGAAAGCCTTGTGTTCGTGCAAAAATGTTCGATTTTTTTTTGCGTATTTTTACGTTTTATGAAGTTTTATGTGGATATAAATGAATTTCGAGCAAAAAAAATGTCCATCGGTCGATCGGTCGATCGGTCTGTCCGGGAAATATTGTGTACACGATAACTTAAGATCGCTTTAAGCTTGAAATTTTCAATACAGGTATGTTACCAAAAGTTTTTGCTCGGGATAGTTTTTGGTGAGCATTGGGGTGCAGCAAGGGGGCAAGTGGGGAAAAATACCTTTTTTTACAAAAATTTGAAAATTGCTATATAGGTAGGGATTTTTAAGGTTGATGAAATTGAATCTGATAATAAAACCATTTCACGAGCGGAGGTGAAAATGGGAAAGCTCTTTTACTGGGTAGTGAATTTTAATGATTGTCATGTGCGTGACTAATAATATAGATGCATATGAGCTAGGTAGTTTCCGTGAAAATTGGTATATTGGTGTTTTTAAGGTTGCTGAAAGTGAATCTGATAATAAAACAACCATTTTAAGAGCGGAGGTGAAAAATGGGAAAACTCTTTTACTGGGTAGTGTATTTTAATGATTTTCATGTGCGTGACTAATAATATAGATGCATCTGAGCTATATCTGAAGGCTAAGAAAAGTGCCGCCTAATGGAAATATCGATCAGATAAACTTTATCACTATCATAATAGGATGATATATGTTACACCTTATACAGAGCGGTCCAAAAGTCACCCCCCCCCTCTTAACTTTTAAACCAGTTGAGATATCGACTTCAAATTTGGAACTTTTAAATAAGACAACTTAAACTATCTTTTAGCATATATTAAATACTTTCAGCTCTTAAAATGTGGGCAGGGGGGCATGGGGGCACATTTTTTTAATGTAAAGGGGGGTCGTGTAATACATCATTTTAAAGCTTATAAAATTCTCCATTTAACTCCATATTTTTAAATTAAAAAAAAAGATTTTTTTTTGGATTTAAAATGGGGTTGAAAATGGGTATTAATGTCAAAATTCCTCTAAAAAAATAAATAATTTTTTAAAAATGCCCAATTTCATCATAAAAAAATGTTAATTATACTTTTAAACTAATTTTACATAAATAAAAATTTATAATAAAAAACTTAAAAAATCGAATGTTTTAGTACAAAAAATTGAAAAATCAAAACCTTAAAAAACATTTTTAAAAAATTTTAAAATGTTAGTTTAAATAGAGAATTTTATAATCTTTAAAATGATGTTACACACGACCCCCCTTTCTATTTAAAAAAATGTCCCCCCATGACCACATTTTAAGAGCTGAAAATACCAAATATATGCTAAAAGTTTAAGTTGTCTTATTTAAGAGTTTTAAATTTGAAGTCGATATCTCAACTCGTTCAAAAGTTAAAAGGGGGGGGGGGTGACTTTTGGACCGCACTGTATGTACAAAGGAAGATAGATATATTTGATTCAATAAAACTATTCTTTTTGTTGTTGTTTAAATAATAACAAAATGATAGTTTATTTTATCTTTGTCCCATATAAGTTTGTCACTTTGTTGGACTTTTGAATTATTCAAATCGGCCAAAGTGGCAATTGCTTACGCTCAACTTCAAAATACAATTTCCATGCAATTGAGGCGTTTTTTATAAAAAGGGACATAAGAAGTAAGGGAGAAATATCTGTAAAATACTATTATTTTTTATAGGACATAATTAAAAGCACAATAAAAATTACAAGAAGTTTTCTAATAGGTTTGTAAATTGTAAATTTAATACTCAGTGAGCTGATATATTTATCCTTTTACCTCAGAAAGGATATTATAATAAAATTTATTATTTCTAATTTATTTAATAATAATTAACGAATATTAAAATTATTATTAATAATTATTATAAATTACACAGCCACACAAAAAAACTAATATTCAGATACTAGACCAATACATTTTTATATTTTTGGGGTCGCTGAAACAGAATCTGATCTCAGAATTGCTCCATCAGATCCCATTTTTTTTCTACCCATAAAAACATCTGAATTTAAGGAATTTTCGCACACTTTTTTAAGTGTAGAAAACAGTTGTGACCTGTTGGAGCAATTCTGAGGTCAGATTCGGTTTTAGCGACCCCGAAAATATAAAAATGCATTATGCGTTGGTTATGCATGGCACTTTTTTGTTTGGTTCTTTTTGTTTGACTATGCACAGCCACCCAAAAAAAAAATTGTTTAGAGACTAGACTAACTCATTTTTATATTTTCGGGGTCGCTGAAATTGAATCTGAGATCAGAATTGCTTCATCAGGTTACAATTTTTTTCTACACTTAAAATCATCTGAATTAAGGGATTTTTCGCACCCTTTTTTTAAGTGTAAAAAAAAATTGCTATCTGCTAGAGCAATTCTGAGGTCAGATTCGGTTTCAGGGATCCCGAAAATATAAAAAAAAAACCATTGGTCTAGTATCTGGATATGTCTAATTGCAACGATTTTTTTTTTTAATAAGCCCCATTATAAATTTGGTACGTTAAAAATTGAGAATGCATTTTAAGTTAACTATAAAATTGCTTTCTTTATGTTAATTTTAGCTTAGTTTTACGTAAAGCATATTTTCCTAATATCGGAAACGTGCCAATTTTTTGTTTTTATTAGTAGTATAACTAATAATATTAATAATATTTTTTTTTGTAAGGTCCCTTTATCCCTAAAAGAACGCATACGTTTATTTGAATAATAGAATAAATTCTTTTACCTAAAATATACATAAGAACAGGCTAACACAAATAAATCTTTTTTAAACATCAATTTTGGTCCCAGACTCGTTATTTTTAGATTTAAAAGGCCTTTGTCAGATAAAAAATTCACTGAAAAAAAAACTATTCAAATTTCGCTTTTTGATCTAAATTGTATAAAGTAAAGCAGCAAACTCGATCATCATCAGTAGCTGTATGATAGTATCCTGATTGCAAATAATTTTTAACAAAAAAAATTACAAATCAGTAATCAAAATTAGTAATACCGGGTGAGTTTTATTTATGTCCACCCCTAAAATTAAGATTAATTTTTTTTCAATAAAAACGAAATTCGGTGTTTTATATTTTACATTGCCTATAAAAGGTCGGATTTATTTTTTTGTTTCACTTCCGGTTTCACCGAAAGTAACATAAATATGTTTTTTATTTCTGCCAAATAAATTATTTTGTTCCCATTAATAAATCATTTTGCAATTAAAATATTTGTTTACATGAACTAAATATTTATTTGACTCAAATAAAATTTATTTGTCCCAACCAAATAATTTATTTGTCCCAACCAAATAATTTAATTGACCATATCCAACCAAATATTTAGTTGACGCAAATAAACTCTTTTATCAGTGTACGACAATTATGCTTTGGACTCTTTTTTTTCAATTTGAAATACGTTAAAAGAAGAGAAAATTTTCTTGTGATACCGCACATTAATGGTTTATTTGGAAGAACTTGGATTTAAAACAATAAAGATATAAAATGAAAATTTAGGTAAAAATGATCATGACCTATCAAAAATTGACAAATAATCCATTCTTGTTCTCAGAATAGATTTCTGAATCGAAATAGGTAAAAATATACAGGGTTTTCCATTAAAAAAAATATATATTTATGCCACTTCGGACGAGACCGGAAGTGAAACAAAAACAGTAAATTCGCCTATATAAAGTTATATAAATCACCAAATTTTCGTTTTTATCGAATGAAAATTAATCTTAATTTTAGGACATAAATAAAACTCACCCGGTATTTAAAAAAATGTATACATGCGCCTTCGCCAAAATTGTAAAATCTTTGAAAAGGCGTTCTAAACTAAATTTTTTTTTTACAGACAGACCGATAGACAGATCGGCAGACAGATTTTTTTCTCGGAAAACAACTTATTGCTATTGCTATTATATACGTCGCGATGCGTCGATAAATGTGAAAAAAATACAATATTTTTTTATTTATTTTTTCTAGCGCAAAGCATTCCCTCTGTGTACCCTGGGGAAAGTAAACATATTTAAAAACATTTATTTACTGTTAAAAAAGACATTTGCGTGAAATATGACCATCATGATGGTTAGCTATAGTTTTGGTCACTTTTAGACTCCAAATACGACATAGTGCGACGTGAGCCACCGGGAGACTTCACAAAAAAAATCATAACTCTAATACCCTTTGATTTTTCCATATTTCATATTATAAGAATATTACTGAAACATGTAGCTAAAATTACCATTTGATCAATTAAACAAAAAAAAAACAAAAATAAAGGAAAAAATTGACTTTGTATGAAAGGTACGACAATTAGCCCCGGTCATCCCTAGTAAAAAAAAATTATTTTTTTTTTAAGTAAAATAAAATGTTTGTAATTTTTGTGGCCGAATTTTGAATTGCATTTAACTTATAAGTCCAAATCTGTACAATAGAATAAAACTAGCGTAGTGCTTAAAACTGATTTAAACCCATAGTACAAACAAAACCTAGCAAAGAGCTATGTTTTTGTAATGCCTGTAAATTAAGGACAATGATAAAGTCCTTTTAAAATGTAGGGTAATTATCAACCTAACTTTGTAAGTGTTTTTAAATGAAAATAAATGACCCATTTTTTATGACGGTTAAAGATTTATTAAGATTAACATTACTGATACGAATGAAGACTATTTTGTACCCCGGCTTTTTTGCTTTGCTGGAATTAGTAATACGAAAAATTATAATATTTTGTAACTTATATTTTCTAATTTTTTGGACGAAGTACGATAAAATAATACCGAATGGTTTGATAAAGTTGCACTTTTTGGAAAAAAACTGTTATCGGGAATGCGAAAAATAAATGTTACATGCTCAAAAAACATGAATACTTTTTTTTATAACTAGGGCCTATAAACGGACGAGCAATTTCAGAGCAGAACTAAAGCGCGCAGCTCTATCTCAATCGAACCAACACAATTGTGCACAGGTGGAACGCAAGGTTTTATCGCATTGTACCGGCTGCTTATTATTTGAAAAGCCAAACCATGTTTTCCCATCCTTACCATTGTGATACTTGATTTGTCGAGAAATCTTCTGTTTTTTACTGAATTGCCAATCTACTTACTTATATATAGTAGTAAGGTCTGTAAGTATGTATATATAGTCATATCTAAGTACTGAATTTATAAGTTTAATGTAAAAGTTACTTCATTTTGAGATAAGGTAGGCAAAATTTATTATTTTTGTTGTTTTTATATGTAGAGGAAAGTCGCCTAATTTCGGATACCATTTACCATGTACATTTAATATTTAATAGTCAGTATTACTTTTTTTGATATTTTTTATATATCAACATACAACTTATTATAACTAACCATGATTTATTATGAAAACAATTTATTACAGTTTATTTTTTCCAAAAAAACACGGTTAAAAAACAGAGCATTTTTACGCATTTAAAAAGGGTTCCTAATTTCGGGCATACCAGTTATTTTTTTTCAAGAGTAGATCTGGATCCGCTTGTTTCTCGTTATTTATTGACATTTAAGAAGTCGTTTAATCATTCGGCAATTTTTTACTAAATACTGTAGGAGCCATAATTTTAGATTCCCAATTTCGAATATCTTAGTATCTAAGATATTTTTCTTCAGAATTGTATATCAGTTTGTTGTTTCATTTTAATAATAATAATTAATGGTTGGTTATCATGAATAACAATTACCTTTCGGATATACGAAATTGGGAATCAAATGCACAAGAATCATCTGCCTGAAGTTAGGCAACTTTCTGCTTTTTAGATTAGAAATTTGTAAAATGTTTATACTTTCAAATGGCTAAATTCTGACTAGTGGACCAACTTAACTAATATTTTAACTTACTTAAGACAAACAAAAAGACAAACTTTTATAATGATTATAAAATAAACAAATATGCTAATGCAATTGAGCACAAAACTGCAATTTAAACGATTTTTGCTGCCATTTAACGGCGAGAATCCCTAACGTTATCGTATTACTGGACGGATTTAGTTAAAATTTTGCTTTACATAAAAGTATGTTTCTGTTTACCTCTGCAGATAGAATCTTAAATACACTACTATCCGAAATTAGGAAACTATCCGAAATTAGGCGTCTTTCCCTTATTCAAATTAAAATCTTGAAACTTTTTCATTGCAAAAGCAAAAATCAATAACTAGTTAACTATTTTATAGCATAAATAAAACAGTATAACCTACTACAATATTAAATCTAGGTATTTCAAATATTTACCGTAAATACAGAAAAATATAAAAAATTCAAAAGCAACAAAATACTTAATATTAACATCAATGTTCACGTCAAACTTACCTAAATCCCAAGCTGAATGAAATAAAACAAATAGGAATATAATTATTTTGTTCAAAAAATTATACAGGTAATCCATCGATTTTGTTTACAGTTGGAAATGTCGTGACTGGCGTCCTAAAAGCCAAACAATTATTACCGATTTCATCCGAGAGCACAGCCACAATACAAATTCTACTTTGTGTATACAAAACGGATGGATAATCTGTATAACTAAAAAAAAGTAAATAAAATAACACAATACAAACCAAACTAGCATTTTTGGTTGCCGCTACGTGAATATTACTTCAATTAAAACAAATTAAGTAGCGGCGACTAGTTACAGGAACGCCATTGCCATGTAGCAATCAAGTAGATGCCACCAAAATGGGGAAAAATATAAGGGTAACAATCTTGCTACGTGTTTGTAACTTAGTTCGGATCGATCTCGTTACAAAACAGTTACTACTTAGCCACGTAATTGTGTGGTAGTTACTGGTTACTGCTACATGTGCATAGACATTTGTCGAAATAGTTTAGCTTTTTTTGTCGAAGGTGCGATATAAATATTAACTTATTGTGAACATCATCCATTTCGGTTTTGAAGTTAAATAATCTTCTGGTATGAAAATACTAACGACGGAATTTTTTTAGTGAATATATATTAATAATATTAATTCTAAAAAACTAATGGGCAAAGAAAATTATAATTTTATTGTTTTATCTATTTAGATCATATAATTTAAAATTATTTTAAGGTTAGGAACGCAAAATTAAATATTTTTTAGGGCCACTTGCACCAATGATGGTTTAACTTTAAACTTGGATTAAGTTGACGGCCGACCAATCAAAACGCAACATTTCTAACTTAAACTCGGTTTAGCTGAGATAATCCCAGACCAAAAGTTGGTGCAAGTGGCCCTTAGTAAAATGTGTTATAATGTATTTGGTATCATTTGGGAATAAAACATAGGTTCCTATTAACTTACTTTGTAGTAAAATTATTCTTAATTACATTTTTTTCCAATACTGCATATTTCTCATTAAAATAAAATATGGCGATTAAATTTAAACTATTATGTATTTTTAATGAGTAGCTATGACTTTTTATGCGCGACAACTTATAATTGTAACTAAAAAGTTATCTGTTACTGTTTATCAATGTATAAAGTCCAAACGAAAATACTAACGACGGAATTTTTTTAGTGAATATATATTAATAATATTAATTCTAAAAAACTAATGGGCCAAGAAAATTATAATTTTATTGTTTTATCTATTTAGATCATATAATTTAAAATTATTTTAAGGTTAGGAACGCAAAATTAAATATTTTTTAGGGCCACTTGCACCAATGATGGTTTAACTTTAAACTTGGATTAAGTTGACGGCCGACCAATCAAAACGCAACATTTCTAACTTAAACTCGGTTTAGCTGAGATAATCCCAGACCAAAAGTTGGTGCAAGTGGCCCTTAGTAAAATGTGTTATAATGTATTTGGTATCATTTGGGAATAAAACATAGGTTCCTATTAACTTACTTTGTAGTAAAATTATTATTAATTACATTTTTTTCCAATACTGCATATTTCTCATTAAAATAAAATATGGCGATTAAATTTAAACTATTATGTATTTTTAATGAGTAGCTATGACTTTTTATGCGCGACAACTTATAATTGTAACTAAAAAGTTATCTGTTACTGTTTATCAATGTATAAAGTTTTAAAAACTTAGTTGTTACCTATATTATAACCAAATAGGAATGTTACTTTAAAGTACGATTATGGTAACTTTTTATGGTTGCAGCGACGTACCTCTTGGATCATTTTAGTAATATAACCCTGGTGGCCATTTTATTGAGTAATTACGTAGTTAAGGATACTTAATTATTCCTATTGAGAAAAAAAAGAATAAAAGTAATATCCTTGGTAGAATTTACTATTCTGTGACCATTAAAAATATATTTAATTGTGTTTAACACCATAAAGTTATATAATAAGTGATATCTAAGTAATAACAATGAATGGTAGAGGTTCCAGTTATTTAAGCAAAATTTACAAAGAATGCTAGTTGGAAAGTTCCAAAATGTATAATAAATAAACGAGTTGTAGAAAGGGCTTGTGTGCAAAAAAGTTTATTCCAATCATATTTTACTGTAGTGACATAATATAAAAGATGAATTCCTTTAACTTATTTGCATAAAATTAAAAGTAAAATAATCAAATAATTTTCAATAATACAAAATTAAAACTTGTTAAAATATCCTAAAATAAGGTTATGGTATTTAAAATAAAACAAATGATTTAATCAAAACACCTTAAAACATCCTGTAACATGTTATATAGCGAATAATGTACGAGCAAAATAAACCGATTTAGCTGACGATTTCACAGGAATTCGCAGGGGAATTTTATTTTTTGTCGTGCAATAATGCCCGTATCTCATGTCCATGCATTCCCTCATTTGCATTTTGTGATTATCTGCACGAACCAATTTTTGAAAGGGGAAGAGTTTTGTCGCCGAAGTATTTCAAACTTTCGGTCGCTATCATAAACCCTTTAAATATTAAATTTATTGCATTTAAAATGAATTTAAATTTAATGTTTATTTTACATGATGTTACATTTTATCGCATAGTGTTTATTTACATTTTATATAGTGCAGAATGTTCTTACAGCTTGAATACATTGTATAACTTTTACAAAATAGAGCTGCACTAGGTCTTCTCCAAGAACAGACTTATAATTTGTTCTCTCCTTGAACTTACTATTAACCAATATGACTAAAATGATTGACTAGGACTCTAAAGCCTTGGACCGAAACCATGTAGATGTCAATTTTATCTAAAAACGAACTTTTGTACAGGAGAAATAGTATATTACGCACCGAGTACGCGAACCTAGTTTTTACTGCACGAGAGCGATTTTTTTTACGAGGAGCAGCAGAGTAAAAAGGAACTCTATGTCCGTTGAAATGGTTTCCGTTGAGGTGCGTATACTATTTTTCCTACGACCTAACACCTAAGCATGAAAAAAAAAACGCAAAAATTATCTTAGTTTGTCAATGTGAAGTTATGTGGCTGACATTAACATATTTTCTGACAGCAGATATGTCAGCTGATCGTCACTTCCCAACGGTTGTCATAGGCAACGGGTGGGAAATAGGCACTAATTACTAACTAGGTTATAGGAAAAAGTAAAATATTCAAAATTGATCAGTTAATTAAAACTAACGTCAAATTTGTTGTCAAAAAGACAAGATTATCTAATCAAAATCAAAAAATAGTGAATTAGGTACAACTTTTCTCCCTGAGCTCGGCTATCAATCTTTGTAATTACCCTAAAAACAGTACATCCCTGTATCATAAGTTAAAAAGTTATGATCCATAGGTAACTTAAAAATAGAGATATGTCAAAATGCTGCCGATGTTAAATTTTTACTATTATCCACCCTATAGGGGTGTAAAAAAAGTGTAATTTTTTCTGCGGCTGTAACGAAAGTTACCATGGAATTACATATTAACATTTTGTTTTCTCGTATTATTTACGCCAATTTTGTTTTCTCGTATTATTTACACCAATTTTTCTGAAACTTTGATGAGCATCGTGCAATTTTTCACTTAATTATAACTAATTTTCCATATTTTATCCACCCCATAGTATTTGCCTACATTTTTCCAGAATTAATATCTTAAAATATTGTTGCAAAGTGGAACGGATACTCGATTGTATCTACTCAATATTTTAGGTAATTTTGTTTTAACTTTGTTTATCAAAACAGGCCAATATTGATTTTTAATTTTCAACAATAAAGAAAAGCCGAAAAAGGAAATTGAATATAAAAAAGTATAAATAGATCCATTATGTTAAAATTTATCTTTATTTTTCTTTTTTTTGAATATAATAGAAACAAAATACTGTTTGGCTAAAAATAAAATAGTAAAAAAAAACAAAACTCACTGTGGGTTTAAATACAGGGTGATTTTTTTAACTTGAAACTTTTAAACATCTCGAATTCGAGATATTTGCATTTAAATAAAAAATGTAGGACAAAAGTTTTTTATTTTAATGGGAAAAATAAAACGGCGTATTTATTTTTTACAGGTATTTACGTTTTCAAGGTTAATTTAAGGTCAACTACGTTTTTTTTTTTAATATATGTTTTTTACTGCTATTTAATTCTCCTAAAAAAAATAAAAATACTTTGTAAAAAACTTATTTTGATCGAACTTTTAGTTGCAGAGAAAACACAACAAAAAACATATATCATTGCGAAAATTAGATTTTTTGAGGTTATGTTGAAAACGAAAGCTAACTTGCAAATTTTGACCTCAGATTCGGATTCAGCGGCTCAAAATAAATAGGAATTGATCATATCTCTGCAACTAACAGCCTGAGCAAAAAAAAGTTTTTTAAAAAGATTTTTATTTTTTTGAGGAGAATTTAATAGCAGTAAAAAATATATTCGTTTCTATTTAAAAAAAAAACAAAGTTGACCTTAAAATGATCTTGGAAAAGTAAATATCCGTAAAAAATAAATACGCCATTTTGTTTCCCCCATTAAAATAAAGAACTTTGTCCTATTTTTTTTTTTTATTAAATGCATAGTATTCGAGATATTTGAAAGTATCAGGTTAAAAAAATCACCCTGTATACACTCTACACAGTCGAGTGGAAAATTTTACATTCGCTTTACACTCAAACTGGTACGTATTTATTACACTCACAAGAGTGTAAATATCATGGTAATTGAAAAAAGGGTTAAACTTACAATACACTGTAAAAAACAAACACAATTATAGGTAATGTGTTATCATGCACGTACAAGTAAAATTTACGAGATTTTACATGTAATTTTACAATTTTATATGAATATTACATGTAATTTAGATGTAATATTCATATAAAATTGTACTTTTACAATTTTATATAAATATTACATGTACCCAAAAAATCATTTTTAATATTATATTATGGTAAGGGAACGTTCAAGTATTACGTAACGCAACTTGTACCAACATTCATACACTTCATACCCCGTTTCTCGCGCTATTAAAGGCTGTAGAGATTTCATGTTTTGGCTACCCCCCCAAATAGGGGGTATGTTAGGGGGGGTAGCCAAAATATAAAACCTCCGCAGCCTTTAATAACGCGGGAACCGGGGTATGAAGTGTATGAGTTTTGGTACAATTTGCGTTACGGAATACTTGACCGTTCCCTAAGCTATGGGTGTACAAATTAACACATGGTTTTCTTACCACTAGTGAAATGTTTTTTACCACCAGAAATTTTTTACTGTGTTCAAAACACAAAAAAAAAATAGGTCATATTTGTATATATTCACGATATAAATGTTAAATAACCTTGTTTTGTACATATTCTAAATATGCAGATACCTGTATATTTCTTTACAACGAGGACATTTTTTTGAACAAAAATATTTTTTTCTACGATCTAATAGAAAAGTTAACATTTCTACGAAAACAAATGAAGTTTTCATACTTCAAAATAACCTCTTTCTTAGTATTTTACTTTTCTGCTCGTTACCATGACAGCAAGCAGAAAAGTGTTTTTTTTTTCGCGCGCACAGTGTAGGCAACCGGCATGTCAATCGTAAAACAGCTGTCAGTTATATGCGACGAGATGTTGTTCCGACATTTTTTTAATATGAAATTATTTATTTTTCAAATTTCAATTTCGTGTTCTAAATATTTGTGTGCTATATATTTGTTATTACGAAGGAATTATGGAGAGTTACTGTGATTAGGATTTTACTTTTACACCAACAGATTTACAGAAAATTGTGCTGCTACCTTGTATGGTAACTTACTGTCTGAAATTAATTTATTTATTTATTTTAGATCGTAGAAAAAATGTTGTTTGTATTACGAGCGCAAAATGTAATTTCTGCTTTCGCTTGATTGCTGATCTCGGCTAGACGCCTCGATCAGCAAATTCCAAAGGCCAAAATCAGTAATTTTGCGCTCTTATTACAAAAATAAATATTTTTTTATTTTTTTTTTGTTCAGTACAATGCATCATTTTATCATCATCATCATCATTATCATCATAATGATGGGCAATAGATAAAATATTTAATTAAATTTCTTTTATTTTAAAGTTTGGTTTTCTGTAAGAAATCGACGTGATGAAACATAAACTAACAGTTTTAAAAGTTTGGTTTTCTGTAAGAAATCGACGTGATGAAACATAAACTAACATTCAAATCGAACTCAGCATTAGGCAGCTATCGATTTAATCAAAAGCGCTTTTTAAAATGTTTTGACACGCAGGCTTTCGTTATTTCGCACCCTAATATTACTGTAAATTGGACTTTCTAATAACATTTTATCTTATGATTATTTTAAAAAAATGGGGAAAGGGGATCTCTACTCAAAATTAAATAATACATAAAATTTCCTTTCAAAGGGTGTATCGCACTTAAAGTTTAACCCTCTGCCACAGACACCTTATTCATGGAACGTTACTACACACATGGCGTAAAAATTAGGTTTCCCTTTAAAAAATTTAAAAATCGACATTTTTTAAATTTTGACTTATTTATAACATGTTTACATACATTTTCAAAAACTAGATTGTTAAAAGAAGGGTTTAGACTTTCTGATTGTTTAAAGAAAGTTTCCAAAATTAATAAAAGTAATTAGTATTAATTATATGAAACTGCTTACTATGCCAGAACTAAGACAGTTTTCAGAGGCCATCGGCTGTGCCGGCAAAGAAGAATCTCCTAAAGTCAATAATTATAATGAATCATTATAATTAATTAATAATTATTAATGATAAAACACTTCACGGTGCAATTCTAAGGGCTGTTTTCCGAACTTGCCGAGTATTTTTTCTTCTTTTTTTCTTATATTCTTGTTATTTATGTAGTAACCAAGGATTTAAGAGCAAAGCTAAAATAAAATCAGTTAAAATTTGAATGCGTTTGTCAGTACAATAAATAACGCGATATTTTATCATATAAATGATTCAAGCAATCATATTTTTATAAATTAACTCTTTTTAGAAAGTCGATTATTGCAGAAACATTTGAAATAATCTACAAGTAAAACACACTAAGTGCACTAAGTGACTTAGTGCCTATTGCCAGATAAAACTTTAATTAAAATCAAATTGGTGCGTTTTGTATAGTGGGTAACTTGGCAGTCCACCTAGAAGTTAGTTTGGTTTACCTATACATAGATCTTCAAAAATTAACTACAGTGCTATTAAAATCCCATTTTTGCAAAAAAGTGACTTTGTGCCTTTTATTTGTAAGCCGACGATATAATATTATTTTTTGTTAGTTTTGACTTGGTAGGAAAATTTATTTAAATAACTTGATAGAAAAAAGAAAAAAAATATTTATAAGATACAATTAAAAACGTAATCATAAATAAACAACATAAACATAAAAATCAAAAAAAAAATATTATTTTGTGAAAAATCACTGTGCAACATATCAACTCCTCCGTTCAGATTTAGGGCTTTAACTGAATGTCCGAAAGGTACTGAGACGCGGAAAGCTGCAGTTAGTAGGAGTGGGGAGAAATCACAGATTGCATACTATCCAGGCGTAAAATCTGAGCCGTGTCTGTAGCTGTTAAATATTAATTTTCAAAAATTAGTTTTACCCTATTTTTTATTATTTTTTTTTTAATCTTTCATTACTAAAAAAAATGTGTTTTTTTTTTTGTCTTTTTCTAAAAAAAAATGGTTTATTTAGTATGCATGGATTTGAGTAATAAGTACAAAATAAATAAACAAATGCTCTCAAACCCACAAAAAAAAAACAACCACATATCTTCCAGAACAAAAGAACGCATATAGATAACCTTAAAGTAGTCATTTGGGTCTCAAATGTTTTTCAACTAGATTAGATCTTTGAAAAGCAGCACCCCTATATTGACGAAAATAGGCACATTTGAAGGTAATTTGGATAAAATATATTTGTATAGTAGTATCAACTGTTTTTTATGATAGCTAATAAATAATATTTGGTATAATCAAGAGATTCTGTCAATAGAGACAGGGTCGGACTGGATAGTATGTTTGCCTTACATTATACAATTATTTTTTTAATTATTTATTTTTATTTATTTATACTTTTTATTATAATATGGTGTTTTATGTCACAGAGTGCCCATCAACCATGTTAAGTACTTCAATCGTATTTATTATTCTATTTTTATCCATTGTTTAATGTTTTATACAAGCATCTTCAGCAAGTGTAAAACCATTAGATCTAATATAAAAATTAGTCCCAAATATGTTATTTTAAGTTGGCACCGTCGGTATTTGCTGACTTGATCCAAATTTAAAGGAGCTCAAATCTTTTAGTCAAAGAGCTGGTGACCACTTTTATTTCATTATTTGCTCCCAGCTGTATTTTGTATATATCTTAAAGTAAATTCAAATTAGGCTACTTGCAAATCGTCAGGTCCTGGATCGGGTTCCTTTAGATGTTAGAAGCCTCGATTGAAAAGGTGGTGAAATGGGGTCCCCGAAAAATATATTTTTAACTTACCGAGTCAAACACATTACATTTATTACATTTAGATTAGTCTATTTTCACAGTTTTACACAATTATTAACTAGGATTAGAGTTAAAAAAAGACTTTATATGACATATGTCAACACTAAAAACTCTCGAATCACTCTTTAATTTTCATTTAATCAAAATGTAATTTCATAAATTCTCATTTCTTCAAAAAATTAGGTATCACATATTTTAAAGGCACTTTTTAAAGACTGTTCTCACCCATTTGGCCCCAGAATTATTGTGTATAACTATGAAAATAGCTTAATCTGAATGTATTAAATGAAATATGTATGACTCGGCAATTAAAAAATAGATTTTTTGGTAGTTCATTGCCATAGCTTTTGGAGCTTCTAGCACCCAGAGGAACCGGATCCGGAGTCTAGCAATTTAAAAATAGCTTAATTTAAATGTACTTTAAGATATATATAAAATATAGCCGGGAGCAAAGATTGAAATAAAAATGGTCACCAGCTCTCCGACTAGTTTTTTAGTTATGTGGTCACAAATTATTTCGAGCAGACAAAACTAATTTTTTCGCCGCAAAATTTATAAAACGTCGAGTACTTACAAAAAAGCAATAAAAACATTTTTTTTCACTATTTTTTTTACTGACGCAGGTCTTTTCTAGGGGTTAGTTATAAGTACACTTAGTACCTTAGTTTGGACCACACAGCCTACTGATAAATAAACTCACAAATAGATAATTTCATATAATCATTTTGAAAACAAAGTCTGCTTTATACCGGGTGAGTTTTATTTATGTTTAACCCAAAAATTAATATTAATCTTTATTCGGTAAAAACTAAACTTTGGTTATTTATATAATTTTACATTGGCTATAAAATTTCGGATTTAATTGTTTTTACATACCTTATCTTCAAAGTACATCATAAATTTGGCATGAAATAAATAGCGAAAAAATACTCTACAAAAATGTTGTTTAGATGGACATTAAAAAATAGGAGTTCAGGAGAAAAAAAAACTGTTTTTTTAGCTGTAATTCGCTTTCACTTATCAATTTTTCATTTTAATATAAGTTTTATTTTTTTTTAAGTTTAAGTAAATAAAAACAAGGTAAATTATACACATCTCGTTTTTATACGATAAAAAACGAAAACAAAAAAAAAAGAATAGTAAAAAAGAACAATCAGTTTTTTATACAAAGATTTTTCAGCTGAATTCAAAAATATAAAAACTTACAGGGTGTTCATTTAAAATAAAAACATATTTATCCCACTTCCGGCGAAACCGGAACTGAAACAAAAAAAATTATCCGACATTTTATAGCCAATATAAAATTATATAAATCACCAAAGTATCGTTTTCATCGAATGAAGATTAATCCTAATTTTAGGAGGGGATATAAAACTCACCCGGTATGTATGTAAAGTTGGAAAAGTATTTTTAAAAGGAAAAACAGCGAAACTCAAAAGTTTAACCACTGCTTCAAGTAGTTTTACAAGAAGAGATAATTAGATATTGTATTCCGCAGTTGAAAATAAAGTATCCCGTTAAACTCGGAAGCTCATATTAATGCTGTTATAAAGTTTTATTGTTCATTACATGAATTTTTCAAAATTATACTTTTAATCTTTTAATTTAATATTATATACCATCTTCACTAATTAAATTTTTCGTCTTGAATTTTATTTTTATGCGCTGCAGCGCTATTTTGAAGAAGTTGATTAACAAAGTGCTCCGATGTTAAAATTCGGGGATTCGATTGGATATATCCGGATAGTTTAATCTAATAACTTTTCTACTCCTTTAAATATCTACTTTTCCATATCCGTAGTCTCCAATAACATAAAAGGGTTCCTTCATATTTGTATAACAAAATTTTTTACAGAGGTGACATTCATTCGGTTAACATAAGGCGTAAAAACGTAATAGACATACCTCGATATTACACCGCATTTTTTAAGCAATCTTTTCTGTACAACCTTGTAGACTTTTGCAATGGAACTGATTTTGATTTGAGATTTATACCGTTTATGAAATTTAAAAATCAACAAAAACTGTCTTTACTTTTAGAAGACTAATTTAATAAAATGAGTGGTCGAGAGGAGTACTCACATAATATGTTATATCCGGTTATATCTAATTATTTTTTTTTTGTGTTGCTGTTTATATTTTTCTATATATTTTTTTTATCTTTTTGTGTTATTGTAAGTTTCCGGATTCGCGGAAGACCAGACTTTTTGGATGTTGGAGGATAGAAAACTATTTAATAAAACAACCTAAGTTGTGTAACTTAATGGTAATATACATATAATTCAATATTTCTCCTTCCTCCGGAAAGAGCTGAGCGATATCCCTTTTATGTACTATTGGCATAAATAAACGTCTTTATTATTAATATTATTATTATTATTATAAATACGCCCAATATGCACTTGATTAACGACTTATTAACAAATCAGTGGTTTGGACACAAGATAGAAAAAAAACTTACCTACGAGTAGCCCATTACGTTTTTCTCACTAACAAGAAGTTAAAATCGTATTTTATTAATAATATTTTTGACTTTTATATGTGTGAATTCAAAAAATCATTCTTTTATGGAATACTCTATAAAATTAAGAATAGTAGTCTTGTGTCTAGGTGTCCACCTTAGGTAAGTGTCAGAACTTCGTATCCTTTAGCTGTAAAACGTTTTTTCTGTCTAGTTACGGTTTTTTTTGTATTGATTCTATTGATTTCATCTACCACTACTAAGTGTGCTTGATATAGTAATTTCCATTATTGTCGGCTTTTTTAATAAGTAAGGTCAACTTACCTAGGTGGTAGTGAGAAAAAGTAAATTTATTTATGCATTGATTAAAATGACTTTTACAATATGTTTTTCATTTTTATTTTTTAAAGATGTCAAGTTCCTAATCGAGTGCAAATAGTGCAGATTAGGGTTACTGGCAAATAAAGTTATTGATTAGGAATGTTTTGGTTTAGGGATAGTACAAAGTAGAGATTTGACGGATTAGGGTTGTTAAAGAGTAGGGCAATGAAGAGTAGGGCTATTATTCTATAAATTAATTATTTTATTTTTTAATTGAAGTATGTGCTGTGGCTAGTACTTGATTACAAAACAATGGTTAGCTAATACAATAGTTTACTAATTATAGCCATATTTAATATTATATCATAAATTTAGAAAAATCAACTTCAACTAAAAGTTTGGTCTATACCTAAAGCTGTCCAAAAATAATAAATGTGAGGCGGAGAGGAAAAAGGGACCACTTGTCCGCAATTTCCGGTTTTTAGTTATTAATATTTTTGAATTAGGCTCTAAATTCTGAACAATTTGGTGCAAAAATCATGTCTATGATTTTTTTTCTTTAAGTTACGGGCATTTGAATTTTATAAAATTAAAACGGACGCCCGTTTTTATTTTATAATGCCCGGGCGTTCTGAGAAAAACACAATTAAAAATTCAAAACAACACAGAATCTTTATTTTTTATTTAAGAAATAATTAAGGTATGAAACAAAAGGTTTCGTAATCGATTACAACTTGTAAAGGACAATAACTATAATAAATCGCAAAAATCCGAAAACGAAAATTTTGACCCAAACTACTAATTTCGACTGTACTGAAAAATTGACATCGCCGACAAGAGGTCCCTTTTTCCTTTCCGCGTCACAAATATAGAATTTTATCTTACAAAATAAAAATATTGTTACTAAATTACACAATTTAGGCATAATATGCTATATTCTTCTGTATAATTTTATATATTTATGCTAGTCTAGACGTCTATACATAAAATTCTAGAATAATTGCAAATGTGTTATTTTAATAGGTCCTTTTTCTGCGTTTTCCTAACTTGTACTAATTAATGAGTAATTATAATTACTCATTAATCAGTACAAGTTAATTAATTAAGTTATTAATTAATAAACTAAATTCATATTTGACAATTATTTAACATGAAAAATATTTTTTTGAGTTGTCAACTGGCTAATCGAGTGTGTAGAGACAGAAAAGGGTTATTGGGGAGTGAGGATGTTACGGAGTAGTGATTTTACGAAGTAAACTTGTTTTAGAGTAGAGATTTTGTGGAGTAAGAATGTTGGAAAGTGGGCAAATCGAGAGTAGGGATGCTAGTCTGTTCTATATTATAGCAGAGTAGTCTGGAGAAAGAAGGATATCATTTTAAAGGTTAGTTTTGGGCTAAACGAAAATAATATCAATCAAATTTCAATCAAATTTATTTAATAAAGTTTACAATATTTAAATTAACAAACGATGGTGATCCGCCTAAATTTAAAAAAAAAAAAAAATTTGTGTGCGAATCTTATTTAAAATACATGTTTTTGCAAACTTAATAATTAGACAGAATATATATTTATAAACTATTATTTTAATTATTATTTAAAATGTAACCTATATCAGTAGCGCAGAGGAAGAAGAAAGAAAATTATATTTACGATTTATATTTGAGGGACAATAAAATTTTTAATTTAAACTTATTTTTATGAGACGCAAAAGACTAAAAAATATTTTTAACTTCATTATATAAGGTTTCATATTGATTTGTAATGTATGAATAAAGTTGCTTTTTAAGTTTATTTAAATTTTTTATATTTTTTATTTCATTTGGAATTATATTATATAGCTTAGGACCCATATAAAATAAATATCTTTGTGTACCGGTTTTTTTATACAGGGGAATAGGTAGGTTAAAATTTTTGGCTGCCTTAGTTTGTTTATTATACATTTTTGAAAGTTGTCCTTTATTTTTATGAGCCCATAAAATTATTTGATAAAAATATATTTGCCTAATTGAAAGCAGCTTGTTTTCCCTAAAGAGCAGTTCAGTAGAAAATCTTTTGTTTTTTTTTAACATAATTTTTAAAATTAACTTTTGAGTAATTTCTAGATCATGAAGGTTGTTGTCTTGCAGCCCGCCCCATACACAAATACAGTACCTGAGCAATGACTCAACTAGAGCTCTATAAACTGTTATTAACAATTTTTTACTCAGTATATCCCGGAGCTGGTAAAACTTATGAATGGTCCTTCTCAGTCTGTTTTGTAGATATTCAGTGTGCTGGTTCCATTTGAAGTGCTGGTCAATCATGACTCCAAGATATTTTATACATGATGATTTTTTTACTATTGGGCAATTACAACTTGTTTGATTACAGTCATCTTGGTGAATTTTCAAAATGAAATTATTAGGTTGAAAAGCAGCAGACAATGAAAAAGTTAAAAATGTAGTTTTATCTACATTTAGACTGAGAAGGCTCGTATCCAGCCAAATTTTGATCAATTTTAAGCCCTCTTCTGCATTTTTGAAAACATCATCCCATGAATCACCTGCAAATACGACTCCAGTGTCATCAGCATAAGAGAACGTCTCACCGTTTAAATCAATTATACTGTAAATAGAATTAATGTAAATCAAAAATAATATGGGTCCCAAAACAGTACCTTGTGGGACGCCCCTCGTGATTGCCAAGGGGTCACTTAAAGTATCATTAATTTTTACACGCTGTAAACGTTCAAACAAATAATTTTTAAACAGTGAGAGTGCAATGCCTCTTATGCCGATGTCCTGTAATCTTTCTAATAGCAACCCATGATCCACAGTGTCAAACGCTTTGGCAAGGTCTAGAAACACAGCCAAGCATTTTTTGTTTGTATTGAAGTTATGAATTATAGTTTTTGCAAATTCAATAACTGCATTTTCTGTGCTTATGCCTTTTCTAAAACCAAATTGTCTGACACTTAGGATACTATTAATTTCCAGGTAATTCATGAGTCGTTCCTTTATACACTGCTCAAGGATTTTAGCGAAGTTATTGATCAACGAGATAGGTCTGTAATTGGTTGTTAATATTTTATTGCCCGACTTAAATATGGGGATGACTGTAGACTCCTTCATGGCTCTAGGCATTTTACCAGTTACTAAAATTAAATTCATAATATGACATAACGGTTTTATTATGTTTTTGTATGTTTTTTTAATAAGTTTTGCAGAAAACCCATCCGGCCCTGATGCTGAACCGCTGTTTAGGTTGAAAATATGCTTTACAATTTCGTTTTCTAAAATTGGTGTCAAAAATAAAGAGTCAGAAATATTTTTTTGTTTTGTTTTAATTTTTTTATTACCTTTCTTAATTTTTTTTATCATTTTTTCCCCTACATTAATAAAAAAACTGTTAAAAAAATTTGCCTTATTCTTATCGCCTATTATATCTTTATCTTCACCGTCCACAATGCTATATTTCTGAGGATTTAGTTTTTTTTCATTGTTTGATGCCTGGTCAATTATACTCCAAATTTTCTTATAATTATTTTTTGCTTGATCTAATTTATTCCTATAGTAATCATTTTTAGTTTTTGTGATAAGTTTGTTTAGAAAATTTCTATATGTTTTATACTCCAAGTTTAGCTCTTCAGAATAATTTTTAATTAGATTTTTTTTCAACGTGTCTCTATGCCGTATCGAGTTTATTAAACCAATAGTTATCCAAGGCTTTAATTTATTATTTTTATTATTTTTAATAATAACCTTTCTTGTGCATAAATCAACATGGGTTGTAAGTAGTTTAATGAATTCGTTATATGATAATTCTGGGTGCTTATTTTCTAATACTTTTGACCAGTCTTCATTCTGCAAATCTCTTTCTAATTGTAAAAAGTCAATTTTTTCAAAAAAATTTATATTTTCGTTAGATTGGGAAGTATTTTTTTTACAGTTATTTTGAGATATTCTCAGAAATATAGCATCATGATCAGTCATGGAGGTTTCAAATACATAGGGTGATAAAGCTATGGACTTTTGAATTTTATTACTTTTACAGCCAACAAAAAAAATGATCAATACAGCTCGGTTTTTCATTAGATTTGGTTCTTGTTGGTACATTTATTTGTGCGAACATGCCTTGTTCGTAAAAATTGTTTATATAATTACTTACGGTCTTATTTTTTCGATCCAATAGATCAAGATTAAGGTCCCCACAAGCTAGTTCAATATCATTCTTTGTCAACTGATGGTAATACAATTCTAAATCCTCGACAAACTTTTTTTCATCAGAGCCATAGGGCCTGTAGCCTGCTAATAAACCAAAAGAAAAATTTAAATGTTTAAAAGTTAACCTTAAAAAATTAATGCTACCTAATGTTACTTTTTCTACATTTGCATTTATTGA
Organism: Brachypterus glaber; assembly: GCA_958510825.1. Taxonomy (NCBI): domain Eukaryota; kingdom Metazoa; phylum Arthropoda; class Insecta; order Coleoptera; family Kateretidae; genus Brachypterus; species Brachypterus glaber. Next base: position 19,767,977 of record OY294049.1, read on the forward strand.
ATTTTTTATATAGACAATGGTCCCATCATTTTGGTTAAATCTTGACTCGTTATAAATAGTTGTAAAATTGTTAATATTATAGTTTTTAGTGTCTTTTACCTCCCATGTTTCTGATAAAATAATAATGTCAATATAATTTATAGATAAGTAATTCAAAATTGTTAATAACTCATTAAAATTTGCATTTATTGATCGTATATTAAAATGAATAATATTAAGTAATCTGCTTTCATGTATTACCTCTGAAAATTTTTTTATGTCACTAATAATTGTTGTTACATTTTTTCCCCTTTCCTCCTCTTCACTAATTAAGTTAACATTCATAAAATTATTTTTTTTTTTTTTTTTTTTAAATTATTGTTCCAGCCTAATTTTAAAAATAAAAAATAAACAAAAACAATTTGCTTACTTACTAAAGTTATATATGTTTTTGTTTAAAAAAATGCAAAATGATGAAAAGAATTATAAAAAACTGCTTAATAAGTTTATTTGTTAATTTTGATCAAAATAATTATTCCTTAACAATTTTTGTGTTATCGTAAACGTGGCAACAATTCTAACGTGCTAAATGCCTCTATCTTATCTAAAAAAGTAATGTTTTTTTGTTTATCTGAACATCAACATAACATTTGGAATGTATAATAAAAAGACTGTACAATATTAATTAAATGTATTTATTTAACACAACAGCTTAAAAGTGTCTTAAAACCTTTTTATGAAAATAAAGGTATATAGAACATTAAATTACTAGTCTGGGGTTACACTGTCCCATGGGACTGCAGGCTTTAGGTTACTATACTATAACCTTGGAGCTGCTCGATTGCTTTACAATAATATTAGTATACATACATACCTCAAAAACAACTCGATAATCTTACTGCAAACTTGTCTGATAAGTCCAATGCACATTGTTTAATACACAATGTTAATTTAACACCCTTTTAAATCCGTAAAAATTAACAACAAAACAACAAAATATTTTAATTTTACAGTCAAGCGCAGTCAACACATCACAATACACAGCCCTTGACCCCACAGAAGAAGTTGTTTTTGTTTTGAAATCATATGAAACTTGACACGAACCATCGTTAGGTGTAATGTTGCCAAATCGTGCATTGAAATATCTCAAAATTCGTAATTAAAATAATTAAAGTATGTTCCGAGATGTAAAACCGGCTGAGTATTTATTTTTTATGAATCTATAAGCATGTAAACTCAGGCGATTTAGCTCAAAATACGATACCACCATTTCTTTCAAGAATACGTCATAATGCACAAGCCTCACTTGTTTACACATCCAGCTAAAAACCTATTGTATACAGTAAAATTATCTTTTGTGATAATTACACCAAGTAAGCTGTAAACAGTTTCTTAGTAATTGAGAGTCTTCGAATCAGAGAATTGTGTATCAGATGATTTTACGTGTTGCTAAACTTTTTTATTTGAAAAAACTATATCATGATATTATATCAGAAATAGTTTAGAAAGTTTAACTGGAATATTAGCATACCCTCTCAACTTATTTAAATTATAGGCAAAATGGAAAAATCTTATTAACATTTATCTTTTCAACTTCTTCCTAGCGTAAAACCTGTATAAATATTCCGGTACAGCGAATATACTCGCATATATATTCCGTGTTTTGAATTAATGGGATTGAGCCGAATACATATAAATCAAATACAGCAAAATCAATATAGGTAATTTCGGTATAAGATCACTAGATTTTCCCTTAGAATACTTGGGATGAGTGTTGCGGACAGCCCGGAAAACCTCTTACCATGCAGATTGCTTTTCGAGGATATTGCAAATTATGAATTTTTCATGCATGCTTTTGAAAAACGGTTTTTAATATACTTATATTGTTATACACTGTCGACCGCAACTATGAATATGAAGTTTTTCTTTTTAAATTGTACATTAAAAAGAAAATGATCTGGTTGGAGCACGGTGGGAAATTTTTCAAATCTAACAAGACAAAAATAGCAAAACCAACTTCTAAAAAAACGGATTAAAGTATTATTAAGGCAAATGTGTAATTCTGGACACAAAGTTTGGATTCATCAGTCCAACAAAAAGTTCCTATAAACATATGTCTAAAAATGCGCCATAAGGGAGCTACGCCCCTTTGAAATTGGCTAAAAAAATCGTTTTTTTTAATAACTCAGGAACCCTTTGAGATATGTTAACGAGGTTTTGCACGTGAATTAATCCTAATAAGGCCCGTCTTTGTATGTCATTTTCACGTACTTATTTAAACCAGGGGTGTGCAAAAACGGGGGGGCCTTATCAGTTTTTTGTCCCAAACTTTTTTCTGTGTAACTTTTTTGCAATTTTATTTTTGAAATATGATTCCTCAGGTCAAAATACATAAAAAAGGTAAAAAAGGTAAAGGTAAAGGTACTCTTGTTGTAATACTGTAGGATCAACCGTTTTCGAGAAAAGTTCATTTGAGGACGAAAAATTAAATACTAAAATGTCGAAAACCAAAATTTTAATGATGCAATGTTATTCTACATCAAAAACTAAGAAAAAAAGTTTCCATACATGTAGGTCGAAAAAACGCTTTTAAAGCTACCATAGCCCTTTAAAAATGGAGCTATGGTCTCCTAAATATGCACCATTAGGATTGGTTTTTGGAAGTACCTGTATATGAGGTTTTTTTCTTAGTTTTTAAAATTTTTTAAAAATTTTGGTTTTCAACATTTTAGTATTTAATTTTTTGTCCTCGAATTGTGGAATTTCACCTTCAAATGAATTTTTCTCGAAAACGGTTAATCCTACAGTATTACAACAAGAGTACCTTTTTTATGTATTTTGACCTGAGAAATCATATTTCAAAAATAAAATTGCAAAAAAAGTTACACAGAAAAAAGTTTGGGACAAAAAACTGATAAGCCCTCCCCGTTTCGCACACCCCTGGTTGAAATAAGTACATGAAAATAACACATAAAAACGAACCTTGGTAGGATTAGTTGACGTGCGAAACCTCGTTGATATATCTCAAAGGGTTCCTGAGTTATTAAATAAAAACCGATTTTTTTAGCCACTTTCAAAGGGGCGTAGCTCCCTTATGACGCATTTTTAGACATATAATTATAGGAACTTTTTGTCATATTTTATGATGTAGAATCATCTGTTAAATTTTCAACGCTATTTCAAATACACCGTGTATATATATTTTTTCTGACATTTCAACATGGATAATGGATATTTCAAAATTAGTTGTCAACAAATACTAAAAATACAATACATAGAAAGGTTTATTCAGTGAAAGTATAGGTTTGTTCAATTCATTTTTAACTATAAATCGACTAGACCGGGATATAGGTATGATTATTTCCCAAGCGAGATAGTATTTAATCTCGCTATTTAAGAGCGATTAAATAACATCTCGCTATTAAGAAAAGTTATTATGCCGATAGCTCAGAATTACCAAAAATACAGCTGCTGGTTTTATTTACATTTTTTTCAGGAAATGATCTTAAAATATACTTCACCTAATAATTAAAAAAAAAACTACAAGCAGCTTTATTTTTGGTAATTTTGCTTTTTATAATGAATTATTAAATTTTAAACATTTTCTCACAAAACATTACATATTACTTATATTACTTTTAGCAATTTAGGCAAATATAAAAAAAATCGACCGGATCGATAGTTTTTTTTACGTTTTTTCGTTTTTATGGTGTGTTTAACCAATTTATGAAAAAAAAATGAGGGGTCGGAAACAAAAAGTTAAAATTTGCAATAAACCACCGTGCTTTTTCTATGTGTAGGTAAAGCGAAAAGCCATTTATTCAAAAAATAAAACAGTAAAAGCTTTTACCAGTTAAATTCATATGTTCGTCTAATTTTTTACCAATTTTGTGTATTCGCAGTTGTGGGGTAATTGAAAATTTAATTATTGATAACATCAATTTCAACAGGATGCTCTATATATTAGCTGATTCGGTGAAAATGGACGGAATGCTATTAACACTAAAAAGAAAATTACACCGATATGCGTTATATAGGAATTTTCATTCTAAAACGATACCCCATTAAAAATAATTACAATTCTTTACTGGCATTTAATTGACAGGAAATTTAGGTATTTTTATAGGAAACTGGCTTTTTTTTAGATGGGCGCTTTGGGATAGAATTTCTCTCACATTTTTTAAATTTTGATTTAAAGCATGCATGGGCGTAATTTCATATGACAAAAAATTAATTAAAAAAAAATCATCAACTTGCAAACAAAATTTTGTGCCACTCTGGTTAAGTGCCAAGAGTTGACAAAAATGACAATGCAAGATATATTAAAGCTAATTTTTAAAATATAGATGCTTTACTGAAAAAACAACCTGGTTGGGGCAAACAAGCTGAATTTTGACAAAAAATTACGGCATACTGTTTGTGTATTGTAAAAATGTAATTTAATCGGTTGTAATTAATTGTACATGTAATGACACCTAACGTTTTCAAGTGCATATTAGCTAAATTTTTTAATTTTTCTGTTCTAAATTAATCGTAAATAGCGGTTATAACTTGGGATTAAATTGGATTAAACAAATATTAGAAGAAGCAAGAAAAATGTGAAGATATTGGTTTACAAAAATTTCTTTGGCGTGTATCTATGGTTTATATGTCTTATCGTAATTAATGGAGAGCTCCTAGCACAAGCTTACAAAAACTCACCAATAAATAAATAAATAATAAATAAATAACTAAGGTAAAACACCCAATAGTTGACACTACCCCAATAGTTAACAGTTTTAAATAAAACAACCTAAAATAAGATTACATTACATTTATTGAGGCGAAATAAATAATAAATGGGCACCTAGTACCATCTAGTCTTAGAATTTACAACTGAAGATCACGTGATGAGTTGCGTTTTAATATGGCACGCAATTTTTTAGTGGAGTGTTTTTGTTCGCATTTTTTTTACAGTTTCTTAAGACAGGTGCTAAGAAATTGAGTGGTTTTAATTTTCAGTATTTAGTGAATAATACGTATTTATGCACGCTAATCTTAATTACAGGCTTTTATGGGTTCAAATCAAACTTTTTCTGATTATTTACAACTCAATAAGACAGTTTTAGCTTTTTACATAGGGGGTGTCAACCACTAGATTAAAAAATCAACAAATTTCAATACTTGACAGCTAATTTTACGGCTCGTGGGGATCGTTTAAAATACTGTATTATACACCTCAGGGTGACCACAGGTTTTTTCAAATTAAGATTCCCTCATTTTTTCCTGATTCTTCCCTGATTTTTTCACGATGCTTTCCTTATTCTTCTCTGAACTCCCTGATAAAAATTAAAAATTTTCCCTGATTTTAGTACAGATCATGAACGTAGAGATACACAAAAGTTTTTGAAGCCAATATTCGTAAAAAAATTGAACATCCTGTTTTATTTTTGAGTTATGATTTTTTATTTTTTTCAACTTTTTTTCTGTAAAACTGATCTATGGATTGGTAGAACTCTATGAATAAAAACTTGTTTTAGTAATAGTTTATCATGTACACCACAGCTTTTTTTCAGTTTCCCTGATTTTTTACAGTTGATCAAATTACCTGATTTTTCCCTTGTTTCCCTGTTTTCCCTGATCTGTGGACACCTGCACATTTAATTAAGATCTAAATGTGGATGGGTGTTTTAAGATAAAATGAATGTTTTTTTTTATAATTTCAATAAAAAAATAAAATATATCAAAGTATTTTAACTAAAATGCTCATCTCTTATTTTTCGTATTTTGCTAAGAACTTCACTTCAGTTTTGTAAGTTATTGTACAATTCTGGTTAACCTCTAGTCGCAAAGCATTTAGATATAAGATAAGATTTAGAGCTTTAAAGTTAATAGGAAAGTTTATGTCAACTATTGGTTAAAATACTGTCAACTATTGGTGCTTTGATATCGTTTTGTAAAACTTGATGAATTTAAATAAAAATATAACTTTACTGGCATTCTTTTTAATAAAAACAGTAATTTATAAGTTACATTTTTAAAGCATTATGCTTTTAAAGTAATATTTCTTTTAAAATAAAAGAAAAATATGTTATGTCGACCATTAGATATGTTATATGTCAACTATTGGTAAATTAATTTATTACCCCTGTCAACTTAACAATTTTTACAGGGTCTACAAAAAAATTAAAAATATTTGTTTGTATTTCACATTCAAACATTTTGGTACTAATATAAAAATAAAATATCTAACTAAACACATGTATTCAATAAAATATTAAAAAAAATTCTTAGATAAAATTTTAATTAAAAAACATTATAGAATTTTTCGTAGACTGTCAACTATTGGGTGTTTTACCTTAATAAAAGGTGATGTGAGGACTAAAAGTTTTTAAGTAAGTTAAAAAAGCTAAGTGGTTATTTTGGATAACTGAATGTACAATCATGGACAAATAAATATATCGTTGTTTTAACCAAATATTTTTTATTGAGATGGTGAGTATCTAGTAACATTTTTGAAAAAAATATGTTATATCAAAATAAGTATTTAAATTTTTGTGCAAAACGCGCGATTTCTTAAATCATGAGAAAGTTATCCCTTTGTGTTTTTATAATTAAATAATGAGCCAATATTAATAGCAGAATCATTCTGCCAGAATGTTTCTTCAGTTTTTGAATTAAAAATAAATCTTTATAAATTAAATAAATCAATCAGCAGCTCTATTTATTAATTTCTAGCCACTAATTTTAGAAGTGTTTTCTTTAAAAAGATCTGCTCCTAAACGACTGCGTATATTTTTTGTTTTAGTTTGAAAAACTTAAACTCTAACATAGACATATATGTGTTTTTTTAATGACCTTATTTCTGAATAACCCTGTATAGTGCGGTGCAAAAGTCTTTTGACTTTTGAACGAGTAGAGATATCGACTTTAAATTTTTAACACGCAAATAAAATAAACTAAACTATCTTTTTGAATATATTTAATATTTGTAACTTTTAAAATGTGGTCAGGGGGCATAGGAGGGATTTTTTTAAATGGAATTTTTTAAAAAATATGTTATATCAGAATAATAATTTAATTAATTTTTTTGTGCAAAAGACTCGAGAATTTTAAAATCATGAAAAAGTAACCCTGTGTTTTTTTATATAAATAAAGAATGAGCAAATATCAACAGCAGAATCATTCTGCCAGAATATTTCTTTAGTTTTTAAATTAGAACTAAATCTTTACAAACTAAAATAATCAATTTGGAAACATTGCTGTTTATTCATTTTTAGCCAGTGGCGTATTAATTTTAGTAGTGTTTTTTTTTTTAATCTGCTTTTAAACGACTGCGTATATTTTTTGTTTTAGTTTGGAAAAACTAAACTCTAACATGGACCTATAGTATATTCAACTTCAATATGAAGTAGAAGTAGATAAAAGATTCGCGCACGCGGCAGCGCGTGGTTTCATTGGTTAAAACACTCGAATTTTGCGAGAGTAGGGATGTAGAAAATTACAAGTCAGTACGTGAGCACTTGCGATGAAGCGTGCAATGCATTGTAATGAACCCTTATATAGAAATATTTTGTTTTGAATCCTACCCTGTCACTAAATCCGTCGTTGTCACGTGCGTATGTTTGCACTTACTTCATTTTGAAGTTGAATATACTATATATGTGTCTTTTTTAATGATTCTATTTCTTTCTATATGAGAATTTGTCTTCACTGTGTATTTTTTTTATCTGGATTCGGTTTAATTTTTAATTAAAATGTTTATAAAAATGTTTAATTTTCATTTTAAAATCAGTTATCTTAAAATTTGCCTTGTACATGACTTCTCCAGAAAAGGTTTCCATAAATTACTTTAGACTTAGTATTTTATAATTTAAATTTCCGTAGTAAAACTAAGAGATAAGTAATATCGATTCTAATTTATAATTTATGGTTATTAAATTTGTAAGTTATCCTTGTCAAAAGAAGAAATTGAATAACGCTGGCTCACAAAAAAAAGTTCGGATACTAATTGTAATAGTTTGGCAATAATTTGGTACCAATAAATATTAGAATTAAACCGCTACTGAGTTATGAAATGATAAATATCCTAAAAATTATCCCTTAAAAGTGGCCCAGCTTCTTTAGGAAGTAATTAAGCACAAATGTTTATAGACTTTTTTTCTAAGTTTTCGACGTAAAATACTCTAAAGTATATTTTTAGCATCTCGTACTTTGTACAAAATATCAATCAACGATTTTTTATTTTTGGTTTTAAATTAATAGGTTCGTTATGAAAAAAGTAGGTATATACAGGGTGTTCCGTGAGGAAAGGGAAATATATAAAGGGTGTGTTCTAGAGGTCAAAATAAGAAAAAAAGTTCCCATAAACATATGTCCAAAAACGACTCGTAAGGGAGCTACGCCCCTTCAAAGGGGTACCAAAATTTCGATTTTTTATTAATAACTTAGAAACCCTTTGTATTATAGCATAGAGTTTTAGCAAATGATCTATGCTTTATAAGGCCTATTAGCCAATGGCATTTGCATGTAGTTAATCTGACCAGGGGCGTCCGTAATGGGGGGTCTAATCCATTTTTTGCCCCAAACTTTTTCTGCTTCTTTTTTTTGGGTTTATTTTTAGAATAGTATTACTAAGATAAAAACACTGATACTGGTTGTAATACCATAGGATTAACCGTTTTCGAGAAAAATACAATTAAAGGCAAAATTGCACCTTTCGAAAACCAAAAAAATAAACATTAAAATTAAAAAAAAAACAAAATTTCAATGGCGTGGGGTTACTGTACACCAACAACTAAGAAAAAAGTATTTAAATACGTAATTCCAAAAATCAATGCTAGAGGAGTTATGGTCTCCAAAATTTTAAAGGGTCATGTTACCTTTAAAAGCGATTTGCGGACATACACGTACAAAACTGTTTTTCTTAGCTTTCAATGTAGAATTACCCTGCATTATTAAAATTTAGGTTTTTAACATTCTAGCGTTTAATTTTTGACGTATAATTTTGCCTTTAATTGTATTTTTCTCGAAAACGGTTAATCCTATGGTATTGCAACAAGAATACCTTTTTAATGTATTGTTACCTTAGTAATACTATTCTAAAAATAAATCCTCAAAAAAGTTAAGCATAAAAAAGTTTGGGGCAAAAAAGTGATAAGGCCGCCCCTGGTTAAATTAACTACATGCAAATACATTGGCTGATAGGTCTTATAAAGCATAGATCACATGCTAAATCTCGATGCTATAAGACAAAGGGATCCTAAGTTATTAATAAAAAAATCGAAATTTTGGTACCCCTTTAAAAGTGCGTAGGTCCCTAAACGAGTCGTTTCTGGACATATATTTATGGGAACTTTTTTTCATATTTTGACCTCTAGAGCACATCCTTTAAATATTTGCCTTTCCTCACGGAACACCCTGTATAAAAAAACTAAACTAACTAAAAGTTTGTTACAGCCAACCGTGAAACAAAAGCTGGGTCATTCCGCGTCAACTGCTACCACAGGATCAAAAATTAAATATTAATATTATATATTTATTTATATATTGGGTAAGGTTTTAGTATAAAATTCATCCAGCATTTCCAAAACTGTTGTGGTGAAATACTAAGTACTACTAAGAAACTTATAAAGTAGCCAAAATTTAAAGTCTAGGGCCCCTAAACGGCCCTTAAATGAACCAAACCACGATCAACTGCAAAAAAATTTTGGAGTACACAGGGTTATTCAGAAATAAGTCCGAGAAATTTAAGAGGTATAAAGGATGGTCCGGAAATGAGTCCTAAGGGAGCTGCGGCCCTTCGAAGATGGACATATTGAATGGGGAACAAAAGAAACACCAATAAAATTTTAATGCTTCAGGGCAATTCTTCACTTAAAACTAAACTAAAAAGTATTCTTCACCAAAACACCTAAATTTAATATCAAAGGAGTTATAACCTTTTAAAAAGTAACATTTTTAGTGACACAAAATGTTACTTCCTCTTAATTGAATTTTTTTTTGAAAACGGTTGCACCTACAGTGTTACACTATATGACATTTTTTATGTATTTTTATTGAAGGAATCTATATTTATTACAGTAAATCAAAAAAAAAAATACACATAAAAAACTTTGGGGCAAAAATGTGTTAAGCCTCAGATATTTTGTCCGTCTAGGCACGTCTCTGGATAAATTCAAAAAAAAAATTAACATAAACTTATTGCCCTTATTAATATTAGTATACATGCAAAAGCTCGTAGCTCTAGCTTAAAGGGTATAAGAGGTATTAATTAAAAACCTTATTTTTATTACAATTTTAAAGAGCGTTGCTCCCTTAGGACTCATTTCCGGACCAACATTTATAGGAACTTATTTTCATATTTTTTAACGTAGAATCACTTCTTAAATTTTTCGAACTTATTTATGAATAACCCTGTATTACCCTATAGAAGAATAATTTAACGTATAGGTAGTTTTCACAAAAGTTTGAAATTTGGTGGCCACTCTCACTCTCACACACTAATTGCATAAGGGTACTTCGAAATTTCGTAGCATACGTAATTCGCACATAAGCTGTATTATTTTTATTATTATTATTAAATTTATTAGTAAACTAAAGGATGCAAAAAAGTGCCTGTAAGGATTATAACCTGAAATAAAAATAACTATCGAGTAATTTTCTGGGACCTAAATTAAGGTGTACGAATGTAACATACGTAACAACGGAATGTCCCATGATGTGTGCTTTTTTAAGGTTGAAGCTACCCTGCGAAAGGTACACCCCGGCATTCAACAGTGTGGGATATGGCCTATTTATATGTAGTACAAATTATTAATTAGCAATTTTAAAGACACATCTATGCCCCAGGCGGGGTTCAAGCCCGCGACCTCGGCATTACAAAGCGAACACGCTGCGCCTACTCCACCGCGGCCGGTTGTGGTATTAAAAGAAAAGTGTTACATTTTTCTATCAACGGTTTAAAAAATTCCTATTTGACTGTTTTCTTTTTAGTACGTGTCTGTATGGTAAATGTCTCTTTCGTCCGAAGTTAAACTCATTTAACGATGATAAAATGTTTCACATAATAATAAAGCATTTAATTCAAAACTGGCAATTTGTTTAACTATTTTATGAGTTTAGTTTTAGACAAAATACTGTGTGATAAAAAGTGATTAGGTGTATAATTATTTGTACAATATCTTATAATAGTATATTGTTTTACTAAGAGGAAAAGTGAAGCTTTTTTTTACTAGTCTGTAGAATTTACGGACGACGCAAAGCGGAGTCCGGAAACTACAGGCGAGAAAAAAAAGCACTTTTCCTCTGAGTGAAACATACTATTTTTTCTTCAAGCATCCTATAAATATTTTTTAAAATATTAATTTTTGAATTTAATTTATTCAGTAATAAAGTATGTTTTTTTATTAAAATAGTCCAATAAAACCCTTTCGAAATAAACTTAAGCCTTCCTTAGCTTATTTTAAATTTTTTTCGTAGGCTAAATCGTACACTTTTCGCGATTTCGATGGTAACTTGTCTAATGTAGCATTTGCAATTTCGGAGAGATTTGTAGCTGTATAAACCATATATTCTTCTTCAATAATTTTTAATCAATTTCACACAAGGTTTTTGCACAGAATCTTGAGTCAACCACCTGTTTACATAATAAACAAACAAGTTTGAAGTAAGGCTGTCATCAAAGTCAAAGAGTGCTGCCGCCAATGGTGGTTTTGCTAACTAATTTTTTTTTACGGCGTACAACAATGAACTCATTTTTTTACTGTAAAAAAATAGATCACTTCTAACTAGTGTGTTCAGTTATAAAATATGAACATTTTAGTACGCTTGAAGAAAAATACTATTTTTAATATTACATATTACTATTATTATTATAATTATTTTTATTATTATAATTATTATTATTATTATTATTATTATGTAAATACTAAAAATTTACGAAAATGAAACCAAACACCTCTTTTTCGTGAACCTAAAATTGGCAAATTTGGTGAAGGCGCTAATACACTTCTTTAGGAAAAAAGTTGGACACTTAACCTTAGCGACGTCGCGACGTGACACACATGTGGGTCATACTGGGTTTTATTAGTACACGTGCGTGCCCACCGGTGGGTTGTAAAAATCTAAGTTTATTTCAAAGGAGTACAGATGTAAGACCAATATAGCTAAATTACGGCCTACAAAAGTAACACGGCAAAACCCAACGTGACCCACCGGTGGGCCACGGCATCACGAACGTGTTAAAATTGTTTTGTTTAAATTGGATAATTAAAACTTGTCAGTGTTGATTTTTATGTCTAATATTATTCATTTTGCCAAGTCAAATTGACTTTTAAGTTAAAACTTGTGAAATTATTTGGCAGACTAACATCTCTACTCTAAATTTCTCTACTCCCTAACATCCCTACTCCATAACATCCCTACTCCACAACAACTCTACTCCGTAACATCTCTACTCCATAACATCTCTACTCCGTAACAACTCTACTCCACACTATATGCACTTTATTAGCCACTTAATAATAAACGAGCAGTTCAAAGAACAAAGAATCTTCTTCTTCTATATTATTTTATTTTTTTCCTAGAAAACGTTTATCTTTAAATGTAAATCTAGAACAATCATAAATGAATTATTCTAAAAGCAACAATGACCGCTTACTCTTAACATGCACTAATATGTAAGTAATTAATAAACTGAATTCATTTTTGACAGTGACTTAGCATGACAAATATTCTTTTGAGTTAAGACAAGTGGCTAATCGAGTGTCTATAGTGTGTAGTAGAGTTGTTACGGAGTAGAAATGTTATGGAGTAGAGATGTTACGGAGTAGAGTTGTTGTGGAGTAGGGTTGTTGTGGAGTAGGGATGTTAGGGAGTAGAGAAATTTAGAGTAGAGATGTTAGTCTGTTAACCTACATTAAAAATTCTTAATTACCACTGAAAAAAATAAAAATTGGCTTACAGGTTTCTTTATGCGTCCATTTTTTCCGATATATGTGTTTATAAAATATTACAAATATTTCATCAGCCTATTTTCCAACGATTGTACCGAGTGATATTGGTAGACTGCAGTTTCGGGCTACTAGCCTTCTATGATTTGTTTATAGTATATTCAAAATGAAGTAAGTGTAAAGAAACGCAAGTGACAACAACGGATTTAGTGACAGGGTAGGACTCAAAACAAAATATTTATATATATATATATATATACCGGTCCATTGCAATGCATTTTACACTTCATCGCAAGTGCTCATGTACTGACCTGTTTAATTGTCTACATCCCTACTCTCGCAACATTCGAGTGTTTTAACCAATGAATCCACGCGCCAGCTGCCGCATCCGCGATTATTTTATTTACTTCTACTGAATCTTGAAGTTGAATATACTATACTGTTTTATGGGAAATTTAAGTGAATATTTATCAAAAATATACCCTTTAAATTTTTACACTCTATGGTAATTATTTTGGATATGCTAGAGGTAGGTACCTGCAATTTTAATCATAACTTGTTATGCAAGGAGTTTCTTCCATATTTTAGTTTTGTTGAAAAAAAAGTTATTATAAAAAATATATAATATATTATGTTTTCATGTAAAGTTTCCAAAACTATAGACAATAATAATTTATCTTTGTCAGGCCGAATAAATTTTAGTAATTAAGTTTAGTATTAATCTAACTTTAGTGCACTGAGAAAATTATCAAAGCCGATTACGTAACGCAAATTGTACCAAAATTCATACACTTCATACCCGGGTTCCCGCGTTATTAAAGGCTGTAGAGATTTTATATTTTGGCTACCCCCCCTAACATACCCCCTATTTGGGGGGTAGCCAAAATACGAAATCTCTACAACCTTAAATAACCCTAGAAATGGGGTATGAAGTGTATGAATTTTGGTATTACTACTATTACTAATCAAAATTTTGATATTATTTATGGATTGTTATTTTATGAATTAGTAACAATTTTTTTAAGTTTAAAAACTGGATCTATAACTTATTAAAAATGTACCTTACTATAAAAATTCTACAGATAATCCATCAATTTTGTATATTAAAATTCATATCCCCTGCACAGTGTGCAGTGTGCAGTGCACATACAGCATACCTTTTATTAAACTAAATAATATGTCGGGACTGGCGTCTCGGCCACAACAGAATACAGATTTTAATTTGGCAGTGTATAGAATACGATAAGATGATCTGTATAGAGGAAAGTTGCCTAATTTCGGATACCATTTACAATGTATTCAATATTTAATAGTCTGTATTCTTTTTGATATTTTTTTTAAATATCAACATACAACTTGTTATAGCGAAACATAATTTATTATGAAAACAAATTTATTACAGTTAATTTTTTTTCCAAAAACACGGTTAAAAAAACTTAGCGCATTTTTGTGCATTTAAAAAAGGGTTCCTAATTTCGGACATATCCGATTTTTTTTTTTTTCAAGAATAGATCTGGATTCCATTGCTTACGTTTATTGTTATTCCTTGACATTTTAGAAGTATTTTAACCATTAGGCGATTTTTTACGAATACTATAGAAGCCATAATTTTAGATTCTCAATTTCGAGTATCTTAAGTAATTTTCTCTTTTTCAGAATTGTGTATCTTAGTTTGTTGTATCATTATATTAATTATAATTAATGGTTCCTTATCCTGAATACCAATTATCTTTCTGATATTAGAAATTGGAAATCAAATGCACAAAAATAATTTCTTGTTGTTCTTGTTCTATAAATGTATGTTATATTTTTTCTTGTTTTATTAGAAAATAATTAAAGAATAAAGTAAATCTTTTTTTTTGCCAACGTTTCGGTCTTTATTGTAAGGCCATCTTCAGGGCTTGTTAAATAAATATTGTAAAGTTACATAAAAAATATTGAGTAAAAAATATAAATTGATGACATTGAAGGAAAAAATAATTGGAAATTAAAAAAAACGATTTTTTTTAATCTTTAATTATTTTCTGTTCTAATAAAACAAGAAAAAATATAACGTACAAAAATAATCCATCTGAAATTAAGCAACTTTCTGCTTTTCAGATTAGAGATTTGTAAAATGTTTATGTTTATAAATTGCTTAATTATGACTACTGGATCAACAAACAAACAATATTTAATTTACTCAAGATAATTAAAACAAACTTTTAAACTGATTATTTATTTATAAAATAAACAAGCATGGTAATGCAACTGAGCACAAAACTACTTGCAATTTAAAAAATTTGTGCTGCTATTTAACGGGGAGAAGCCCTACCGTTATCAAATTACAGTATGGATTTAGTTTGATTTTTGGCTTCACATAAAAGTAGGTTTCTGTTTACCTCTGCAGATAGTATGTTAAATACACTACTATCCGAAATTAGAAAACTATCCAAAATTGGGCGTCTTTCCCTTACTATATAGTTTCACAGTTATTTTTATTCTAGAAAACATGTAAGTATATTTTTCAGTTATTTTTACTGTAGAAAACGTGTGTATTAACAAAAAAAATGATGCCAGGACTCCAAACAGGCCATCACACTGTATCATTTATTTTAACAAGATAAAGTATACACTACTGACGTTGTAGTATTTAATATCATATCAAGAATAGTATTAACAAGGGATTTTCCAACTACTCTAGAAACAATCTTTGTCAAGTCTTAAGCAAGTCTGGCTCAAGATTCTTAAGTAACTGCATCCGGATTTTGACAATTCTGGGGCATATACTGTCAATAAATTCTTGCTCAAGAATTGTCAAAAAATTGCTACAGATATTTCGTCAAGATTCTTAGACAAGTCTTGAAAAAGAATGTAGAAAATTGACAAGAAATCGAAAAGCGATCTCTATCATGATTAAATCGTACTTGTTAGAGTAGGTGAAGATTCTTGACCAAGAATCTTGTCAAATTGCTTGCTACAGACTTGACGAACAGACTTGACAAAGTATTGCTAAACGCTCTGCTCCCAGAATCTTGCTAAATTCTTGCCTAAGTATGAATACAGAATCTTGATTAATTCTCTTGCTCAAGAATTGTCCAATTCTTTACACAGAACTTTGTCAAGTACTCTAGTCAAGAAACTAATCCAAGTTCAATATTACTAGGGTATTTGCCGTGGAGAAATTTTTATGAGTAAAAAAAGGTCCTCTGCAAATTTCCCAATAATAAATTAACGTCCCTGAAACCATCAACTTCCTAATTTTTCTAACTGAAGAGTGGATTTTCCCAACTCGAGCGTGGTTGAGAAGTAGCACTCTTCCCAACCCCCATCCCGTAACTCCTGTAACATTCAGTGTATTAAACATTAAATGTCACAATATAAATGAATAATATGTATATACAAATAATATTACAATAATTAAAACAATTTTTTTAATTTACAATAACGGTTTTCTGTGTGTGGATTTTTTTTTGTGCAACATATGTTTTTATGTCATTAATTATCTGTATATTTGTGTAAGTGGTATGATAAATTAAACCGGACAATGACGTGAAATGGTCACTAATTACATTAGAAGTGCTAACTACGGAGTGAACATTAATCCAAACTAGTATCATTAGGATAAAGTTTTTTTTTTTATCTAGAGGCATAAGCCAACAAGAGCTTTCTATCACCAATATTATATAGTACATCTAGAAATATTGTTTTTCCTGGTCCTAATTCGGTATTCACGTAATATTTTTGAATCAAATATCCTCTCCTGGTGATGAAAAAAAAATCTATCTTTTTTTTTTAAATTATGAATTTTTTATCTTAAGCATTTTGTATTTCAAAACTATGACTTGACTTTATGAAGTTTATAAATTTTATTAAGTCCATAAAGTTTAAAAGGTGTATAAAATTAATAAAATTTATAAAATTTATAAAGTTTATAAAGTTTATAAAGTTTATAAAGTTTAAAAACTTTATAAAGTTTATAAATTTTATAAAGTTTATAAAGTTTATATAGTTTATAAAGTTTATAAAGTTTATAAAGTTTATAAAGTTTATAAAGTTTATAAAGTTTATAAAGTTTATAAAGTTTATAAAGTTTATAAAGTTTATAAAGTTTATAAAGTTTATAAAGTTTATAAAGTTTATAAAGTTTATAAAGTTTTTAAAGTTTCTAAAGTTTCTAAAGTTTCTAAAGTTTCTAAAGTTTATAAAGTTTATAAAGTTTATAAAGTTTATAAAGTTTATAAAGTTTATAAAGTTTATAAAGTTTATAAAGTTTATAAAGTTTATAAAGTTTATAAAGTTTATAAAGTTTATAAAGTTTATAAAGTTTATAAGGTTTATAAAGTTTATAAAGTTTATAAAGTTTATAAAATTTATAAAGTTTATAAAGTTTATAAAGTTTATAAAGTCTATAAAGTTTATAAAGTTTATAAAGTTTATAAAGTTTATAAAATTTGTAAAGTTTATAAGTTATATAAACTTTATAAACTAAGTGTTAAATTTTTTTATTTTTATGAGATGGTAAAACTACAAAATAAGCCTAAAAGTTTGTAAAAGTTTGAAGAGAATTAAAAATTGTCAAGAACCTAGACACTATATACCTATACAAGTTTACGAAAGCTTAATTATCATTTGATGTTTCGAACTGAACAGCAAATAGAAAAACTAGAAGCCATTTGTAAAGTCGATTATCTAGTTAGATAATTTTATTTCGAACTTCAAACTTCACTGTAATTAGTTACTATCACATTTTGCAATCCATGGCGGCAACTACCTAGTTTAATTTCGTTTGTTTCATTAGAATCTAATCGATTGATCGGTATCTTTTTGATGGTAATTACTTTATATTGGAAAACTGTTAAATTTTTCCTTTACGTTTTTTAGTTAATTATATAGATTTACAAATTAAGGTAGTCTTTTATAAAAAAAGAAAATTGCAATTAACCTAGGATCGTGTAGGATGATCCAGGGTGGAATGGGATAGAACAGCTTAATTTTTACTGCAAATAATATATAGGTCCTTTCCGCTTGATATAGCTTTGGGTAAAATTAATTGTTTTAAAGATTTAACAAGATTTGGTACCTAGAAGAAATTACATAAACTGAAAAAAATGTTAAGGCTACTGGTGACAGAAACTTTGCTTGGTTGATTTTTTTTTTCGCGCTTGCAATTTTGCTGCAATGTGTTTTTTGGTATCGGAAAAATTGACTTTGGCATCCAGATACATTTTTTTTTTTTTTTTTACATTTGTATACACTATGGTGCCCAGGACCAATGGAACTGTTTGGATCCTACCTCTCAAAATTGTTCCTTTAGGTGAAAAAACAACTCTGATTTTTTTTTAGATTTTTAAAAAAATATTTAAATTTTTAAATAGAAAATCACGTAAAGGGTTTTTTTAAGGATATAAAAATTTTGATATTGAACTTGAATGAAACAAAAAAGTGTTTCTGGATATTTTTTTTTGGGATAAAAATTGACACTTAATAAAGGATAGAAAAAAATGCAGAGAATTGTTTCCAAAGAGCTCTTTTTTTTTAATATTCCCGAATTCAGAGTTTATATTTACTTTTTGAAAAAAAGTACAGGGTGTCCAAAAAATAATTAAATATCTCAATAAAAGTTAAAAAATTCATTCCATTGCAATAAAATATCAATTTTGTAGCAAATAAAAAAATTATTTTAAAATGGCTTTAAGTATGTTATATTATACACATTAAATAATAGTTATTTATGGTACTAGTGGGTAAAGTAAGATATTGCCCAAGAGAAAATTAATGAGTGCCATACAAGGTTTTATCCAATAAATAGCTTAGGAATTCATATTTTTATTAAAAATTTTAATGACATTTACAAGAAAATAATTTGACAAGTGACAGTTAAGTGGGTAAAATAAATAATTATCCACTCAATAAAGTAAAAGCCACGCCGGGGTTATTATTGAGTTTATCTATTTAAAATAAAGCTGATAATTGTCTTATCTGTATGTATTGGATAAAGTTCTTTTTCAAAACAAAGTTTAGGAAGTTTATTTTTAAAAATCTAAAAAAAGAATCCGCAACACCCCGTTATAAAAATAAACACATTTTAAAGCAATTTGTACATATTATTATGCTTTTTGGCCAAATATCATCTCTTTTCAAAAAGTTATTTTTTTACATTTTATGGGATTTGTGATTTTTTTTGGACATTTTATTGGACAAAAATGGCCCACGAGAAAATTTTCTAAGTAAACTTTTTTGTAGCATAAATAAACTTCATACGTCAATTTTTGCAATGTTTTTATTCTGGTAAAGCTATATTTTCATGTAAAAGGGTATTTTTTTTTTTTTAATATTCCCTTATTATTCAAAAATAATTTCCCTTTCTAAAATCGCCTGATTTTAACCTGAAAAATTGAGGGTTGGTTTTTCCTAAATGAAACTCTATAGGGTGTGAAACCCTAAAAAATCTATTTTTAAATTTTGACTGGGCACATACATCGTTTTGTTCTGTATATCGGAAAAATTAGTGTAGCGTACATTTAAAATGATTTACTTAATTTTGTACTACTTTATCTGTATACTTAGAAAAACCCAAAAAAAAATTTATTCCCATTCCACCCCATGTTTCCCTAATGCATTGTTTTATTAGATAAATATATATTTGTAAAGGATACATTATGAAATAAAAAAAAGCAAAAAATCTTTATAATACAAATTGTTTGAAACAAAAAAAAAGAAAAGTAGGTGTAAACTTGACAGGAAAACCTACAAAAATATCTGAAGGAAGAAGATAATAAATGTGTTATATTGTATTTATTATTATTTTAATTATATATAAGTTATTTTATTATTTCTAAATATTTTGTTCTATCAATTAAAATTATAATATTATAACTGCTTTGTGAAGAAACAATTTTCTAGGATTGTAATAATATGAGAAATATTTAAAAACAAGATGTCAGATATATATTATTAAGACAAATTGTGGACAGTAAAGAAATAAAAAACTTTTCAATTACAATAGTTTACAAATTTCAATTTTTCAATTTTTCAGCTTCAAATATATAGAAACTAGAAAAAATTTAATATCCAAAGATGAAAAAATAAGGAAACAAATATAAGAACGAATCGCATATAACAGAATCTACACTGATATAAAAATCTAAACATATTTATACAAAACGTTGTTGCGTCAGCTTTTAGGTATAGAATACTATTTACAATCATATCATATATATATGTATAAACAACTTTATAGTATTTAATTTTATAACAACATTGTTGTACTATAGTGCCGGTATTTTATTAGGAATCATTAATAAAGATGTCGGAAATCAGATGATTTTACCAAAATTTTGAAAGTAGGTATTTTGGGCTGAAATTTCCATGTATACCTAACGATAAGCATATGACGGATTTCAATTTAAGAAAATGTTGAAAAAAACCTTTACGCCCTGTAAATTAGTAATATTATCCTATCAGAAAAACTGAAATTACTAACTAAATAATTTAAAATACAGAGTAGTAATGAATCCCCACTAAGATAAAATTTATGACAAGTACTTATAAGTTATATATGGGATAAAATTTAATAATGGTATAAATTGGTTTAATAATTATAAATTAAAAAAAATATATTAAAAAAAGAAAAAATTGTCATAGTTATTCATCATATTGTAATAAAAGATCAAATCCAAGAGGGTTGTACATACAGTTGATTAGCAACAATTTTATTATTCTTAGAGAGACCGTCGTTATTATTTATAGGGACCGTCGTTATTTTTTTATAGGGACCGTTGTTCTTAGCAAAGGGACCAAATTTTCTCAATTTAAAAATAAAATTAATATTTTTAATATAATATTTTTTATATTTCTCACTCCCCTTTTCATCCAATTGGCTTTCTCTAAGATTAATTTTAGGCATTATATTGTTTTTTTGAGTTTGGAATATATTTATTTCTTTATTTTGCAAGAGTTTTAGAAAAAACAATGTTAACAGAGTAAAAATTTGCATAAATTTTCAAATATGTAACGACGTTCCCTATGTTAGCAACAACGGTTCCTTTTCGTGGGGACCGTCGTTACAAGGGACCGTCGTTGCGTTTAGACACAATTAGTGGGATTTGGATCAAGGTCTTTGAGATCAGTTCCTGCAAATTTGAGGTTAGGTATTGTATATGTTATTGTACAAATTTAAAATATTTAGTCTGAGATATAATTAAAAACAATTAAGATAATATTAGGGACCGGCGTTGTTTATTAAAAAAGTACGCATAAAAATAACATCGCTTAAACTAAATTTATTAAATGCATATTTACAATTAGAAGTACTTACAGCTCTTAACACGTAATGAAAATACTTGGTACTGATCTTCTACTAATAATTTTAACGTACCACGATCGGCATTCTATCAGTGTCGGATTTTACTAATATAAGAAGCGCTCGATTTAAATTGGGAGACATAAGTTATTATTTTTTTTATTCAAACCAGTATAAGATTTTCCAAGTAAATAAGTCTTATGATGTAAGTTAACAGTTCTTAGATTAACTAAAAAATATTTTGCAAAGTTCAATTAAGGTAATCTACATACAAATATGGATTGTTACGTTTTTTAGGTTAATATATAAGATTTTCAAAACAGACCATATTTATAGAAGCTATTAGTAACTGAGTATCAAAACCAGTTAATATTAAAGACATTTCATTAACTAAATTGCACAAAAAGTCCATATTTAAGTTTTTTTGGAGCTAGAGACATATTTTCTCCCATTACTGAATTTTGTCCCATATAACTAATCCGTTGAAATATAAAGTAATAAAAACTTCTACAATTTTCTACAATAATTTTATAATTATTATAGCTACGAAAAATACCGTATAGCTAAAAATCAACCTATAGTAAATTCAATAAAGATCGATATGTACATCGATATATATGTCGATATCGCTATAGCGAGAATATTGTATTATTAATTTTAATAGATCTAACAATAAATATGTAAAAGTAATAAACATATCAAAGCACTAATTCATTATTCATTCTCAGAAAAGGCTTTTTGTGTTAAATCAAACACAAACATAAAAACATTTGGGTTTCCACATTTAGAAAATTTAATGGATCATAAAAATAATGTGTTAACTTTATTCTACAGTCATTATTCATTCTAGTTTTGTAAAAACAATAAATAATATAATAAACTACCGTAATTTTTAACTTAATAATTGACTTTGACAAATGTAAATTTAAAATGTTAACATTTAACATATTTTTTCTGTCTACCTGTTTCATAAAAAAAAAAATAATTTACAGGGAGAACAAATTACACGTTTTTAGTGCCAAGTTTTGTCTAGATGCCAAACATGTGAGGCAACTTATTTTATTCACAATCATTTAGAAATAAGATAATTACATACGTACATACATTAAAGTTGGAAAATTAATTATAAGGCCCACAAAAGAAAAAAAGTGGGCTGTGCTGGGGTTGAGACCTAACTATTCTTATGTATTTTGGGATGCTGAATACGAATCTGTCATAAAAAAGGCACTTCGTGGGCTTATTTTGTTTCTACACTGAAAAAACTGTCTGGGCCCACAAAAAAAAGTGGTCTGTGCTGGGGTTGAAATCCACTTATTCTTATGTATTTTGGGATGCTGAACACGAATCTGTCATAAAAAAGGCACTACATCGGCTCATTTTTTTTCTAAACTGAAAAAACAGCATGGGCCCACAAAAAAAATAGTTGTCTGTGCCGGGGTTGAGACCCACCTATTCTTATGTATTTCGGGATGCTGAACACAAATCTTTCATAAAAAAGGCACTTCATAGGCTCATTTTTTTTCTACACTGGAAAAACTGTCTGGGGCCACAAAAAAAGAGTGGTGTGTGCTGGGGTTTAGACCCACCTATTCTTATGTATTTTGAGTTGGTGAACAAGAATCTGTCATAAAAAATGCACTTCAATGGCTCATTTTTTTGTTACACTGAAATAATATGAGATTTTTAGCATTTTAGACAGTTTTTTCAGTGTAGCAGAGAAATGAGCCCATTTTTTTTATGAAAGATTCGTGTTCAGCATCCCAAAATACATAAGAATAAGTGGATCTCAACCCCAGCACAGACCACTTTTTTTTGTGGGCCCAGACAGTTTTTTCAGTGTAGAAACAAAATAAGCCCACGAAGTGCCTTTTTTATGACAGATTCGTATTCAGCAAGAGTAGGTGGGTCTCAACCCCAGCACAGACCACTTTTTTTATTTTGTGGGCCTGTATAATAATTGTTGTTAACTTCAAACATATAAAAGTTTGTAACACATTATTTTCCTCCCTTGGTCGGATAGTGTCTTATGACTTCACTTCACATAGTTCTGACAAGTATTAAAAACTTAAATGATTCAATTTTTTTTTGACAAAACAGTTACTTGTTTATAAAATAACATTAGATATACATTTAAATTACATTATTTTGGTAATTATGAAATATATAGTGACTATATACTCCAAATTTTATGGTTAGATTAGGGTTTAACTTTAAAGTGGGTTCAGTGGGTATTAAATAAAGTTAAAGGGCCTACCTTTTTAATAAAAAGTAACATGATTTAAATCGTAAACAAGAACAATTACCAAATATTAAAACTTGAAAATATTATGTTAAATATGTACTGAAAACTATTATTATAGCCAATTTGGCTGTAATTTCTGAAAGATCTGTGGTGTGCTGACTCAGCTAGTAATTTAAAAAAGTAATTACATATCTTATTATTTTATTAACTATTTTAGACAAACTATTATTTACGTTGGGTGAATATTTAAATTTAGTATTTTTAATATGTTTGATATATTTCTGCCAAAAGCCAATGTCACTTTTCCGCATTTTGAGTTATACCGCAGAACTACTTTTTTTCAAATCTATAATACCTAAAAAAGCCTATGTCAGTGCTGTTAGATTAGACCTGCTTTTTAAGACACCCTGTATAAAATTTAGGGTCTGTTTCGGCTTAGGATAATTCAGTTAAGTATCATTGAGTAAACTACAAACTAACTTTTCTCCAATTTAAAAAATCAAGGAGCAATTAATTTTTTTAGGGGTGATTGAATTTTCTTGTTTTTCGCTAAAAACTTGAATAACTCAAAAACTACTAGAGATAGACATAAAGTATTGTACATCAAAATAAAGAAAATTCAATGCAGATTTTAAAAATTAAAAATATATGGGGTGTTCTATTTAAAAAATCAAAGTTGAGTGCCACAAACGGAAGTGACACAAGCATGAAAATATTTTTAATCGATTGGCCATATTCAAAGATATCAAAGTGCAAAATATCTGATTTTCAAAATTATTGGTTCTCCATAAACTTTTAATAAGCCACTTCCGTGAATAACCCTGTATAATAATGGAATGGGTAGCATTACATATCCTCACGGCTTGTTTTATAGTTACTTCGTATAAACATTCGTTAGAAAGATCCATTGGCAAGTAATAAAAAAGGATCAAAGAGAGTTCGTGTCTTTGGCCATACTGAACAGAATTGTTTAAACTAACCCAACTGTTTACTCTCTAATGATAAATGACTTTTGGTTGTTGTTTCACCAAATTGCCAAACATGCTGAGTGGAGGTCAATAATATTTTATACGGCATCAAATACGCCGACACTAAACACGGTGAGCTAGAACAAACTTTTTCTACGATTGGTTTAGAATGTAGGCACTTTTTAAACATTGAATTGTAATTGTAATTGTAATGGTTTATTGTCGTTCTAAGACCTATTTTTATAGGTATTTTACACCATATTAGACAATTATAACACAATAAATTTTGATGGATACTCTTCTAATAACTAATTAGTTAAGATTATATTATATTATTATCTTCTCCAAAAAAGTCCAAAAAAACTCCCTGATAAATTTCCATATTTGCTATCCGTTTCTGCTATTTCATTAGTACATTCTAGCTCTAGATACGGTATGACCATTAGGGTGGAGCGAAAAACGAATTTAAGAATTTTAAAACGCCTGATAACATAAAAGTTACTTCTTGAATTAGCAAGTGTCTCACCAATATTTGGGCCAAGAAATATTTAATCTACCTTTGCCAGTTTTTGATTGAAGTTAAAAATGCATGTCTGCAAATCACTACTTTTTTAAAATTAATATATATTTTTCCTAGAGTATAAGGGTGGCCCATTTTTTTTTTGCTTTAAATCATTTTGTGATATTCTCTTTAAAAAGCTCCTAAAGTAAGAGGCATTAATGGACCTTAAAAATAAAAATGTAAAGTAAAACGCATATAAAACGTGTGTCAGTAATTAAACTTTTGTTCTTTAGCAAGATTTAGAAACTAGTACTTTTTCAACGCGACTATACTGCCCTACTTAGCTAGAAAGCAGTAACTCAATTTGTCAATAGCAGCTTTTTCAAAATATTACATAAGAGTTGATATAAAAACTTTGCTATGTGACAAATGAAGTAACTGCTTTCTAGCTTAGTAGGGCAGTATAGCAATGCAGACTTTTTACATTATACATACATACATATAAAATTCCATGTTTCGATAATATAGTTATCGTCAGAAATTTAACAAAAAAAAACAAAGAAGTCCATACATTTTTATTATGATTTCGAAATTCGAAATTCGAAATCATATGATCCATATTAAATTCAAACATAAAATTTTATTCGCCTACGTTTCGGTTTTAGTTTTGACTACTTTTTATAGATATTATTGTCCTATTTAAGGTGGTTTTTGTAGAACTTGATTACCTTTTTTAGTTTTCGAGAAAATCTCTGGGTAAGTAGAGTTGGACCACCTGGTATATTTCTCTGATTTTCCTTAAAATTCCTGATGATAACCATCAATAGTTTCGAAATTTAAAATTTTATATTAAATAGCCGAAACGTGGGAGAATAAAATGTAATATTTGAATTTAATATGAATCATATGATATCGAAATCATAATAAAAATATATGGATTTCTTTGTTTTTTTTTTGTTAGTTTTCTGATGATAACTGTATCACTGTATCACTGTTATCAAAACATGGAATTTTATATGGCGTGTAACACTTGCGTGATCAAGAAGAATATGTTCATGCCTTGATCGTTAAAATCGTCCCAGTAGGTTAGGTTATAAAGGAGGGAAATGCGTGCTGTAGTGGGGTAAAAAGCAACAAGAGTAAATGTAATTTTTTGCGTTGCTATAGTCGCATTGAAAAAGTACAAAAGTTTTTAAATATTGCTAAAGAACAATATTTTATTTACTGACACATGTTTTATGTACGTTTTTTTACTTTTTTATTTTTAAGGTCCCCTAATACGCCTTAGGGGTAGTTTAACAAGGGTCATACTTTAGGGGCTTTTTAAGAGAATAGGACAAAATGATTTAAAGAAAAAAATATATTGGGCTTTTAGAGTATACTGGTGATACTCTAACAAAAATATATAATAATTTAAAAAAAGTAGTGATTTGCAGACATGCATTTTTAACTTCAAGCAAAAACTTGCAATGGAAGGTGAATTATTTCGGGATCCAAATTTTAGTGAGACACTTGTTAATACAAGAAGTAACTTTTATGCCTAATGGCCATTTCATATTAAGTGTTTTTATATAAAAAAAATAAAAATGTGCCATCTAATGTTGATTGTTATTATAGCCACACAAAAAAGGTAAAAAGTTCTTTTGGAGACCAGTCTATTTCAATGCATTTTAAGGTGCTGAATCCGAACTTAATAAGTTATGTGGAAATTACAATTAATTTTCCACATATCTTAAATTAAGTAAGTCTTTGTAGGAAATTATAAAAATAAAAATAACAAAAATATTTTTTTATTTATCCTTAATAAGCTCTTATAAATGTTATAATAATCTTTACTAAATCTTTTTAAAATAAGAGACTTACAGCTACTAAAACAAGCATTTTTTACATTACTAAATGTACACAAGACCAAACCAAATTTGGAACAAAATTACCTTTAGGTATTAGGTATTAGAATATATTTTATTTATAATTTCATTTATAATTTCCCTGAGCGTTGTTTTTTCTTCGGATTTTTTTTTAATAATTTTCCATAATTTACACTTTTCTGAACTCAAATATCAATTATCTGAAAGAAAAATAAATGTTATTCTTTCGACATTTTAACCTTAAAGGTATTTTTGTTCTGAATTCTAACAAAAGAATTTCCTCCAAAAGGTTTCGAAAAATACAAAAGAATTCTATAACGTGTGTGTTTATTTACATTATAATAATAGAAGAATATAATAATATAAAATTACAAAATAATTGAAATGTTTAGTTAAATTAAATTAATTTTTACGGGAAAAATAAGGGAATATTTAAACCAAACCAAATCTTTTACTTTCCCCAAGGAAAGTATTGCGTTAGTAAAACTATTTCGAAAAATTTTTATTGCTTTTTTTTACGTTTCTGGACGTTTTATATCCAAAAAATATGATTTCCGTAAAAAAAACTCTGTCGGTCTGTCGGTCGGTCTGTCTGTGTGCCCGGGAAACTTGTGACCATGATAACTCAAGAACACTTCGGGGTAAATATATTAATTTTGGACCATGGGTTGATTATCCAAAGCTATAGGCTGGGATTGTTTTTGTTAAAAATCGGATTGGGGTAAGGGGGTTAAATGAAGTGAAAACTATTTTTTTCAAAAAAACTTTTTTTATTTATTTTTTGTTTTAAGAAAAACGAAACTTTTTTTTTTATTTTCTAATTTTTTTTTTTTTGATTTTTTTTTTGATTTTTTTTTTCGTTTTTAATTTTAATAAACCTAGGCCTATATGGGAAAGTTTTATTTTGTTGGCACCAGTATTTTAAATATAATGCTAAAATAACTTCTTGGTTGAATGTTGTTATGCAATAATATCGACACTCCCAAGCAACAAGGACGTAACTCAAGTTAGACCCATTTTGAGTTATGCTCATAGGTAAACGCCTTGAAAAAAGACACACATGGTGGTACTACTCAGATTTCTCCACAGGCCAATTTAACCAAAAGTTTACCTACAAACACTAAAGTAAAAATATTTAAACTTGAATATTATCAGAAACAAACAATAAATAAACAATAAATACTTATACAGTTAAATAGAGAATTTTATAAGCTTTCAAATGTCGTATCGCATGTCTTCCTTTTCCACTTCAATTATTTACCCACCCTTAAATAACAAAAAAAAGTATTTTAGAAATTTAGCTGTCGTGAAAAATGACAATATATGAGTTACGGCTTTGTTGCTTGGGGGTATCGATATGTTAACCCACATTGTGAGATGACAGTAAGAGTTGAACTTTTCCTTAATATCTTTTAATTAGTGATGCCGCCTAAGGCCTATCGTCTCGCTATTGTCTCGTTATCGTTGGACAGAACGATAGCGAGAGGTGAAAAAATATCGTATCGTTGTAACGATAACGAGAGGCCTCTCGCCCGTAACGAGACCGACGCGAGTAACTATCGTACAGTCAGAGACAGTCGAATGTTGAAGCCACCTAAAATCAGATAAAAATATTTGACACAAACGTCATTATTTAATTTTTGAATTTAATGATTTTTAAAATGCAAATATATTCTTTAATAGGCAATATGCATCATACATTAGCATATAATAAAAGGCTTTTATCTTTTAAAATCGTATCCAAGGCAGGAACCTCTTCAACATTGTCCTATTTTTATAGCAGATACAAAAACATGAACTCCAGGCAGATGCACTAAGTACCTAACTAGGACTATAGTAAGTTCGCTGGTATTTGACTAATACGAGGGGTAATTTAAAAGAAGGCAAAAATTACAGATCTGGTGTTTGTAGGATTTGAGTGCTAAACATCAATTTTAACAATGTTTATATATTTTGCTTTCCCATGTATACTTTCTCATAAAGAAAGTATTGGCATAGAAAACAAATTAAACATTTTTTTTTGCCTAAATCATCTTATGTTTTCCTGAAAGGTCGAGAAAAATCAAAATAATCAAAAAAATATGTTTGTCGGTCTGTCTTAAGACTTAAGAAAGCTTTGAACTAGATATTTAAAATTTGGGATGCAGATGTAATTTTATATTATTTTTTTCCTTTTTCTTTATGAGAAAGTAAACATGGGAAAGCAAAATATATAAACACTGTTAAAATTGATGTTTAGCACTCAAATCCTACAAACACCACATCTGCAATTTTTGCCTTCTTTTAAATTATCCCTCGTATTAGTCAAATACTACCGTACTTACTATAGTCCTAGTTAGGTACTTAGTGCATCTGCCTGGAGTTCATGCTTTTGTATCTGCTATAAAAATAGGACAATGTTGAAGAGGTTCCTGCCTTGGATATGAGTTTAAAAGACAAAAGCCTTTTATTATGTGCTAATGTATGATGCATAATGCCTATTAAAGAATATATTTGCATTTTAAAAATCATTAAATTCAAAAATTAAATAATGACGTTCGTGTCAAATATTTTTATCTGATTTTAGGTGGCTTCAACATTCGACTGTCTCTGTACTTTTACTCTGTACGATAGTTATCGCTCTCGCGTAGGCATTATTAAAGAATATATTTGCATTATTAAATTCAAAAATTAAATAATGACGTTTGTGTCAAATTCCTTTAACAAATATTAGATGGCTGAAATATTCAACTTTTACGCTGGAACGATAAGTATCGTTATCGCGAGAGGTAGGCGAGAGGTAGGCGATAACGAGAGGCTTCTCGTTATCGTTTGTGCGAGACGATAATTTTTGAACTATCGCAACGGAGTTGCGATACGAGAGGTATTTATTGGCGATAACTATCGCTTTAGGCGGCAACACTACTTTTAATCATGACTAAAGTACTTAAAATTAAACGATGAATGTATGTATGTGAAGCGAATTCACTTATTCATGCATCAAAACATGTACAAAATTTGAAATTAACTAATTTGATTAATAATGTTTGTGATTTTATGTTCTATGGATATTGTTGTCAAAATTTTTTTAAATTTTTTACCGCCTGTCATGGAACAAAATTATATTCTTTTTTTTTGTGTATTACTTTTATTTTATTGTGAATAATACAGTTATGTCCAGAATAGTATATTCTATAACTAGTATGGAATAGACAATATTCCGCGCCAGCGGAAAGTTTGTCATACGAGCCGGCAGGCGAGTATGACGGTCCCGCGAGCGCGGAATGACTATTCCATACGTGTTGTAGACTATACTTTTTCTTCGACTGCAAATATGAAACACTGTATGGCTTTAAACTGCGGACAAGGTTAAAAACAATGTTTTTTGTGACTCGACATTGTAAATGCAACAAAACATATATTTTTAAATAAAGCAAATAATGTTATTTAATAATTTTATCAAATCATTACTTAAAAAAGATTTTTATTTAATTTTAGCACATATTTACAAATTATAACGCAAAAATTAAAGTTTATGTCAGATTGCTGTGACTGATATCAGGTTTAAATATTTAACAATAGATGGAGCAGTTTTAATTTTTTGAACTAAATTGATAAAAAACTGGTCAAATATTAAGAAAAACTAATAAACTTTATGTAATTTTAACGCAAAACTTTAAATTGCATTAAATTATTCAATATTTCATGGTAAAATAAATATATTTTTGCTAATTTTGCTAAAGTTTTCTTTACTTTCATAAACAAGAGATGGCACTACATGTTCTCATTTTAACACTTGATACGGAATATTCATACCGTATCTAAAGCTAGAATGGATTGATTCTGTGTTTGAAAAATGTGTGTATTTGCTTACATTCTAAAGCAGTCGTAGAAAAACATTTTTTTTACATTTTGGGGGACAGAGAAGCCCATATAAAAAATGAAAATGAAAAATAAGAAATTGTTCAAGATAATATAAAAATACACGGTAAAAATAAATTACATTAAATTACATAGTCCGTAAATGGTAATATGTTGCCATAGACCGGAATGGTAAAAATTACATAGTCAGTAATGGTAATGTTTTGCATAGACCGGAACAGTAAAAATTACATAGTCCATAATGGTAATATTTTGCATAGACTGGAACGGTAAAAATTACATAGCCCAGAATGTTAATATTTTGCATAGACCGGAACGCTAAAAATTACATAGTCCAGAATGGTAATATTTAGTTTTTATAATGAATAATTTTACTGTTAGACAAAAAATCTATACTTGTATTTACTGCTATGCAGGTACGTCCTATGAGCCTGGTATAATAAATTATCAAAACAAACGTAAAAAAAACGATCAGCTTAAACAATTTTTTTTATATTTGCCTACAATACTTATGGTGTGTTTAATAATTTTAAAAAAAATTAACATACAGTCATATTAAAAGTGCTTTTAAAACAACTTAAACAAACGATTTGCACCCTTAATACGAGTATAAACTGCTTACATCTTTCTTTAAAGATCTTTTGGTTGATAAAGAACGTAATTTATAATGAATGTAAATTTTAGGCCACAAATAAAGCATTTAAATATCGTACATAAATAATATTTACCTTTTTTTTTACACTTTTAACACTTTAACCTAGCAGCATGCGTCGCTATCTCTCTAACAATAACAATATTAAACGGTCCGTCTCGTGAGGCGACGCCTTCTTGGTTCTTGACCAAAGCGCAACCGTGTCTTAAAATAACAGCCCGACATTGTAAAATCATTTAAAAATATGTAAATCAATGTAAATATATTTTTTTACATTATTTTACATTATTTTACATTATTTTACATTATTTTACATTATTTTACATTATTTTACA
This sequence comes from Brachypterus glaber, assembly GCA_958510825.1. Classification (NCBI taxonomy): domain Eukaryota; kingdom Metazoa; phylum Arthropoda; class Insecta; order Coleoptera; family Kateretidae; genus Brachypterus; species Brachypterus glaber. The sequence continues at coordinate 19,799,600 of OY294049.1, forward strand.
TTATTTTAAATTATTTTACAATATTTTACATTATTTTACATTATTTTACATTATTTTACATTCTTTTACATTAGTTTACATTATTTTACATTATTTTACATTATTTTACATTATTTTACATTATTTTACATTCTTTTACATAAATTCATGAATTATGCATAGTCCAGAATAGTAAATTTACTATTCCGAACTATGCCAATTCATGTATTTTTACATTATTTTACATGCAGTTTTTACAGTCTACATTCGCGTACAAAATTTCAAGTCTCTAGCTTAAAGCGTTCTTAAGTTATAATCGATACACACAGACCGACAACAGAAACAGAAAGAGAATATTTTTTTGTTGCTTTACTTGATTTTTTTCGACTCTTCAGAAAAAAATAAGATGATTAAGGCTAATTTTTTTTTCTATACTTTATCAGAAAGTAAAAATTATTTGCATTTGCTAAAAGGGCGTAAGTCATTAAAGTAAAACTTTTGGGAAATTAAAAAAAAACTTTCTATTTTTTTTGTTATTAAAAAAAAATCCAATAACACTTTTTGTTGAAAGTAAACCTAGTGTTTAATATACAGAGCGGTCCAAAAGTCACCGCCCCCTTCCCTCTTAACTTTTGAACCAGTTGAGATATCGACTTCAAATTTGTAACTTTTAAATAAGACAACTTAAACTATCTTTTAGCATATATTTAATACTTTCAGCTCTTAAAATGTGGCCAGGGGGGCATGGGGGCACATTTTTTTAAATGGAAAGAGGGGTCGTGTAATACATCATTTTAAAGCTTATAAAATTCTCCATTCAACTCCATATTTTTAAATTAAAAAAAAACAATTTTTTTGGTTTAAAATGTGGTTGAAAATGGGTATTAATGTAAAAATTTCTCTAAAAAATACAAATAATTTTTTAAAAATGCCTAATTTCATCATAAAAAAATGTTAATTATACTTTTAAACTAATTTTAGTTGACATAAATAAAAAATTATAAAAAAAAACTTAAAAAATCGAATGTTTTAGCACAAAAAATTGAAAAATCAAAACCTTAAAAAACATTTTTTAAATATTTAAAAATGTTAGTTTATTTAGAGAATTTTATAAGCTTTAAAATGATGTATCACACTATTTAAAAAAATGTCCCCCCATGCCCCCCTGCCCACATTTTAAGAGCTGAAAATATCAAATATATGCTAAAAGATAGTTTAAGTTGTCTTATTTAAGAGATCTAAATTTGAAGTCGATATCTCAACTCGTTCAAAAGTTAAAAGGGGGGGTGACTTTTGGACCGCACTGTATAGTAAAATTTTCACATAAATTCGAAGATCCGTTTTTATGTAACTAAATCCCTAAATTTGTAAAAAAACGCTAGTTTGTTATGACTTCAAAGTACTTTTTGTACTGACCAGGAAAAAGAAAAAGAAAAAAAGACGCCCTTTCAACTAAAATCAATGTTATATCTACCATAATAAAACTGTATCTAACTCAATTTTGGAAAAAAAATGACTTACGCCCTTTTAACAAACACCGATTCAAATAAAAGCTTTATAAATGCAAATCTTGAAAAAACAAACCAAACACAAAATTTTATTGGATTTAGTAGACGGTCCTGATATGACGCATCATGACGATTTGTATTAAACAAAACGCATCTATTTTAAATCATTTGTTTACTTTCAAGTAGTGTATGAAATGCATTCCCTTCGAACATGTGCACTATATCACTTTAAAAGTGAAACATATACAACAGTTTTAAAGCTATAAAATAGCACCTACTGTTTATATTGTTGAATACAAACTACCAAAAATGTAGATTTTTAAATTGTTTGAAAAAAAAAAACGGGGATGATGTATTTATTCGACATAAAAGTTTTACAGTCGTATAAGAGTGTCATGGGAACTTAACATGCATAATAATTAAAAATAATAGTATGTCAAAATTATTCCAGTTATATCAAATTTTCAATTTACAATTGTTCCCAGCAATTGCGGGTACACATTCAGTGTGATAACATCTAAAAATATAAAAAAAATTCTCATAAAGAATGGTCCGCAAATAAGCCCTAAGGGAGAAAAGGCACTCCTAAGGGTACGTCTGAAAAAGAGTTTTGATTTAATATATCTGCAACCCTATGAGCTACAGTAAGGAATTGAATTTTTTCACATGCTCTAAAATTGATATGTAATTTGTATTTGGTAATTTTGACCAGGGGCGTCCAAAATGCGGGGGCGTTGTCACTTTTTCGCTTCCTTTAAACAGTTTTCGAGCAAATTCCGGTTAAATATATAATTTTACATTCTGAATATTAAAAATGAAAAACAAAAATTGCGCCAATCATAATACTGTAGGGTTATTTTACAAAAAAAAAGTCCTGATACGAAAATAGGAGCCAGTCTGGCAGTGTAGGTTGAAAATCTGTCAACATCTATATAATTAATTAATAGTTATAGTTTTATTCATGCAGTAATCTAATTATTAATTATAACTGTTGATTAACTAATTACTATCTTTAAAAAAGAAAAAATTCTGACACTTTATCAGTATTTTTTATTAGTGACAAAAAATTTCCTAAAATTACTTTCGTTAGTTAGTGCAACACAACTACCACACAACTTTTGTGACAAAAGTAGCAACAAACTTTATTATTTAATGTCCATCAACTAAACTAATTGGTATTTATGATTCAAGGATGAAAATAGTGTTTTTTGATACAAGGACAAAAAAACTGTTTTCAGGGCGATTACGAAGATTGTCATCCGAGCTCGGAGAGCGAGGTTGGCAACCGTAATCTCCCTAAAAACAGTTTTCGTCTGTATGTCATATACTAATTTTTATTCGACTGTAATATTAGGGTGGTCCAAAAAAAAATATTTACTTAATCTTTTTTATGTGTCGTGATTAGAGTGCCCTTAGAGCAAAAATATTTAGAAACAAGGGGTACTTCTATGGCCCTAAAAACCCTAAAATAATGCAATTATTAATAAAATTCGTACAAAACTAGCCCTAGTGTATGTAATTTTATAAAATTAAAAAGCCTTGATACCTATAAATTTTCTTTTTGAGTATCAAAGTAAGCCTGCAAAATCTAAGCCCGATCAAGAGTTTCTAACCCGTGTCAACAAGGCCCCAAAATTACCCCTCAATTCGGAAAAAGTGCATTTTCTATTAATTTTTGCTGCTGACGATAAATATTTTAGTTATTTTAAAATATTACGTTGATCTACGCAATAAGTATGCGCCATTTAACATCAACATTTTATCAAAAATAGCATTAAAATGTTGATGTTAAATGGCGCTTAGACCCTATACTTGTTGCGTAATAGAAAAAAAATAAACTTTTTTATTTAATATTTATAATTCGCCAGTAGCACAAATTAATAGAATATGCACTTTTTCGGAATTTAGGGGTAGTTTTGAGGCTTTGTTGACAAGGGTTAGAAACTTATGATTTGTAGGATTATTTTCATACTTAAAAAAAATATAGATATCAAAGCTTTTAAATTTTATAAAATTACAAATACTAGGGCTGGTTTTATACGAATTTTATCGATATTTGCATAATTTTAGGGTTTTTAGGGCCCTAAAAGTACCACTTAGGGTGGACTATATAAATTTTTTCTCGTTCTGACCACAACAAAAAGAAAAGATTAAGTAAATACATTTTTTTTACCACCCTACTGTAATATATTAGTAAACACATTTGTATTTTTAATAACAAAAAGGTTAGAATTCAAATGTCAACAGTTTCAGTATCAATCAACCAATTAACGTCGACTAATTTACTTTTCGGCCTGCGTCAAAATATTGAACTTTTCGTAAAGGTTTATACCTTATACCTAACAGTATCAAATCTATTTTAAACTTCTCCTCGTTCAAGAGGCAAATTTTTAATTTATTGGTTCAATTAGGGCCGTACTCAATGTCAGAATATTTAAATGTAAATGTTATAGATTAGGTTCATATATTTAGGTATTATGTTTTTTTTTCTCTCTTTTGACTATTTTCATTTTCATGTTGGTTATGCATAAATGTTTTGTAATTATTTATAGTTCATGGTTGTATAATTGATGTAATTTGTGAAATAAAGATTATTATTATTATTATTATTATTATTATTATTTTTTTTTTTTATTATGCTGTAAGCATATGCGTCAGGCCAATGTCCGTGCCTCCGACAAACACGGGTGCTGGCAAATTAACCAGAAGCTGGTCTTCACACCGTGAAGTAAGCAACTACTGGGTCCGGTTATCATGAGCTCTGAGTAAATTCAATGATCCCAGGATTACGGCTTTCTGCATGTTACCGGCCAAGACTTCTGCCTTATCAGCACATGCCGGAACGGTTTTAATTGCAGAGAGGAACGTCTGCCTCATACCGCCTAGAGAACCTATTATGAGAACTACTAATTTGACAGAACACTCTGGATAAAGCCTGCGGAGCTGGAAAAGGAGATCTTGGTATTTTGTCCGTTTTTCCTCCTCTTTTAAAACTATGTTTACTTCAGCGGGGGCTGAGAACTCAACCACAAACATAGCTTTACGTTCTTTATCGAGGAGGACTATGTCAGGCTTGTTAGCTCTAATTTGCCTAACTGTGGCGAATGAGTAGTTCCAATAAATCCGGCACCTCTTATTCTCCACAACCGACTCAACCTCCTCCGGAGCATAGGGCAGCACTGGTGTTTCGTCTATACCGTACGAGTGCCTTAGATGATAGTAAAGCACCCGCAAGGCCGCGTTATGTCTTCGGATATAGGCAGAGACTGCATACTTGCTACATGCTGAGAGCAAGTGCATTAAAGTCTCTGGTGCTCTGTGACAGGCCCTACAACTTGTGTCAGGGACCTCCATACCCATAACGCGGCTACGGTAGACAAGTGTATTAAAAACACCATCCTGGCACGCCATAATAAATCCCTCGGTCTCTGACTTAAGCCCATTAGCGCATAGAAATGCGAAAGTTAGTCTTTTGGATAATCCAAGGTCTTCAATGGCTTTGAAAAAAATACCATGCATTGGCTTATCCGTATGTGCCTGCAGAAGTCGCACGGCTTCTGCAGACTTGACCTGGGCTTTTAAGCGAGAGGGTTCCAATTCGGTGACAGAATGTTGGATTTCCCTCTCGATGTCGAATGTAAGACCGAGTTCATTGGCGGCTCTGGTGGCTGCCTTAAACAGAAATGCTCCTCCCCCTGCTTTTTCATGTTCAAATACCATTCTAAGCAGGGGTTCCATACTCCTAACGACCTTGCAGGCTCCATCCAGTGTGATTCTGTCATGTAGACACTCCAAACTCAAGAGCCCACGACCACCTTGCTGACGAGGTATGTACAGTCGTGGGACGGACGATTTAGGATGCAGACTTCGGTTGATGTGCATCATCTTGCGCGAATTCCTGTCGAGTTGGCGCAGCTCATCTACATTTCACCTGATGACTCCAAATGAGTAGGTTAGGATGGGAACGGCGAGCATGTTGGTTGCAGACACTTTATTCTTCCCCGATAGCTCTGAAGACCAGATCTTTCGGAGAAGGTGCCTGTACCTGCCGCGGAGAGCATCTTTAACAGTGGCTACTTCTTGGGTATGGCTTTGGGCCATTCCAAGGTAAGTGTATGACTCTCCGGCATCTAAATGGTGTAGGATGCTTCCATCAATGAGCTGCGCGTCTTCTCCAACATTGGCGCATCGTCCTCTCTTAAGATGAACCAGTGCACATTTGTCGACCCCAAACTTCATGCCGATAGCATGCGTATACTCCTCCACCACTCTAAGGGCTTGTTTGAGTTCCCTTTCGCCGGAGGTATAGAGCTTAAGGTCATCTATATAAAAAAGATGAGTGACCTTATGCCTCCGGTTACCTGGTGGACCGCAGTGATATCCTTTGGTATTCCTGAGAGCAACGGATAAAGGAAGTAGTGAGATGCAAAAGATAAGCGGGCTAAGGGAGTCTCCCTGGAATACTCCCCGCATAAAAGTTACCAGCTCAGTCTGAATTTTTCCCCCACCGGAAGATATGGTGAAGCAAGTCTTCCAGAGCGGTAACAGTTCTTTAATACATCTCACTATTGGATCTGGTACCCCAAGGCATTCGAGCAGAAAGATTATAAGCTCATGAGGTGTTGTGTCAAATGCCTTTTGGTAGTCGATCCAGGCCATAGAAAGGTTGCGCTTGAACTGTATAGAATCCTGCATGATGCATCGATCCACCAGCAGATTTTCTTTACAGCCAGCGACTCCCTTCTTTGACCCTCGTTGCTCATAGATGGCTTGGAATACTGGATTCACTGCATGGAGTATCCGCATGTACAAAATTTTCGTGAAAATCTTGTAGCACGCGTTAAGACACGTTATCGGCCGATAGTTTTTGGGGTCGGACAAATCTCCTTTCTTAGGGATAAGCACGGTTCGCCCCTCGACAAACCACAAAGGTATTTGCTGCTCCGCATTTAGCCAAGAGTTGAAAATTCTAGCCAAATGGGGGTGGGTGGATGGAGACTTTTTCCACCAGTAGTTGTTAATTCCATCTGGGCCAGGAGCAGAAAAGTTCTTTGAGCCATCAAGGGCTTTTCGAACTTCCTCCGTGGTTATCGGTCGACGCTCTTCTTCAGGCCTAGGAAACCTCCTACAGAAGGTTTCAAATTGCGTCAGGGCTGGAGTGTCTAAATTAACTGGGCGCACTTCTTCGTAAACTCCTTTCCAGAAATTTTCCACCCGATCAGCGGTCGGCGAATTTTTAACAGCAACTGGAGGGTCTTTAAATAAGCGAGAGGGCTCTTCACGGAATTGGTTTTTTTCCTGAAAAGCCCTTGCCCTCTTTTCTAATGACTTTTTCGCTGTCATTAGCATTCGTATCCTATCGAGACAGTGTTGTTTGATAGTTTGCAACACTGATCGATTTAATGTGTGATGGTGGCGCCTTAAAGTTGTTGCAATTTTGCGCACTTTTGTAGTAAATGGTTTATTTTCATTTATATATTCCATCACACATTGGATACGAGATGCATGCTGTCTCGTCGACTTGATCTTGGATGCCATCTTGTGTATACGTCGCTTTGCTCTCTCAGACTGAGGATCTAAGTGCCTTTCCATCTGAGAAGTTCTAAGAGCAACGTCGTATACACAGCAGTTGATTTGCCAGATGTCAGCATTTTCTGGAAGTCGTTCATCAATCTGCGCGTCCAGTCTGGCCAGTTCTTCGGGCTTGATGCGCTTCACTTTGTGAAGCGTTTTTCGTTCTTTTAGGTTCTCTAACCTTGGCGGTACAGGATGTTCCCCTCCCTCTGTCGGGATAATTAATAATAATAATAATAATAATTATTATTATTATTATTATTATTATTATTATTATTATTATTATTATTATTATTATTATTATTATTATTATTATTATTATTATTATTATTATTATTATTATTATTATTATTATTATTATTATTATTATTATTATTATTATTATTATTATTATTATTATTATTATTATTATTATTATTATTATTATCATACAAAATAAGTGGCGATTTTAAATACAATCGAATAAAAATACGGTTTTTATGGTTTAGGTTTTACGGATATTTTCAGCCGAACAGGGCCCTAAGGAGCAAGGCGTGCGACCGCATTCGCCCTTACAATATTTTTTGTCTGTTTCAATAGCTGTTTCAATATCAATCAAAGTTTACTATTTTACTTTTCGACCTAGACCGAAAAATTAAACTTTTTCTCCAGATTTATTCCAGATGCCCCAGCTTATAGCGTTTTTATTAAAGTTATCAAAATTATATTTATTTATTTATTTATTTATTTATTTATTTATTTAATTAATATAATTGTTTAGTAATTTAACATTGGTAGATACAAATAAGCATATTATTCACTAAACAGAAATGATTGTATCGAAAATATGCTCATTTGAATAATATTATTTTATTTATTTTACATAATACTATTAAAACTATATACATATTTTTATTTATTTTCTTTCTTATATTTTTTCCTATAACCTTTATTTTTTAAATTTAGGCTTAAAAAAAAATGAGAGAGAGAGAGAGAGAGAGAGAGAGAGAGAGAGAGAGAGAGAGAGAGAGAGAGAGAGAGAGAGAGAGAGCAGACGAAGAGAGAAGTGTGATTTTGTGTGTGGATTTCTGAGAGGAGCGCAGGATAAAAAAGTATTTTTTACTATAATAAAAACAAAATTAAATTCTTGCTATGAATGAGTTGTAACTGCATTTGAGAGAGTACCGGTAAGAAAAATTTTGTGTCCTAGAATATTTTATATAAAGATATTATTAAAAATCTGAGGATTTGTTAAAATAAATATTTTTATTTGTTTGTTAAATTCCTTAAATTTTTTAATTTGTTTTAATTGGGTAGGTATGATATTCCAAAACTTGACACTATAATATGTCATACATCTTTGAGAGATTGATCTTTTAAATAATGAAAGATTTACGTTTAGATTTTTATTTGCTCTTGTGTTATAGTCGCCATTTAGACATATTTTACCAAAATTCCAGAGAAGACATCTGTATGCATACAGGTTTCTAATGTTTAGTACTTGCATCTCATTATATAAATCATTCGTAGTATATAGATATGGCTTTTTTAAAATAATTTTAATTATAGAATTTTGTGTTATTTGAAGATTGTATAAATGTGTAGTATACATTCCTCCCCAGACAGTAAGACCGTATCTACCTTCAGTCAATATACAAAGAAAAATCTGTGCCTTAACAAAGGTTTTGCACTAGTTTTTGTTTCTGATATCCAACATTTTTAACTGTGTCTTTGAATACTATTAAAAAAAGAATTATAATAACTATTTTTTCTTTAATTTGTTTACATTGCAATGTAAAGATTCGTTTGGCCAATGCATTGGCCAAATGAATCTTGATGATATTAAAATATTTTATAATTAAATTCTTAACAAAACTATAAATTAAATTTTTTTCAATGAATTTGGGTAAAATGCCTGTAGTATTTTAACAACAAACAATTATAACGTAGCGCTAACGTAAAAGTACACTAACTAGCACCAAAAGATGCTTAAATGAACTTTATTCAGATTAAAAATTGGGTACTTGAAACTTTTAACCACAGATGCTAAACATCAAACGGATTATTTTAATTTTAATAAAATAATTAATAATAATTAAAATTACTTATAAAAATAATGCCGAATTAGCTATATCTCGAGCTATAACTGATAGCCACGATTGATCTGTGTTAGCCGAACACGCAGTATTGATTATTGTTGTATATTTTATATTGAATATGGACAAAACTTGTCCACTGACATTAGGTGTGTTTATTGAATGGATTCGGTTTATGCAGACTTAATTATTGGGCAAAACAAGCCTACTAATTCAGAAATGGCATGTGTGACCACGATTTTGACATCAGCTTTACATGGGATTAGGTTAAACCAAACTTTACCCCTACATCAATGTAAGTGTATATCGATTTAAACTACTTTGGACTAAATTGTTTCCGATGTGATAAAGAAAAAGAAAGATATTTTCAAATTAAGTATACTTAAATAATTATAATTATGAATTGGATAATTTTCCATAGATAAGTCTATGGATAACACAGTCCTACAAAAAAAAACGTTAATTACTATTAATCAGACTTTAATTTTGTTATAAATTATTGTGCCTTAACCTTCCGAAGGTTACCTTCGGGAAATTGGGTGAAAAAAGTTACGAGTTAACTCGGATACGGTGTCAGAAACCGAAAATTTTAAAAAGATAAAAACCATACTTAAAAAGATAGTTTATTTAAATTATGCTAATACATTTTACAAATACTTATAAACTATTGTTTTATACAAAAACAAGTTAAAAATAACAAAATACAGGACTTTTATTCGTAAAAAAGGAATTCTAATTTTATTTAGAATACGAGAAACTTATAAATACAAAAAAATTAAAATATCAGAATATTTAAAAAAATATTTATTTCTACTTTTAGATATATAACAGATTGAAAAAAAAATGGCAATTTTTCTCTATCAAAAAATATATATAGCTATGTTACATAGCTATATATATTTTTTGATAGAGAAGCCTATGTATAAAAAGAAATTTTTTTTATCGTCTTTCAAAACAATTTTCTCACAATGATAGTACAGATGTTCTAGGAATATTCTAAGAAGTTTCTAATAATATTCTTTCCCCCTTAGAATGTTCTAAGAATATTCTTAGAACAAAGTGTGCTATTAGGGATGCGAAACAGTGCTCCAATAAACCCATATTTTTAACTTAAAAAAGAATAACGGTGTTAAAAAAATATGTTTGAAATAACTAAAGGCAGAAAAAAAATGGAAGTATGTATAATATTGACGAATCAAGTTGATACAGTTATTAAAAAAATAATTATTTAAATTTAATTTATGTTTATTAAAATATTTTTTTGAATGGACATATTTGAAATAGGTATCTAAGGTAAATCAACCAAGCCAAATCATAGACATATGGCAAAAGAATTTCATTTTAAAATGTATGCAAATTAATTTTATATTTTTTTATTAATTTGGTTTCACCTAGGTATTTTTTACATAAATTAAATATTTGTATATCAAATCATTAAGATTTTCAATTACTCATAGCAATAGAAATATTAAATAAATGAAAATAAAGTTTAGTGCCTTATAGACGGCAAACTATTAAAATCAATAAAGAAATTGTACTGCTCTACTACAGAATTTTCACAATCAATGAGAAAATCCCTACCAAAATGTCATATAGCTGCTATTTCACGCTTTAAAAAAGAAATTTCATTTTAAAATGTATGCAAATTAATTTTATATTTTTTTATTAATTTGGTTTCACCTAGGTATTTTTTACATAAATTAAATATTTGTATATCAAATCATTAAGATTTTTAATTACTCATAGCAATAGAAATAATAAATAAATGAAAATAAAGTTTAGTGCCTTATAGACGGCAAACTATTAAAATCTATAAAGAAATTGCACTGCTCTACTACAGAATTTTCTCATTGATTGTGAAAATTCTGTAGTAGAGCAGTGCAATTTCTTTATAGATTGAAATATTAAATATTTTAATTAACAGAATAAAAATAATAATAGTTTTAGTATTTCCATTATTTGTTATTCTCTTTATTCCTCCAAAATAATATATTATTACTATTAATATACTATTAATAGTATATTTTAGAATAAACCCCACTATAAAAAATTGTAACTTTTTTAAATAACTTTTCTGGGCCTACCGTTTTGTTTTTTTGCTTTTATACAAAGGAGCTTACATTACTAAATTACCATTAGTAATTCAAATAAGATTAATAGTATATTGGTTTTATATTTACATTATGTATCTACATTATTTATACATTATTTATATCATTAAAATATCAATAGATTCAGTATTACATATTTTTTTACAAAATGATAATCAAATAAAAGACAAACCTAAAAAATAAAAAAAAGAACAGTTATTTATGTAAAGATGTAAGGTAGATTGAAGGATTTGGTGTAAGTCTTAAAAGGGGGGCCAAGATCGATCAAATACTAAAAAAATGTAATAAGCTCTCTGAAAAGTCTACAATATCTAAAGACAAAAAAAAAATTGGAAGTATGCAAAATATTGCCGAATTAAGTTGATACAGTTAAAAAAATTAATTTATTTTAATTTAATTTATGTTTTTTATAATATTTTTTTGAATGTAAATATTTGAAATATATAAGGTTAATCAACCAAGCCAAATCACAAACATATGGCAAAAGAATTTCGTTTTAAAATCTATGCAAATTTATTTTATAATTTTTTTTATTAATTTAGTTTCACATAGGTATTTTTTACACGAATTAAATATTTGTATATCTATCTAATCATTATTAAGATTTTTAATTACTTATAGCAATATTAATATTAAATATTTTAATTAACAGAATAGAAATAACTTATAATATTTTAGTATTTTCCAGTATTTTTACTATCTTTCTGTCTCTAAAATAATAGTATATTTTAGAATAAACCCTGCTATAAAAAAATTGTAAATTTTTTAAATAACAGTTCCTGGACCTACCGTTTTATTTATTTTATACAAAGGAGCTTAGATTACTAAATTGCCAGTAAATAAGATTAATAGTATATTGGTTTTATATTTACATTATGTATACATTATTTATACATTATGTATATCATTTAAATGTCAATAGATTCAGTATTACATATTCGTTTACAAAATGATAATCAAATAAGAAACAATAAAAACTCTAATTTATGTATTTAAGATAACCGAAGAACAATAATTTTTACAAACCGACGTTTTAAAAATGCCGATTTATTTTATTACAATTACTTTAATGCGTTTCAATTAAGTTAATATAAATATTAAATTTAAAAATATTTTATATGATTTAAATTTAAAAATTAATTATATATTCAAAACTATTCTTGACATGCCCGAAAAATAGAAATATTTATTAAGAATATTATGAAGATTACTGATCTTGCTAATGTTAAATTTTTATTTTTCATTTTGTTTTGTTAACAAAATAAATTAATTATTGCACCACTTTTTGGCTTGATACTTAAATGTATCTATTTAATCTTTCAATTAAAAAAAAATAATAATATTAAAAAAAAACAAAAATAAAAACTAAAATTACAAACAAAATGTAACCCTTTACAACAAAAATGTTTGTTATGCGACTACTATTAAGTGTCAAAATATACCCCCCCTTTCGTCCCTTACCATGATTTGCAGCAAAAACAATCTTATCCGGGAACATTGAATAAGAAACCAATCGAGCCATCCCATATTTTTTCAGACAAACCAACTTACCGAAAAACAGAAGCTATCAATTTTTCACATAAAAACGTATAGAAACATAAAAAAAATAATAATACAAAATATTTTTTTTACCAAGAATTTCCCAGGGAAAAGTTGTTATTAGGGTAGGATCACCGGTTTTAGCCACTACGCCGGTTTTAGCCAGTCAGAGTAGTTTTTTGCGTATAGCTAAGAAATAGGAGACTTTAGATCAAAATTATCGTTTAAATCCGATTTGAATGATAAAAGTTGGGACAACAAATATGTTCAATAAGTTTTAACTGTAGCGAAACGAATACATCGCCTATTTAAAATTTTGATTTTGAAAAAAATGTAATTTCTTATGACTTTTTTTAATAAACCGCCAGAAAAATAATTTTAAATGTCTAATTCAGGTAAAATTAAATTCGTAAAACATTTATATCAAATTAAAGGTAAGTCATTAAACAGTTACTTTATTAATATTTTAATACATATTTTTCAGAATTTTTTCTTAAATTTGCATGGCGATAACTGGGACACTAATATGATTCTCTTTCTAACTATAGCCACAGAATTGGCTAAAACTGGAACCTAAGTAGTACCAGTTATAGCCAATGTCAAACAATATCAATATGTCAAAATTACTGTACAAATAATAAAGATTTTAGCGAAAACCACCTTTAAATATTAGCCAATAATACATTTAAATTAAAAAAGGAGGACTATTATACAAAATATAGTCGAGAACGGGCCATCAAAATGACTCAAATGATTCAAGACTGAAGCTGAAAACTAAACATGTCACAATGTGAAATTGTAACATACATGTAAAGTTTTTTGTAAAACTTATAGTGTCGAATACCAGCTGGTTCAGATCCCAAAAAGACTAAACAAATAAATAAAAAATAAATAAAATTAATAAATAATTATCGGATAATTATCCAAGAAAAGATGTATGTAAGAAAAAATGTAATAAAAAACGAAATCATTTTAAACATTGATTAAGAAGTATATATTTTTAAATAAATTTTAAATGTTCTAAACCTGTTACAAAAATATAAATAATTTATTTTTAACATCTTTTAAATTTTTTTTAATTGTGGCTATATCTGGTGAATTTTTATGGCTAAAACCGGTGCTTGGGTGGCTAAAACTAGAGAATTAGTATTATTTTGTTTGTTTTTTATTTTATAACATATCAGCTGAATTTATATTGTTTAAACATTTATTTTATAGTAGAGATATATTGTAAGTTTCAGAAAAACCAAAACTTGCAACCTTAACATTATAATGGAACATAATAAAAAGAAATAAAAACAGAATTTTTCTTAAGGTGGCTATAACTGGGGTATCTATGTTCTAATGTTCTAAAACTGTTACAAAAATATAAATAATTTATTTTTAACATCTTTTTATTTTTTTTTAATTGTGGCTATATCTGGTGAATTTTTATGGCTAAAACCGGTGCTTGGGTGGCTAAAACTAGAGAATTAGTATTATTTTGTTTGTTTTTTATTTTATAACATATCAGCTGAATTTATATTGTTTAAACATTTATTTTATAGTAGAGATATATTGTAAGTTTCAGAAAAACCAAAACTTGCAACCTTAACATTATAATGGAACATAATAAAAAGAAATAAAAACAGAATTTTTCTTAAGTTGGCTATAACTGGGGTATTTACCCTAAGCAAATTTTTATTTTTGTAAAAGAATTTACTATAAAGTTTTCATGTTTCGCTAAACACATTTAATTACTATAAAAATAGTGTATATTTTTTTAATTATATTTAATATTTTTTTAGTATCTTTGTGTTTTAACTTAAAAGTTAATTTTACGCGTACCCATACATACAATATGTATTTTTTTAGGATGGAAGAAAAATCTTCATGTACCTTTATTATTAAAATGTCAATGGTTTTGAAATTAAAAATCTTGTCAAATATTAAACAATAAAAAATATTCTTTATGTATTTTTAAATACATTTTGTTTAGCAACATAGGAACAATAGTATTTTTAACATTTAATTAACAAGAATTTATTGCGGAACTTTTATTTTTTTTATGTTTTAAACTATTTAACTAATTTAAATATAAAAAATGTATTTAATTTTTACTGTTAACAGTAAAGAGTAGGTCCAGTAGGCACTAAAATAAAATTTTAATACAAATATTATTAGGATAATTTTGCAGTCAATTTGCTCTACTTTATTTCCAATTTTAAGCCTTATAAAATAAAACTCAAACCATGATTGGCACATGCGCGCATTCAGAATTAAAACCGTTTTCCGACTGATTAAAATGCTTGACCCCACAATGAACTACAACTTTGTGCCATTAGGAGACTTTTCTTAAAAACTAGAACTGGTCACGTGATTAAAAATTCGTTAAAATTAAATAAAATTGGGTTAACCAACTTTTAGTTAATTATAATTTATAAATAAGAATATATCTAGCATTTTCTTAAAGGTTTTCCAACTGATTAAAATACTTGACCCCACAATGAACTACAACTTTGTGCCATTAGGAGACTTTTCTTAAAAACTAGAACTGGTCACGTGATTAAAAATTCGTTAAAATCAAATAAAATTGGGTTAACCAACTTTTAGTTTATTATAATTTATAAAAAAGAACATATCTCGCATATTCTTAAAGGTTTTCCGACTGATTAAAATACTTGACCCCACAATGAACTACAACTTTGTGCCATTAGGAGACTTTTCTTAAAAACTAGAACTGGTCACGTGATTAAAAATTGGTTAAAATCAAATAAAATTGGGTTAACCAACTTTTAGTTAATTATAATTTATAAATAATAATATATCTAGCATTTTCTTAAAGGTTTTCCGACTGATTAAAATACTTGACCCCACAATGAACTACAACTTTGTGCCATTAGGAGACTTTTCTTAAAAACTAGAACTGGTCATGTGATTAAAAATTCGTTAAAATCAAATAAAATTGGGTTAACCAACTTTTAGTTTATTATAATTTATAAAAAAGAACATATCTCGCATATTCTTAAAGGTTTTTCGACTGATTAAAATACTTGACCCCACAATGAACTACAACTTTGTGCCATTAGGAGACTGCTTATAAACTGTAACTGGTCACGTGATTAAAAATTCGTTAAAATTAAATAAAATTGGGTTAACCAACTTTTAGTTTATTATAATTTATAAATAAGAATATATCTCGTATGTTCTTAAATGTCAAATCACTTATGATATGATATTATTACTTACAGCATTGCAATAATTACCTCTCATTAAGTAATTTTATGAATGAAACTTACTATTTTTTAAATTAATTATTACTAATCTAGATCAGAAAAATATCTGTTTTAAGGCTGGTTAGTAACCAGTGGTTACGTACCAGAAAGTATGTGATTGTTAAATAAATATATAGTTCTCTGCATGAAAGCAAGTCTCCGACGAAAGGGGGAGGAATCATTCGCGCTCTCTTCTTTCCGTCAAGAGTGTTAAAAGGCGTGCGTACCTACAACGGGCCTTCCACTTGCACACACATTGCAAACATATTTCCCGTAGCCACAAATCCGTGCGTCAAACTATACAAACACATTTTCATTACACAAAAAAGCACAATTTTTCTAAAAATTTCTAATAAATGTATTTTCTAAAATGTTTTAATACATTAAGTATTAGTTAATAACTATTTTGATTCCTTAAAGGCACGCTGCAGCTAAAATAATGACTGTATTTAATTATTTTAAAAATAGCAGTCCTTAAGTACATACATAAATCATCTCAATAATATTATAGTCTAGTAAAATAATAAATGTAAATTACAATAAATTTACACGGGCTAATATTTTAAAGGGTAGTAGTGGATGGTAATTGAACAATCCTGTTAGTTTTTTACCGGGTGATTTGCGTAAGGGATGTCCGCTATCTTGAATTTTAGCGGTAAGTTGCTTAATATGCATCTTATGATAAAAATGCATATAACCAATTTTGTTAACCCTTGATTTAGTAATGTGTAGTAATACTACTACACTGTCGTATATGATACATGAATTTTAAGATAACAAAAATAGTTATTTACAGTAAAAGTGAGGTAAGTAGGATATTATTCACGAAAAAAAAGTTGACTGATGAGGCTCCTGGTCCGAGTAGGTTAATTTTTGAGTGATTAATGTTACTTACCCCACGTGCGCTTTACAACATTTTATCCAATACCTCTTAAAAATATTTCTCAATCAAATTTACAAATGACATTTCCACTAAATTTACTTGACATTTCAATATAATGTCACTTTTCGGTGATTATAAATTTCATGCTACAAGTCACGTGACCTTTTTTAATATGTTTTTTTTCATAAATGATTTACATTTATGTATCTAAATTTCCCCTCAAAAGATTTTTTATATACTTCATCTCAAAGAGTGTTTGCCAAATTAAGGTTTAAGGAGGAAATTTCCAAAAATTTTAGTTTGGATCATTTTTTTTATATTAATAACTATCAAGTTAATTTAAAAATAGCCATGTTGGAGGTGAAAGTAGTTTTTTCCATTTTTCAACCAAATCATTAATCGGACGATAAAAGTGGTTATGAACAAACTTGTAGCTCTTGAAATTCTCTAAGTTTCATATATTATAAATTTTAATAGGTAATTTGGTACGGTTACAGAGCGCCCACTGTAACCGTAACAAAATACTTATGAAAATGCATAATAAATAAAACTTATCGAGAATTTCAAGAGCTACAGGTTTGCCCATAACTTTTATTCGCCGATAAATAATTTGGCTAAAAAATCGAAAAAAAAACAATTTCACCCCCAACATGGTCATTTTGGAATATTTATAACTCGATTGTTATTAATATATTAAAAAAATGATTCAAACAAAAATTATTGTAAATTTTCTCCTTAACAAAATTGGTTATATGCATTTTTATTGTAACATGTATATTTAGCGAGATAACTGTACTCTCTCTTAAAATTCAAGATAGCGGACACCCCTTACACAAATCACCCGGTGAAAAACTAACAGGAGTATTCTGTTACCATCCACTACTATCCTTTAAACTATCAGTCCGTGTACGTTTATTTCAATTTAATATAGGAATATCTCGTTATTTGATTGGACTATTATATTATCTGCGAAAATTTAATGTTGTTATTTAAATGTCAACCACTCTTGTTAATGTATTTATAACTATACATATACTGCACGAAAGAGAAAAAGAGTCTTGTCTACAAATGGCATTGATTTAATAACCAGTTAAGTCTATTCACTGGAAAAAAATTAAATACACGGTGTATTTTAAATAGGGTCCAAAATTTTAACGGGTGATTCTACATCATAAAATATTTTATGTATTTATTTTAACCAGGGGTGTGCAAAACGGGGGGGGGGGCTTATTAGTTTTTTGTCTCAAACTTTTTTCTGTGTAACTTTTTTGTAATTTTATTTTTTGAATATGGTCGCTCTAGTTAAAATTCATAAAAAGGTTCTACTGTTGTAATACTGTAGGATTAACCGTATTCTAGAAAAATCCATTTGAAGGTAAAATTTCACGGTTCGAAAACGAAAAATTAAATAATAAAACGTTGAAAACCGAAATTTCAATTTTATACAGGTACTTCCAAAAATCAACCCTAAGCTATAGTCTCCTAAAAATGTACCACTTTTTAAGGGCCATAATAGCTTTAAAAGCGATTTTTCGACCTACATGTATAGAAACTTTTTTTCTTAGTTTTTGATATAAAATTTTGGTTTTTAACATTTTAGTATTTAATTTTTGGTCCTCAAGTTATTTTTTCGGTTAATTCTACAGTGTCACAACAAGAGTATTTTAACCTGAGAAATTATATTCCAAAAATAAAATTACAAAAAAGTGATACAGAAAAAAGTTTGGGACAAAAAACTAATAAGGCCCCCCAGTTTCGCACAACCCTGGTTAAAATAAGTACATCAAAATAACACACGAAGATGGGCCTCATTAAGATTAGTTTACATGCAAAACCTCGTTGCTATATCTTAAGGATTCCTGAGTTATAAAAATCGAATTTTTTAGCCACTTTCAAAGGGGCTTAGCTCCCTTACGACGCATTTATAGACACATGTTGATAGGAACTTTTTGTCATATTTTATGATGTAGAATAACCCCTTTAAATTTTGGACCCTATTTTAAATATACTCTGTATATTAATAATAATAAATAGGACTTTTTACATTAAGTAATTTAACATATTTATAAATTAAGAGATTACAAATATAAGCGAAGCTCTGTAGACACGTGAACCACTGTACCAAAACTTTTCTTCTCTTTAAATATAAACAGTAAATTAATATTGGGATAAAAAAAACAAGAAATAAATACATCATATCGATGGTGTAGCGTACAAATGTATATAAATATGTACATTGTACATATTTAGCACATTTGTACACTAGACCATTGATTTTAGATTTTATTTCTCTCTGTGTAGATAATATTACAAAACAGTAAATTGTAAAAATACGAACGTGACAATTTTGGTTTAAGAATATAAATAATAAATATATATAATCTTTTATCAAAATGAAAACTTGAAAATTATTATGAATTAGTCGTAATATTTAAGTAAATATTAGTTTTACGGGAAAATTTGTTTAGGGTTAGCTATAGATTTAAATACAGCTTTTCATATTTTAAAATTATCCATAATATTTTATGAATAACAAGGGGATTAATCACCCAGAGAAAAAATCTAATATAAAGTATTTGTGATACTTGTGTTTGGTCTGGTTGCAAGTATAAAAGTACTTGTTCCAAATTTAATTAGTACTTGTTTCTAAGAAACTAGTATTTAAAAAAAATTCATAATTTTTAGTATTTTAAGTTTTCAGTATCAATATCTACTTGCCATCTTGCATTTAAATTTCTTTAAAATTCAGTACAAGAAATTGTTTTATTTAAACCAAGCACTCAAGTTTTAACCTATTAATCTAATAGATTAAGATACGCGTATACGTATACGTATTCAACTTGAATCAAGCAACACATTTTAAGTACTTACCAAGCTTGCGGATATCAATTAATCAAGTGAACCCCCTGCTTCAGGGTGCAAGCCTAGGGGGCGCCGTCGAGGGAGTTTTTTCTTCTTTCAGTCATCAAAAATATGAGTATTCTTTCTTTTTTTAGTAGAAATTGTCATGGGCCAAGCTTTTTTTTAGGGTGTTTTTTTTTCTAGGGGCGCCAAGCCTCGGTAGAAACTGTCAGGGACCAAGCTTTTTTTTATGATGTGTTTTTTTTTTTTTGGTAGTCAGTAGTCATGGACAAAGCTAGCTTTTTTTTTTTAGGGTTTTTGCCAATTCGTGGTAGAAACCGTCAGGTACATAGCTTTTTTTTTTAAGGTGTTTTTTGGCAAAACCGTTAGGGACAAAGCTCTTTTCTTTTGCTAGGGCGCCAAGTGTTGGTAGAAACCGTCAGGGGCAAAGATTTTTTTTTGAGGGTCTGCGGATATAAAACTTTTAAGCCACTTGATCCGTATATTACATGCCTATTATACTATTCACAGAGTCTGCACTAGAACACTATTATACGGTAGTTTCAAATTTTCAAAAAATTTCAAAAATCGACATAGACAAAAAATTCTTGAATATAAATTTGTTTAATGAAAAAAATTATTTTTTAAGCAACTCATTTTTTTAATGTCAGTCTATCTGTCTTTCCGTCTGATGTCACGTTTTATGTGCACGATAACTCAAGAGCAAATAATCCGATCGACTTGAAATTTTCAGGAATCTCCCCAAAAACAAAAAGGTTATGGGGGTTAAACTATATGGAAAATGCAATATACCATTTACTGTGAATAGTATATAATGGAATGCGTAGAATTACATATCTTTACGGCTTTTTTTTTAGTGGTAGTGTGTAAAATATGCTTTGCTGTGAAAGTTCAGGTTTAAAAAATATAGTCAAAATATTTATTTTTACTAATTATAATTATAATTGGACCCCAATAAATATTTTATGAACAATCATTTAGTAATTAGTCTACTACAAACTATTTAATAAGTTCGGAAATACATTTCCCACTTCACTGCATAATAAACTATTATTTTCATGTTAAATCGGATTATTTTAAAAATATATTTCACAATAATTGGGAAATTATTTCATTTAAATTTCACCAATTATTGTATTTAAATTTCAAGTTTTAGTGCAGATATTAAAACACAGGGTGATCATTTTAAAACGAGCCACCCTAAATATCTCGCAAACTAAGCACAATGTGAAATATCTAAAAAAGGTCAATTTGATTTTACGAGGGGGAAACTTAAGTATATAGATTTCGGGGTTGTATCTTTCACCCCCTGATCCCCAGCTACCCCCAACATTGAAATCTAAATAGGGAACCCCCATCTTCTGATAGGTAATTTGAAAGAGCTTAAAATGCATTATTTGGTTAAAAAATAAATAAAACCCTTAACATAGAGGTAGATGATTTAATTTTTAAATAATTGGAAAAAAATATTCACAAAAGAGCTTAAAATTTCATTACCAACTTTTAAATTCAGTGCGTACTTTCGTAAATGTTTCAACCGTTAAAGATATATCTAAGAGATCTTTCAAATTTTCTGGAGGAGTTTTGTAGACCACAGACTTAAGGTTAGGAACAGAATTTACAACCCTCTTAATCGAACCTATTTTATTTCTTGTTATATATTAAGCTATTATTGTATTTTGTTCGAAACTATTTTAAAATTAAATAATCAACCCTTAAGTTAAGAGTTGGTGTATTTAATTTTTTTTTAACAAAAATATAGAATATTTTAAGCTCTTTTAAATGACTTATCAGAAAATGGGGTTTCCTGTTTAGATTATAATGTTGGGGTGGCTGGGGGTTAGGGAGTGAGAGATAGAACCCCTAAAACTATATATCTATGTTTCCCCCTTAAAAAGTCAAATTGACCTATTTTTAGATTTTTCACATTTTTTGGGAGATATTTAGGGTGGTTTGTTTTCAAATCATCACCCTGTATATAACATTCATTTCTAAATAATTATAAGAGATAAACTTAAAACGCTACACAAAAAAAAGTCAAAAATTGTTTCAGAGACCATTGTATTTCTATGTATTTAAGCCGCTGAATCCATATTTAAGGTGAAAATAGCACCTTATTCGATTAGTTTGGAAAAACGAAAAAATTCATGATATATTTTTTTTGGTGGCGACATGTGTGGCCACTTTTTCGGACCATTGTACTCCAATATATTTTGAGACGCTGAATCCGAATTTGATATCGAAATAGCACCTCATCCGGTCTGACATCACCTCAAAAAACGTTATTTTCATACTGGAAAATAAAGTTTTTTAGGTTATATCCAAAACTGATTACACGAGGTGCTATTCTGACCTCAAATTCGAATTCAGCGCCTCAAAATATGTAGGAATCCAATGTTTCCCGAAATAATATATAAATATAATTTTATAATAAATTACAATTATATAATAAATTATAATTATGAATTTTATAATGTAATAATACTGTGATAAATATATGTATTAAATTTAAAAAAAAAAATTATTTCTTGTATATTGCGTATTGCGAAATTTTTAAACATACTTCATCAACAGGCTAAAATTATAAGTAATAAGTATCTATTAACTTAATACAAAAAAAGTATTTGAAGTCTAAGCATGTAATCATACTAAAAACTACTAATTGTAGGTACCTTATTATAAGTGTGAATGTAAAATAGTCTTTTTTTTCTTTATATTCATAGGCGTAATTTTGGGGGAGGGGCAAGAAGGGGCACTTTCCCACGCGGGTCTGCTGACTGCCCCCCCCCAGCTCTGTTCAGTGGTTTCCCATTTATATTCGGACAATAGTTATAAAATATTTCCGTTCTTTTAGGGGTCTATTTTGCTAGATGGGTAAAGTGTCTTGCATTTTTGTAAAATTTTCAATTAAAGAGCAAGAACTGGATTTTGCATTGCGAAAATTGTAATGCCAACCCAAAATAAAAATCCCTAAATCGTTCCTCAATTTAAATGTATTTTTTTTTAATTTAGAGCAAAATAGAAAAAATTGTATAAAGCAATTGTTTCATAACACGTTTTTAGCGGACTAGTAGTTTAGAAAACTTTCAACAAGCGGCTCGTTTTCTAAACTTGTACTCGTGCGCTAAAAACCGTTGTTATGAAACTAGTACTTTAAGATACTATTTTATATGATTTTTTTAATCTGATTTTTTCAAGCTTTATTCAGTATTTTTATTTAAGCAAAATATATTTCAACAAATTTTCCCTATCAATTAACCGAGAAGTGGTTTAATACTTTTTGCTTAGGTAGTTATTCTTTTTTTATTTTCTGGTAAAACTGAAAGAAATGAATAGGTATGAATAATTAAAACTCAAGATACTTCAAGATTTTTTAAATTAAAAATTGATGCCCTAAATATTCGATATTGGTTGTAGGTATTTGAGTTTTACGTTAATTAAACCTTTTCGTCAAATAAAAAATACTAATTACTTTTAAAAGAGGCATATGGTTAACAGAGATTAACAGCGTCGGACTGGCTATGTCCCTGATAGCACAAAAACCTTCTAAGAAGATTCTTAAAATAAATAGCCGGAAGCAGAGCATATCTATTTTGCTCAGGATATTCTAAGATTAAATAAATGCAAAGGATACCGTTTTAATTGTGCTGGTAATTTCTAAGAAGCTTCTTATAAGCCTCTGCATCAAATAAGAATATTTTAAGAAGCATGTTAAGAATCTTCTTATAAGTAGGTACATGAATTCTAAGAACATTCTTACGTTTAATCTGGACTTTGAAAGACCAAAATGATGATTTGTAAGACCGTCAAAACTGGGTTAAAATATTAAAGGACCATTAATCCTAGTTTTCTTCCTTAGACTTAAAATAGACTACAGTGCATAGTGTAAATTAAGGGATAAATTATACAAAATACGACTCTTATAATTAAAAAAAGGCTTACCCGTGTTCTTCGTGTTCACAAAATCGTGACATCGGAGGGACGGATGGATAGACAGACGGACAGACATTTGAACAAAAAAGTTTCTTATTTTTTCATGAAACAAAGAGTGGCCACAAAAAAAGAGTTTATTTGGGCTGTTTTTCCAACACCTGTAACTTCAATTGGAATTGATAATATGTAATGTATAAGTGCTCAAAATTTTTGTCTGGCCATGAACTTGTGCAAAAAGCAAGATTTATTGTTCTAGAAGCTAAACATCCCCTTAAACAAAGGGTTAACTGCCCCCCTTATTTTTGCATAACGCACGTAGTCAGCCATACCTAAAATTCTTTAACTAAATTTTTTTTTGAGATACCTTATGATTTACTACTTTTGTTGGTGCTTGGGTGTAGTTTAACCCTCTTTGTGGGGGTGGATTTTCATCAAATCCAAGAGTAATACCCCTTTACGTATTTTTATGGTTCATATTACAGAAAAATGTGTTTTTGAAAATAAAACTAATCACACTAATAATCAAAATTTATTTGTAAATTAAATGTTATTTTTTTTTATGGAACCCTAAGCAACTTTGGTTATTAAATAAAAGTTTATATAGTAAAACATAGCCTTGTTATGTAATTAATAATGTTGCTTGGGGTTCCATATACCGGGTGTCCCAACTTTATTTACCCAGCGATTTTCTTGTAAACTAAAAGAGATAATCTAGTTCTGAGAAAACCATCTTAAATAAGACAACTCAAACTATCTTTTACCATATATTTGATACTTTCAGCTCTTGAAATGTGGGCAGAGGGGCTTAGAGGGACATTTTTTTAAATGGAAAGTGGGGTCGTGTGATACATCATTTTAAATCTTATAAAATTCTCCTTTTAACTATATATTTTTTAATTTTTTAAGTATTTTTTTTTGGTTTAAAATTGGGTTGAAAATGCGAATGTTTGTTAAAATTTCTCTAAAAAATCAAACAATTTTTTCAAAAATTACTAATTTCTTGATGAAAAAACTTAAATTATACTTTTAAACTAATTTTAATTGGCATGAATAAAAATTTACAAAAAAAAAACTTAAAAAATCGCATTTTTACCAAAAAAAATTAAAAAATCAAAACCTTAAAAAAATGTTTAAAAAATAAAAAAATAAACAGTCCAATAGAGAATTTTATTTGATTTCAAATGATGTATCACACGACCCCACTTTTTATTTAAAAAAAAATCCCCCCATGCCCCCCTGCCCACATTTTAAGAGATGAAAGTATCAAATATATTCTAAAAGATAGTTTAAGTTGTCTAATTTAAGATAGCTTCCGCAGAACTTGATTATCTCTTTTAGTTTTCGAGAAAATCGCTGGGTAAATAGAGTTGGGACACCCGGTATGTATAGAAAACTGTTCGATATTTGATACAGTAACACATTCTGAGTGTATTAAAACAACATTTTTATAAAAACAAATATTTTACAAACTGTGGATAACTTAAAGTAACTTTTAAAAACATTTAAACTTTTTTTTATATTCGCCCTGCTGATGCTGAAAAGGCAAACTTTTCTATTTGTATGTAAAAATTGAACGTCAGACAAACATCAAGTTTTATAGGCTTTCGGCTTTTCTTAAGTGATGGATTTTATCTGTTTAAAATGTGGACTCTCGATAGTAAATGACCGTATTTATTAGTTGCGATAAAAAGTGGGCAAGGAACGTGTCCTGCTACAAAATATTTAGTAAAAAAATATCCTGGA
Source organism: Brachypterus glaber (assembly GCA_958510825.1). Lineage (NCBI taxonomy): Eukaryota > Metazoa > Arthropoda > Insecta > Coleoptera > Kateretidae > Brachypterus > Brachypterus glaber. The sequence goes on from OY294049.1 coordinate 19,825,061, forward strand.
ATAGTAAAAAATATCTAGTAACAAAATATATCTGCGACTTAATATCTCGGCTACTTAATATCCTGGGCCTTCAATGAAACAAAGTGGCGACAAACTACTCTTTATTAATATATCCTAAACCTAACCCAACCAACACAGAGCTGTTGGCACAAAATCCTATTTCTCTGGATACTTATTTTTTTCGAGCCTGCAGATCTATACTATACTATCTATAACACTAGGCAACACTGTTTCTTGCCCCGATTGGAGTCATATGTTTTTTAACTAATTTTGGGTCGCTGAAACCGAATCTGGCCTCAGAATATTTCTACTACCTAGGTTTTCTGAAAAAAATAAGATAAAAATGTTAAAAAATCATTATTTTATCCCTCTTTTGTTCTAAAATCATGGGAGACAAAAATATTCCAAGGACAAATTTGGATTAGGCGACTCAATATTAGTTAAAAAATACCGAACTTAAAACATAGAAACTTTAAATTCATAGGTAGAATAAATAAGGATATTATGAAAAAAAAATTAATAAAAAGGATGGATAATGTGACAAAACTAAGTAGGGGTGGAGGGTAAGAAGAAGGGTGCATAAGGGGACAAGCTTATCGCCACGTACTCATGCTAAAAATTGCCAATAATCATTACTAGGGGGTCAAAAATGAACTAAAAAAATGTTACGTATTATGGTTCTTATGTAATAAAGTAACATTTTTATGATGTCGAACCATTAAAAAAACACAAAAAATACACAATATTTTGTTTTATAAATTATTTTTAAATTGGTATAATTGCATGTACTAAAATTTAAAAAATAAGACGTGCTGAATTTTTTTTAAGGTCAAATTTGGATTCTGCGCCTTTAAATTGATAAGAAAAATATATTTTTTGGGCTCGGGAAAAAAATTTACACTGTGTACTTTAATTTTATATCTTTTACATTTATTTACTTTTTAGGAACAAACTAAGCAAAATAAAAAAATATTTATATAAATATTTTTGTAGAGAATTTTATAATCTACAAATTAAGTTCTATAAAATTTTTAAACAAATTTAATAGTTTTGCCACAAATGAGCAATTAAGTAAACTCTGCACTTTCATTTTAAGCTTTTTATTTTTTTTTTCGCGTACTTACTCTGACATATAGATTTTTGAATTCCTCGTATTTTTTTTAATATACACTAAAATTTGCTAAAATCTACTCTTTTTTTTAAAGATTTTGAAAATAAACGTCATTATTACCTGAACTTATATCTCAAAAATTTTGGGGTGCTGGAATTTTTCTAAGGTCAGATTCGGATTCTACGCCCTCGAATTAGTAAGAAAAATTTACTTTCCGACCGGGGAAAAAAAAAAGTTGCGATTTGTTGCCTAGTGTAATTAGCATTCGCTGTTGCTGTGATAGCTAACATGTGATTGGTTGTATCATAGCAACTGCTTATGCGAAAGATTTTTGCAAATGGTCAAGAATAGAGCACCTGGTACTTGAAAACCAAACTTATCCAGGAAAGACGTCCTTTCTGACCTTGGAACCTAACTATTTCCTTACTGTCGAACAAGCCCCTTTTGTTGTATAAGTATACAGGTACTTAAAATATCGTTAAAAACGATGACGTGAGATGGTTTTCGCGAAAATATTACAATGAAACGAGATAAAGGCATTAGATTTCAATATCTGTCAAATAATTTAATATATTCATGCCTATTTGACGTCGTTCAACCACGGTTATACCACGTCGAATGTTGAAATTTCAACATTGAAGTATTATTACCTATTGAATTTTACGTCATATGATGTATATGCGTAATAAAATACATTTGATAGTGTTATGAAAGGGTCTGATGGTCAAATTACCAACTTTCAATACTTAGAAAGCGATATGATTTATTCCCAGCTCAAAACACCTCTATTTAAATATTTTTTTTTTCAATTAGCGTCACTTCTACCAGTAAACGCAGTTAAGACGATTACTATGTAGCGTCAAATTCTCTTACATTAAAGCATCCTTATTTTTGTAACTGGTTTGTACATAAAATATTACTTTGATTACTTTGATCCAAAATGAAATGAGAAACCTTGGCAAAGAAATGGTTACACTACTTCCAATTCACCATTCATTTGGCGTACCTATATCAAAAGTCTAATTTATTTTGGGTTAATGCTATCTTTATTTTGGTTCAAAGATTTTTTTTTTATTTTTTATCCACTACTACGCTACTCTCCAATGAACTCGGATCAAACGTTTTGCATTAAGGATGCCATGGCATGCCAGTCGCTGTTTGTAATTGATGGGAAAAAGTATGCAACGGTGTGAAAGAAATACGTTCTAGTGTATACTAAATCTGTGGATTATCGGTATATATTCCAGATATTTAAACTATTATTTTTTAGTACCTAATAATAAATAGGTAGGTAACTTTAATTGATGAGAAATGTAAAATAACAGGCAGCATTTATCAAGATAATTGTAAAACTAGAAATTTTAACTATAATTAGAGTCTAAACAGAAATACAGTATCCACTCTTTATTTAATTATTCTTAAATAAATTACTGGGTGAGAATATCGAATTGTGAATCCAATAAGATAGTAGAAATGAATGCCTTTTCCAGAATATTTAACAAGCAAAAAATAATACTACAAATTATCTATCCATCGTTAAAATGAAATGAACAGGAAACAGTAAATAGTACCATTTCATCCTTTTTGGGAATTATCAGCACTATGTACGCTAGTTTCTGTTATTATTATACTATTTACAGCGCTTGCCCTAGAATAGTATTATACGGTAGTTTCGAATTTTCCAAAATTTTAAAAAATCGTCATGGACAAAAAATTCTTGGATATAAATTTGTTTCATGAAAAAATAAGAAACTTTTATTTTCTCCGTCTGTCCGTCTGTACATCCGATGACATGATTTTCACGATAACTCAAATGAATAATCCGATAGACTTAAACTGTCCAGAAAAAATCAATAAGGGGAAGATCCCTATTGTTTTTGAGCGTGATACCACAAAAAAACAAAGAATTAAGGGGGGTTAAACTATTAAAAAAATAGAAAAAAGCTAAAATAAAATTCCGATTAACGTAACTTTTTTAGAAAAAATTACCTTCATTATAAGGATCAATTCTATCAGTTTTGAAAGTAATCCTCCCAAAAAAGTAATGGGAGGTTAAACTTTTTTTAAAAATTTTGAATTTATAGTTTTTTAATTTTTCGTTTGAATTTTATTTTAATATCTGGGAAAATGCAATGTACCTTTTACTGTGAATAATATATAATGGAATGCGTAGCATTACATACCTTCACGGCTTTTCCAACATTCCATAGATATAAAAGCCTGGTGCCATCTGTTGATGCTACTATTATCTGTTCCACTTGTTTCCAAAAAGCATATCGCCACAATTTAGGGTTTTTAATAAAAAAATAATAGTTTGTAGACTTCACAGGAAAAATATTTATTTTAATTATTTATTTATTATTTTATTTGGTTTTATCCGGAATATTTAAGGCAAATAAATGGTATACTTAACAAGTTTGCTACCAGGGGTATATTTGACTTTCGACCCCACAGACCAAGCATAAGTACAAACAAGACACAACTACTACTACTACTAGTCCTGGACTTAGGAGATGCTTAACTTAGAATAGTATGAGGTTAAACAAACCTGTAAAATGCAGGTGTTTACTAGCTAACGTTATCAGCAATGGGCAGACCACCTGCCCCTTATATGAGCCGCACCTTCCTCGTTGCTTTTTTAGGCGGCTATTTAATACACCAAGATTGTCGGCTCATATATGAGACATCGATTTATTGGAAAAATTGTCATAGCTCATATATGAGCCGCTTGGTAGCGAAAGTGTTAAGGTAATTCATTCAAAAAAGATTATTTCCGTCCGACCACGACAACTCGCGAACGCTTTGAGCTAAAGACTTCATATTTGGACCATAGGTTCCTTATCCAAAGTCCTAGGCTGGAATTGTTTTTAGGAAAAATCGGGTTGGGGTAAGAAGATTTTATAGGGTAGAAACTATAATTTATTTTTTTATTTATAAATATAAATTTATAAATAAATATATAAATTAATAGGTATATATAAATTTTTTTATTTTTGTTTTTAATGAACCTAGGCCTAGGGAAAGTATTGTTTTGTTGGCAGCTGTATTTTTGTATTGAGACTAGAAAGGCCTATAGATTTAGAAAGGCCCACGGGCAACCAGCTTTTAGTCTTTATGTTATATTATTTTGAATATGAAGTTGTCCATAAAAAACTCATTGGTAAGATATGGTAAAAATGTATCATTATTGGTAAATCCTTTTATCATAAGAATGTCGAGGTGTGGTGAAATACATATATTCATCACGGTATAATATTTTGTGAATCTTATCTGTGACAGTGGCAATCAAAAGGGGACTCACTATTCAGAACCCTATCCAATTCAAGCAAGCTTATCTGCCCCTTTATTTATATAAGGATATTCCGGAGTTATTCAGAATACCTTATTCTTATTGATATCTCGGTTTAGGGATAGGTTGATTTTTAACAACCAATAATTTATCCGTTTAGCCCTGCCGAAATGTGGTGGGATATTTTATACCCCAATGTAGTTTAATTATATTATGTTTTAAGTTATGTATACATATGCTGCACTCGCCAAGCGGTAATTACGCTTCTTCTTCATAGTGAGAAGGAAATGTACTAAAAGGGCTTAGGGCATGCAATACCCCACCACACATACATTTTATAGTTATTCCAATGGTAAGATATTTTAGTTGGCCAGATACAATATTTTTTCATTATTAATTACTTCTGGAACTACTATACAATATGAACATCCAATATTTAAAATAATCTGAAAATATTTAAGTTCCAAGTTAGAATTGAATATGCGTAAGAACCTGTACCTCAAACGGTACGTTCCAAACGTCTACCATTCAGCAAACTATGCAAGTTTGTCCGAGATATTTCAATTCAAAAAGATATTACTTCTGCAAAACGTGCAAGAAATTTATTTGCTTATATGCCCTTAGGGCATATCCACAGGCTCTTATGCGAACGTCATAAGCCTGCACACAAGATACATACGGCACATCAAGCCAATCACGGTATCGTATTTTATGTATTATGCTTCTTCTGCGAGCCTCTGGATGTGCCTTAACATTATTTTTCATGTCAAAATTGCATCAACAGTGATTTGTAATTTTTTATATTTTATGCTGTCTGGATGAGGTTTATTTTATTAAAATTTTCAGTTACTTATGTTACAGAATGTTTATCATCTTTAGGAATTTATTTTTATTTTTATTTATTTTTTCACTTATAAAAAAAAGATATTAAAACCTGTTTAAAAATATTGAAACCAGTTTTATTTTATAAACTACACTTGCAAAACCCAAATTAAAATTAAATACCACCTAAATGAATAAAAAAAATGGTTAACTTCGCAAATACAAAAAAGTTCTCAGCATAAAAGAAAATCTCCGACGAAAGGGGAAGAATCATTCGAGCTCTTTTTTTTGTCAAGAGCGTTACAAGGGCGTGCATGCCTACAACGGGCCTCTCACTTGTACACACATTCCAAACATATTTCCCGTAGCCACAGATCCGTGCGTCAACTATAGCTACTATGTAACAACCAGCCACATGTAAACTTGTTTTTATCACATTTCAAAAGGGTTAATACAAAATCAATATTAATAAAAGTTTGTAAATAATTAAATTCAATTGGAGGACTTTACTGCAAGCCTAAAAAGGTCAATTTATCATCATTACCTAAACATTTTAATAATTGCTAGATAATATCTAGTAGACATATCGAAAAAGTTTTCAAACAAAAGTTAAAAGAGCTTGATGGGGACACAAATTGTGCTCTTATAATGTTTATAACCATTTATGTTTATAAATATATAAGCCACGTTGATCTTGTTTTAAGAAGATCGACTTTAAAGATTATGGCAAAATCTTAAAATTGAATGTGTACTATAATTATTAGGTATTTCGTGGCATGTTGGACTTACAACATTAGAGGGAAAACTGTGTTTCAACCTTATTTGGTATCATCAGCATAGTATATTCCCAATGGCCTAATGTCCGTTCTAATTGAGAATTATATTTTTCAGGAAGAATTTCAGTAAATAGGGATGTGAAAATGTAAAAAATTTCTTTTTCTGACAATTAATATTATTGATTTCTTTAATACTACCTACTCGCGTCAAAAGTTAATTTCTAAATATATTCTAAAATAAAACATTGGGTCCCACCGAACCTATTTTTTTTTTGAATAAGCAATTAGTTTCAAAGTTTGTTTTATAATTAAGCATTGTCAACATTCGTTGATAACAATCAAATACTATATTTTAAATTTAAATATAATTATTTATATGTATAAATATAATAGCTATGTGTTTTGTAATCAACTGACTCCAAAGAGCTCTTCAAGAATGCATGAAATCTTTTATAAAAACATACATGAGTTATTCAATCAAATTAAATTTATGACAATTTTATAATGATCAACAGAATGTATTGTAAATAAATTTAATATTTTATTTAACTTTATAGAAAAAATACAAATTACATAGTTAACTACAAAAACAGTAACAGATTTATTAAAATTAAGTAAAAATTCTTAAAAAAAGAGAGTAAATTAATTTTAAATTAAAAAAAAAGAAACACTAATTAATTAATAGAATAACAAACTGTGCTTAGGCTATCGTAGTCAACTATCCCCTCAACCCGCTCAAAACTAGAGCACATTACGTATTACGGTGAGGTTTTTAGTATGTTAGAACGCGTTGTTCCTAAATAAAATAAATATCTTCCACTGGTTTTGGGCAAAGGAATCTGACAAGTTTGGACAATCAATTATTTTATTTAGCAATTTGTATAAAAATGAGATGTTATAATTAGAATTTATTTTATATTATAGAATTTATACTTTAAAGAGAAAGCTCAAAAATTTAGCAAAGCCCTTTCTTAGAAAATATAAGTAAAAGCTAGTTTTGGTACATTACGTTTATTAAATTTATGTAATGTTACCCTAACATTTCATGAAAAAGCTTTTGCTAATGTTTTATTCACATTGCCCGTTATGTGTATCTTAAAACAAATATTTAAAAAACTGCTTTTGAACCTTTCTACGGCATTTATATGTATATTATGCGAAGGGTTCCAAATTACTGAACGATATTCAAACTTTGATCTTACAGTCGCATTTTTTCATCTAACATACATATTTTTAATTTGACATTAGACTGTCAATTTAATCAAACTTTTATTCTTTTCGAAAAAAATCAAACTGGGTAACAAGAAGTTTAGCACACATCAAACATCAATACACACAATAAAAAAGTAGTATTAAAGAAAAAATCCGACTATACTATTTTTAAATTTATGAATGGCTCTTCTTAAAACTACTAGTAGTTATCTAACTTAAAAAAAGCTATTTGTTTTGACGGTTTTATTCTTATTTTTCGGCCTTCTTGATACCAGTAAAGATGTTAACATAATAATCAAACAGTAAAGAGTTAATTGTTTTATAATACACGGTTAAACCTTAGGCGTTCAAGTTATACTCATAGAACGATAAAAATCTCTTCTTGAAAACAGGTTTTTAAAGTGTGGTGATGGTTAATTTATTTACCTTTTATTCAATCCATAAACATTCTAAATTGACTTTTATTGAATAAATAACTTTTTATGTTCAATATCTCATAATTAAAGGTATTTGTTTGATATTAATTAAATGACGAAGCAACAGTAGGGATAGACATACCGGGTGAGTTTTATTTTTGTCCACCGCCAAAATTAAGATTAAACTTAATTCGGTAAAAATGAAACTTTGCTGATTTATATAACTTTACATTTAATCTAAAATGGCGGATTTAATTTTTTTTGTTTCACTTCCGGTTTCGCCATTTTTGTTTTGGGTTGGCATTACAATCTTCGCTATGTTTAAAATTCATAGAATAAACGATATTTTGATATCTTTTATAGTCAGCTCTTCTCTTTTTCACTGCAACTAACCAAGCCACAATTTTAACACAGTAAAAATTAACTTGGAACACAATTTGGAAGAAAACTAAACTTAAGCAGTGTTGACATTTGCACGGAAAACGCCAAAAAAAAAAGTCTTGTATTGCCAACCCAAAAGAAGTACACACCTCTTATAGGACTATAAGAACATGCAAAATGCGTGTGATAAGTGTCGCAAAATTGCAAAAATTATTAATTTAATTCAACTAAAATTAGACTAGGCACTAAGGAACTAAAATTCGATTTTGGATCTGGGTCTAATAAATAAAAGTTAATTTTGAATTTGGAAAACCAAAAATAGAAACTAATTACAGTTTAATTATGCATATAGTTACAGCTAATAAATCATAATAAAAATGACGACACTTTTCTATAAATTATGGCATCATAGTGAAACAAAATATCCAAAATAAGTTATATGGAAGAACGTTATCTGAATAATTTTGTGACTTCATAAATAAATATGAGGAGCAACTTTTCAAATCGCATTTTCTCCAAAACATAATTTATTGGGTACTAACGAAAAACGACTTTCTCTTAAATCCTGTCATATATTTCTAGGACAGCGATTTTTTTTTGATAGAAACTAACATCTAGACGTAATAAGTTATCTCATTTTAATCAAGATTTATCAGAATGACTGAAAAATCTAAAACATGTTTGGACTAAATGCGTTTTGTTTCATCACAATGTATAAAATTCGTTTTGTTTCAGTTAAAATTGGGTATAATGCTGAATTGCAGATTATAATAAAGAAAATTAACACTTTCATATCAGCTGTTTCGTTCGAAATTGTCACACCCTAGCGGCAAAATAACAAAATGCGTTTTTAACCGACTACATTTGTGGATAAAAAGCGTTTTGCTGTGAACCTTACAAGCCTGAATTACACAGGGGTATAATGCTGTTTGAAACGTTTCGTTTATACAGGACTGTAAAGCACAAAAAAATATTTTCAAATCCGCTTCAAACTCAATTTTGTCCAAATTGGACAAAATGCGTTTTGAAAAGTTGCTCCTCATATATAAGTATAAGATTAAAGCATCTATATAATATATTATTTTAATAATTGTGTAAAGTTAAATTTAGTCATATTGAGTCCTGCATCATAACCACGGCCCAGATCGAAGTAGCCATTTACCCCCTTAGCCCAATCCGATTTTTAACAAAAAAAATCCCAGCCTAGAACTTTGGTAATCAACATATGGTTCAAATTTTAAGTCTTTAGCTCGAAGCGTTCTTAGGTTATCGTGGTCACAAATATTCTGGACAGACCGACAGACAGAAATTTTATTTTGACGGAAATCATTTTTTTTTTTGATATAAAACGTCCAGAAACGTAAAAAAAGCAATAAAAATGTTTGGAATTTTTTTTACTAAAGCAAGACTTTCCTTGGGGAATGTAAAATTATAAAGAGTCATCCTTTTAATATTAGACCACCACCACTACCACTATCAGAACAATTATACACTTGATTTTTGTGCAAAATTTCAGATTAGTAGATAATATAGCTGATCACATAATTTCTAAAATTAAACACGTATTCTTCTTTTATTTTTAATAAAACTACTACTAAAATTATTGGTTTTTCAGTTATACAGAAAAATATTTTAGGATTTTAAAATATGTATGTCTTCATATTAAAAAAAATGGTTTTCTTTCGTAAAAATGTTTGAAATAATGAAAGTAAAAAAAAACATATTACAATGTCACATGTAATATATGTATGCAGCAACTTCTAAGAAATTAAAAAGATGATCAAGTAATTTATTTAAGAAATCGTTGAATTAATTTTATTGCTCTTTAAATAAGATGGAATAAATATATCAGATGAATTAATAAGGTAGGATTAGTTGACACTTAAATGTCTGGCCTTAAACTTTAAGATGGTTTTTATTTACCTTGAACTGCTTAAGACAAATTTAGCTAATAACGATATTTCTCAAAAAATTTGTAATATTTCCTCTAAGTATAACATCATCTGGTTACACTTCATGAAGGGAGCCTTCATAAATTATGTTAGTTTTGGTTAAACGCACTTCGGCGCACTCTTTAGATGTTTCATGCTATTCAAGTAAAAAGAGCCAATAGAATATTTTTAATTTATATTTAAAAAAATTTGCAAACCAACCAAGAATAGTAATTAACAATCATCATATTTATATGGCAGCTCAGATCGCGGTTATTGATAATATTTACCTTCAAGTAATAGTATATTACACACTGAGGTGGAAAATGTTTCATTTGCTGAGGGAAAGTTAGCTGACTAAAGGCGTTCACAATTTTACCTAATTTATTACCAATTCTATATTTTATTTTTCACGAGAAAACTGACATCATTAAATATAAAATTTATATTCATATTTAATATTCATTTGACACAAATAATAAATATTTGTCTAAAAAAGTATAAAAATGACGTTACGTATTTACTTCGTTTAGATCTATACACGGTGTATTTGAAATAGGGTCGGAAATGTTAACTGATGATTCTACATCATAAAATATGACAAAAAGTTCCTATAAACATGTGTCTAAAAATGCGTCATAAGGGAGCTACGCCCCTTTGAAAGTGGCTAAAAAAATCGGTTTTTATTTAATAACTCAGGAACCCTTTGAGAACCCTTGAGAACCGTGGAATTTCACCTTCAAATGAATTTTTCTCGAAAACGGTTAATCCTACAGTATTACAACAAGAGTACCTTTTTTATGTATTTTGACCTGAGGAACCATATTTCAAAAATAAAATTGCAAAAAAGTTACACAGAAAAAAGTTTGGGACAAAAAACTGATAAGCCCCCCCCCCGTTTCGCACACCCCTGGTTGAAATAAGTACATGAAAATAACACATAAAAACGGGCCTTGGTAGGATTAGTTGACGTGCAAAACCTCGTTGATAGATCTCAAAGGGTTCCTGAGTTATTAAATAAAAACCGATTTTTTTAGCCACTTTCAAAGGGGCGTAGCTCCCTTATGACGTATTTTTAGACATATGTTTATAGGAACTTTTTGTCATATTTTATGATGTAGAATCATCAGTTAAAATTTCCGACCCTATTTCAAATACACCGTGTATAAAGACCTTAACTAGGATAACCTAACCACCCTAAACGTGATTTTTATTAGATTTTTGATTTGGGTGGCATAAATAATAGCTAGCTACCCTTTTGAAATCTCTAACATTAAACTTGCTTTTCAGTCATTTTGTCATAAACAAAACACAAATTTAGCAAATACAGCATGTATTCAAAGCTGCAAAATTACAAAATACTTTTATTTATGAAAGGGTAAATAACACACTTAACGTAACGCAACATTCCGTTTACCACAAACCCATCTTAAACGCTTAACTTATTTTTTTTTTGTACTACAATTATTATAGGCACATCGCCTATATTTTTCTACTTAATTTGGCATATAGTTCTACTGAAACAGCTTGACCATTTATTTTATTTTGTTTTTATTATTAATTGCTATATTTATTATTTTAGAGTGCTGCCAAAATAAATTAAAAATCAACCAGAAATTAAGTGAATAATCAAGATTTCATTAACCTCTAAAGGGCCACAATTCGTATAATAATGAAACTCAGAGAATGCAATTTCCAAACAATTATTTATGCAGCTATCAATAATTCATTAGGTTTAAATAAAACTATGGTTGTGTTTATATCCTTCTGTGTATTAAGGACTTTTGTTAAAAGCTTTTAAGAATTAAGAAGCTTTCGATGATATTGCTATTGAACAAGACCAGATCTTTTTATTATTAGGTTGTATATTTATATTTATTTATGTATTTTTAGGAGAAATATTTTTATTTTATGTACAAGATTTGACTAAATGATGAAGTAGGGTCCCTTCATAAATAAAATTCTTGGTCCCCAATTAATTTGAAACGTAAAAAAAATATGTGGGTTCCATCTGCAGTTTATTAAAATGCTTTATCACATGTACGATTTTTGTCATGGAATTAAATTTATAGAATTGTATCAACTAATTTTTATTGTTATTTTAAGTCGTCACAAAGATGTCAATAACCAGTATGTCCTCCTCTGTTCTTTCTCTCAATCGTCTTCCATTGCGAAACGAAATTGGTAATTTTTTTTTATAGACGATAACGCCACTTCCCACAGCACAAGAAAGATTACCAATTTGCTACAACAAGGGAATGTTCAAAGGATGAACTGGCCATCAAACTCAACTGACATCCCTTAGGAGCTAATTGTTGCTGCTCGAGAAGAATGAAACAACATATTGCAGGAAGCCAACTTTTTTATTGGTACGCACAACATGTTAATGTTTTGCTTCAGAACAGATAACGATATACTGGTTATTGACATCATTGTTTCTCACATTTTATAACGACTTTGATTTTTTTCAAAAAAAATTTATTGATACGATTTTTTTTAATTTAATTCCTGGAGGTGACTCATTTCATTAAAATAACTTTACATGTGATATTATCACATTGTGATAAAGCATTTTAATAAAATGTAGAATTGAACCCACGTGTTTGTTAGAATAATTTTGGTTTACGTTTCAAATTAATTAAGGGGACAAGAATTTTTCGATGTGTTATAATATACATATATGTTATATAAATATATATTATATACATATATATTATAATAATGTAATTTCATTTAGGGTCCCGAGAACAAAGTATGTTTGGCTGCCGCGTTTGCCTCTAGCTGCTGTCAAAATAAAGGAAAAGAAATAAAACTTTTTCGTCACATCAGGGAAAAACCGAGGCAAATGATACATTAAAGATATGAATTTTTTAATTTTAATCTAAATTATACAAATATTAATTAAATTTTCCATCTATTTTTCAGTCATCGTACAGAGTGATATTGGAAAAATAGATTGTTTAAATGTCTATTTATTTAAAATTAAGATTTTCTTGTAGTCAAAATATTTTGAAACGGAACACTTGAAATTAGTGTCCACAATGGATGAAGTGATCATTTACTTCGTTTGGAACCCTACTTTAAATTTTAATATACAGTGCGTGCATTAAGTCTGGAATCACCCGAATAACTTTTTAGTTACAAGTAAAATACAAAAATCCTCAGACAGGTCGATTTATATTTTTAATTCTGCAAATTTTGGTCTAAAAAAAGTTATCAAAATTGGCACCCCCTTGCACCCTCACCCCCCAACTTTTTTTTTCAAATAGCAACCTACCCCTTGTGATACATTATTGGAAAGGTAATTTAATAAGCTTTCCAACAGTGTATGATAAAGCCTAATTTGTTAAAGGGTCTATGAAAAAACGCATGTTTTATTTAAACATTGTTTGTGTGAAATATTACGCATAATATGGTAATTGTTGCCCTATTTCCTACTTGGCACCTTCCTGAGAATCTAAATAAGGTTGTTTTAAACTTATTGTAATATTTTATACCCTGTTGAAAAATGCAATTTTTTTTCTTTTTATTGACCAATTTTATGTTTACTATTTAATCGATTTTAATCCCGTTTTTTTACTGTCCACTGTCAAAGAGCTGAAGGACATCAATTTGAACATTTATAGTGAACTAAAGTTATACTTTACATGTCTTTATAATAAACTAAATTGTGCATTTTATCATTAGCCCTTTACCAAATTAGGCTTTATTATACACCGTTGGAAAGCTTATTAAATTACCTTTCCAATGAAGTGTCACAAGGGGTAGGTTGCTATTTGAAAAAAAAAGTTGGGGGGTGAGGGTGCAAGGGGGTGCAAATTTTAATAACTTTTATTACACCATAATTTGCAAAATTAAAAATAAAAATCGACCTATCCGAGGGTTTTTGTGTTTTACTTGTAACTAAAAAGTTAATCGGGTGATTCCAGACTTAATGCACGCACTGTATTAAAACAATTTAAGAAATTCCTTAATCGGGTATTTTTTGTAGGACATTTTGCCCTAGTGATTGCTAAGACATATTAAACATAACCTAAGATAATCTTTACACCCATGAATTTTTTTATTGATTGCCCTGGTTACACAGCATATTAAAGCGGTTAATTGCTTAATAAATGAACATCAAATAAATAAAAATTGCCTTTGGCACAAGACCCGATTCAGCATAGTTAAGTAATAAATATTATCATATCCGCAATATGAGGCATGTGTTATCAAAACATGAAAAGTCAATTTTTTTAAAAAAATGACTTTTATGCCATTAAATCTTATTCTAGGGGCTATCAAATAAGGTATACAGAATACGTCAAAGTATATTAAGTAAGAAGAAAATTTTGAAACCAATATAATAGGTAAATAAATACAAAAATAAAAAGTATTGTGCACAATATATTGAAAATTTTGCCGTATTCAAACGGATTGGCGTTTCCACTAGTTAAAGTCCGAAGATATTCTAGTGTATCACAAAATATAATAACGAACAATTTTCCTATCTAAAACTGAACTTAAATATTGCAAATTAGAAAAAATGTTATAAAGAGACTTTATAGGCACTTGTCTATAAAAAATAAACTTGCCGCTTCGAGGCTCCGTTATAAAAAACACCGTATTTTGAGAAAGTTTGAATCAATAGGGACTAGGTCCAAGGTTGGGATCAAAAAGTAAAAATTTAAACTATTTTTCATTCGATTTTATCTAAAATTGCCACTTTTTGTATGATAAACCTGTACGAAAAGTTTAATTTTTCGGCCTATATCACAAAAGTAAAATAATCGTTGATTGGTTGATTGGTATTGAAACTGTTGACATATGAAATCTACACTAAAATTTTTTGTCAAAAATACATACAGTGCGGTCCAAAAGTCACCCCCCCCCTTTAACTTTTGAACGAGTTAATATATCAACTTCAAATTTAGAACTCTTAAATAAGATAACTTAAACTATCTTTTAGCGTATATTTGATATTTTCAGCTATTAAAATGTGGGCAGGGGGGCATGGGGGGATATTTTTTTAAATAGAAAGGGGAATCGTGCAATATATCACTTTAAAGCTTATAAAATTCTTTATTTAAACTAATATTTTTAAATTTTTAAAAAATGTTTTTTAAGGTTTTGATTTTTCAATTTTTTGTGCTAAAACATTCGATTTTTTAAGTTTTTTTTTATAAATTTTTATGTATGTCAACTAAATTCAGTTTAAAAGTTTAATTAACATTTTTTTATGATGAAATTAGGCATTTTTAAAAAATTATTTGTTTTTTTTTAGAGGAATTTTGACATTAATACCCATTTTTAACCCCATTTTAAACCCAAATTTTTTTTTTAATTTAAAAATATGGAGTTAAATGTAGAATTTTATAAGCTTCAAAATGATGTTTTACACGACCCCCCTTTCCATTTAAAAAAATGTGCCCTCATGCCCCCTGCCCACATTATAAGAGCTGAAAGTATTAAATATATTCTAAAAGATATTTTAAGTTGTCTTATTTAAAAGTTCCAAATGTCAAGTCGATATCTCAACTGGTTCAAAAGTTAAGAGGGGGGGGTGACTTTTGGACCGCCCTGTATGTTTTTTTATTATATTACAATAGAGTAAAAAATGTTATATGATACATGGACAAAAACTGTTTTTAGGGCGATTATAAAAGTCCAAATCCAAACCAAAAAGGCCTTTTTCGTCCTTATATCATATACTACTATTTTCTAAAATTTTCGGAAAATATTTAATATTTTCTGGCAACGATAACTCCCATTAAGCTGAATAAAATGTCTCAGGTTTAAATGTCTCCTACAAAAAGAATGGCAGTTTTTTTGCGGTATTCCAAGCTAAGTTGGACTTATCACCTTTTGATCCTTCATTCCTCATATGAAAAATTCCGAAGCCATTTTAAAGATATGGAATTGATATGGAAATTTGGCAATTTGAATATTTGATATTAAATTTTTTATATCGAAATTTGTAATTTTTCCTTTCGTTTATGTAAATGTACTCTAAAGACATTTTTCTGTATTATTAAATTACACAGGTGATTTCTGCTTTGTTTTTCGCAAAGGTTGAAGAATTTTTCAAAAACTGTGATCAGTCTTTTGAGAAAATTAATAGCTTTTTAGTGGAGCGCCGGAAAAAGTCACCTTTAAATTTAGGCGGGAAATTTTCAATATTTGAATAGTAACTTACTTGGTTTATCTAAATCACTCAGTCCATTTTCGCCATTAGAATGGTGCAAACTGGGAGTTATATCTGGAATAATAACCGATAGCATCGCCAGGAAGAACCACTTTCTGCTTTTGTACATCCCCATATTAATATTTTAATATTATTTAACTTGTACACATTTTAATAAATTATATTCTCACTCACTTCACTTAATAAATAATTAATTCTGACCAATTTTATTAACACAAACTTTCCATTTTCTTAGTCCTTTATTAATACTTTTTAACTATCAGTCGTGTTTTTTTCCCTATTTAATAACACACACACACTATTATTAACAATAGTTTGTTTTTAGTAAACATTTATTAACTTTAAGTACACAAATATTTGTTTTATTAATTTTTAATATCACTAAGGACTATTTTGTTTATTTATAACAAATTATTTTTTTAATAAATTATTTAAGTAAATTTTTTTAAAGGTAACTTTTTTGAGTATTTATTTTTGGCTACGGGGGAGTATAATATCTTTGGGTTACATCTCCGTAATGTTTTCCCTGGTAGCGGGAATCCGTGAGCTCTTGGAAGCAGCGCACAAAGTCGCGGTTGAAGGTATACTGAATCCGCACGATGGTAAAATGCGTCGACTGCGCTACTACCTAGAAATTGGCGCTTACGCCACTCGGCTTATCTCAACCTCTGTACCACGGATGATATAACTAGACAATATTTCGTCGGCCCAGTATTGGCTTATCGTATCTTCATTTTAGGACATTTGGAGATTTTTACATATTTGTTTATCACATTTATGTACTTTAGTGTCCAAATAACTTTTCATCAATATATACATAATATTTTATTTTTTAAGCATCTTGATATGCATATATTTAAACATTTTATTTATATTTTTAATTTAGGGCTAAAAATTTAATAGATTTTACATAATATTTTAAAATTTCAATTTTGTTTTATTATATATCTATTTTTAAAAGAAGAAGATATCATTTAATCAAAAATATTAACTTAAAAAATAATTATAATTATACCATTATAGTAGTTATTATTATAAACAGTATTTAAAATCGCAATTTTTTCCTAAAATTCATTGTCGTTTAAAGCAGTAAAACGTTTTTTTAGCATATCTCACTTATTTATAACCCTATTTTAAAAAATTATATTTTAAATGAAAGCTGTTTTTAAGCTTAGTGAACGTTCAAGTATTACGTAATGCAAAATGTACCAAAATTCATACACTTCATACCTCGTTTCTCGCGTTATTCAAGGCTGTAGAGATTTCATATTTTGGCTACAACCAACTAACACACCTCCTATTAGGAGGGGTTGCGAAAATATGAAATCTCTATAATCTATAATAACGCGAGAACTGAGGTATGAAGTGTGAATTTTGGTACAATTTGCGTTACGTAATACTTGAACTTTCCTTATACAGTTGTTTGCTAGAATATAAGGTTTTGGAGATACAGACATTTAAACTTTAATAAATTATGCAGGCGTATTAATGGTTGCGTATTAACGTGACCACACAAATTTCCTTTTCATAACGTTTCAAATTAGTGCCTAGTGCCGATGTTTTGACAAGGTGCTTGCAACTGTTCAGCTAGTTTATTATTGAAGTAAAAGTGATTTTTTTCTATTTATTTTTGTATTTATTATTTATTATCTAAAATCACTAAAAAGTTACTTGTTTTTGAACCCT
The DNA here is from genome assembly GCA_958510825.1 of Brachypterus glaber. Taxonomy (NCBI): domain Eukaryota; kingdom Metazoa; phylum Arthropoda; class Insecta; order Coleoptera; family Kateretidae; genus Brachypterus; species Brachypterus glaber. Next base: position 19,842,872 of record OY294049.1, read on the forward strand.
GGTAAATTAGACAACCTGAAAAGCGACTCTCTTTAAACGAGATAGAAAACCCGGAAATCGAGATAGAAAAGAAAGGTTTTTTTTTTTAATAAAATTTTTGTTTTTTTAATTCTTTTTTTCTTGAAATCGATTTATGAAACCTTCAGGAGTTTCTGTTTTTCTTTAATGACCGTATTTCTGAATAACCCTATATACGTACTATGTATATTTGTTTATTTTCCAAAAACGTGCCTATTATTTCAAACGGTTTCTATAAATAAGTTTACGACCAAGATTTTATGTTTTTTTTTTTATACGAAAAACTCCCAATTCGTTTTCCGATGATCTGTTACAACTTGCATACTCATAACGCAAGAAACGGAAAAACTCGAACAAAATAAATAAAAAATTTACCAGCAACCAATTTTTAAACTGGGTCACACATAAAAATACATTGGACTTGTTTAATAAAGAATGGAAAATGCTTTACTGGAGAACATACTGAAATATGTGTATTTGAGGTAAAAGAATTGATTTCTTTGCCATTTTTGCTCTTTGTTTCATAAAAACCTCAAGAAACACTAGTTGTTGGCATTAACAACATTGCCTTGTCAACACGGTTTTTCGATAAGCATGATATTTAAAACAACATACTCACTCACTCGCAGCTACAAATTCTCTTACATTAAAGCATAATTATTTTTTTCCTACGACCTAGTTAGTAGTTAGTGCCTATTTCCCATCCGTTACCTATGACAACGGATGGGAAGTGATGATCAGCTGATTTTACATACCTGCTGGCAAAAAATTAGTAAAAGTCAAACACAACATCAAATTGACAAACTAACTTTAAGATAATTTTTGCTTTTTTTTTATGTTCAGGTGTTAGGTCGTAGGAAAAATAGTATACTAACCTCGAAGCAAACCATTTCAGTGCTGCTCGGCTGCGCCTCATAAAAAAATGCACTAGCATGCACTAAAAACTAGGTTCGCGTACTCGGTGCGTAATATATGTACTATTAACTTACTTTGGTATAGTTCTCAGCATGAAAGAAAGTCTCCGACGAAAGGGGGAGGAATCATTCGTGCTTCCTTCTTTCCGTAAAGAGCGTTATAAAGCGTGCACGCACATACATTCTCAACATATTTCCCGTAGCCACAGATCCATGCGTCAAATAATACTTTACATCGTCATATTTCTTTGACCCAAAAGAGAAATCTTTCATATAAAAATGGTTATATCTGTTACACCAGTGTTGCCAGCATAAAAAAACCAAAGGTTAACTTGACTTGAAAGCATATCGTTTGTCATATCATAAAAACAACATATATTAGTCAAGGCTATGTCACTTGCAAGAGACCTATTGCTTTAAACTCAGAAATACAAAATACTTCATTATTATTGAATAACAAGAACAAGAAAACAACCAACTTTATTACTTTTTGAAATATTTTGCAACAGGTTGTCCAACGTTTCCTGCAAAGAAACAAAGTCTCCCCGGTTGACGATACTTGCTCCATATAAAATTATAATTATATTATTATAATATTAGCTTTTATGATATTGACTTAAAAGTAAAGACTTTTTCCAAAAAAAAGCTAATAGATGGAGATAATGAAAGCTTAACGCTAAACTGTCTGTTTATAATACCTTCAACATAATTATCAGGATAATATTACAAATCAAAAAGGATATTTACATTATTTAATTAATGGAAGTTTTTATTTTGATCATGTTGCTATCCCCTTGGCCTTTGTTAAAATATAGGACGACATAACCTTTTATAAACTGCATTTAATGAACATAACGTAAGAACAAAGAAAAAATAAAGTAGGTATAGGTAATCATTAATAATTTTTGATTTAAAAAAAGCGTTTTCAATTTTCAAGACGGGTTTTGTAAGGCATAATTATAGGTGGATTCAATCTGTACTTTAAAATCTACTTTATTTAATAATATATTAGTTAAAATAGCTTAAACCATATATTGCATTTATTAGATTATTATGAACTGTGAAGATAAAATCTAGGTTGTTACGTGATTCAGACCTTTATGACCTTTTATTAAAATATAAAAGCAAAAACAATAAGAAGAAACCATAAATACAAATTTGGCTTATTTAATAAAAATATATTTTTTGCTTTTGTAAACCAGAAATAATATACGAGGAAAAAATATACACAGGTATATTTGTTCTATTTACTAGATATATCTAATAAACAGACAGCGGAAGATGGCTGTTCATTAAGTCACCGGGTTTAGCGTGACCAAGTGTTTTACTTGCGCACACCGCACCACGATAAATTTCTGCCTTTGTCTTTTCTATGGGAAAAAAAAAAAAAAAATATATATATATATATATATCAATTAACTAATGAAATTCCCAAATAAATAAAATAAAAACCTTTCATGACTTCATTAAATGATAAATTTTATCGGGTGTCGCTTGAGAAGCTTTATCAGTACTAAAACTGACTATAAGAACACATTAAAATAACATTGTAAAGAGACTTTTAATAAATAAATGAACTATTTAACTATTTTATTTAAATTTTAATAGGTTGCCATAATGGTACTTAATATCACTATCATGCAATATAATTAAAAGCATTTGTACGAGTCGTAATTTGTGCAATTAACGATATATTTAGTGACAATTTCGAAAGAGACATTCAAGTGATGAATATCGCCATGTCTCATTCAAGACGTCGCGACGCGTTCACAGTGGAGCAAATTTAGTTTCTAAAAAGACAAAATTCTAAAAATTGCAGTATTAACTTAAAATAATCTGTTGATAACGATAAAAATAGTTAACCTGAAGCTTAAGGGGGTCAATTTTTAAGGTGTTAAAATTTTTATGCTTTATTAAAAAAAATCTAAAAAAATTAAAAACAACTATAAATAAATTGTTGATAACGAAAAAAGTAATTGTAAAATTTTTAAGCTTAAGGGGCTCAATTTTGGGGGTTTAAATATTGGAAATTTCAATAAAAAATCTTAAAAAAAATATATATATTTTTTAATTTTGACAAAAAAAAATCGTAATCTGAGACCCCAAAAACCCCTATATACCGATTTTGAGTCGGAATGGTCCATAAATGCCTAAAATCGTCATATTGGGGCCGCCATTTTGAATTTTTTAATTTTGACTAATGTGAAAGCATAACTTTAAAATCTACATTTTGACGCTAATACGCTAATACGTTTTTGCTCGACCACGCACATATAATAAAAGCGTGTAAAAGTAATATGCAACTTTATGCAACCAAATTTAGTAGGGTATTACAGAGTTGTAAATAAGCTATCTGGGAGTTAAAAATTTATTACTGAAATCAACAGAAATTAAACTGTAGATCAAGCCAAATCAAATATTTTGATAAATTTGTCAAGTAAAATAAAAGATAATATCAAAATTAAAACCTAATTGGGTTAAAAAAAATAAAGGCAGCGATTTAAAGTACATATCTTGATCTAATAATGTATAGAACACAAAACAATATTACTTTTAAACACCCGTACTGTACCACTGAATAAAGGCAACAAAAAAAGATTATTTTTTACTGGCTTATATGCCAACTGAAAGCTCGATAAAAATATAAACTTGCAATATCTATGGGCTTTTCGCAGTCATTTTTATTAAACTTTAAACAGTTTATTTTCAGATAATAATCCGTTTCTTTAAAAGTGAATTTTGCTATTTTTGTTTTGCTAGATTTAAAAAATTCCCCACCATGCATATCGAAAATTTTCTTTATTTTGTATATGCATTATATGAAACTTTTACACATACCCTGCTGAAAATGACGGGTCTGGGCGGGTTTAGATGGTGCATAAACCGGACATGAGCGGATGAAATTCACCCGCTCAAGTCCGGTCTATGCAACATTTATACCCGCGCAGACCCGTCATTTTCAATAGGGTAGTTATTAATGTCTAATGTTTGGAATCCCTGTAGGTACCTAATGTATACAATAATAAAGACTAATTAACTAATTTAAAAGCAATAATTTTTTGATCCCTTTAACTTGGCATTTTTAAGATACAATGTTTTGAAATGGACAAGTCCACAGAAAAAAACGATTCCTTGAACCAAGGACACATGTCTTTCAATATGTTCAAAGCCATATAAGGTTTTTAGAAAATTTCTTAGGAGGGGATTCCTAATTTTTCTACTGTGCCAAATAAGGGTAGTTTAAAAATTACTAGATTTTACTCAAATTTTCTACGATAATAGCTAATAAAAACATCACATGTCATTGCTAATTTTCCCTAGAAAAATCGCATAAGGGCGGAAAATATTTGTTTTACAATTTTGACAAAGCCAAATTCTCGGGCAGATTAAAATTTATATTTGCAGGTTACCTTTTCATAATGACCGAAAATAAAAACAATAGTATATTACATATCATGTTAAGAAAACTTCACATTTCAAGAGAGATTATATTTGAGCGATGGCCGAAGGCCGAGGTCAAATATAGATCTCGAGCCTTGAAATGAATTTTATTAACAAGATATGTATACTATTTTATTCACAATTATTTTGTTTTAAAAATAAACATAAAAAGTTTTTGAATTTTGAAATCTGAAATTGTTAATTCATTGTTGATCATGTCATGACTGACAATTACTGATTGTTGACTTACATTTTTGCTTAAAATTCACACATAATCTCACAAAGAACACAACATTTACTGTTGTGACAATTTCAAATAACAATATAGTTTGAAACACAATATTTCTTCATTTTAATTTAATTTAATTTCTTCATATGAAACCATAGAACATAAATGAAACGATAGAACATAAATAAATGAAATAATTGTAATATGATTGTGAATAAAATAATCAAAACTTTAAACTTATTCAAACCTTTTCGCGAAAAAGTAAGTGCGGTAGAGCAGTATCATTTTCAGTTTATTTGTATTTGTTTTGCTAGTTATTTATTTTAATTTTTGTAGCAAAATGTTATTTAAGAATTTTTTTTAGAAAGGATTAATAAACAAATGATAAAATTCTATAGACCTGTAGGTACTTATTTTTTTTAAACTTTTTTTTAACATATTTTGAGTTTTAAAAACCAATTTTCGGATTAATATTTCTATAGAATGCAGACTTATAATAAGCAAGGTTGTGAATTAATGTAATTTTATAGAGACTCTCTGTAATTTAAAAAATTACGTGTTCTGCCTAGTATAAGATTAAAAGCAACTTAGAATGAGTTTTTATTTGGTTTTTGTGCATCATTAGTTTTTATTACAAAGGTAAACAAGCCGTGAATATATGTAATGCTACGCATTCAATTATATACTATTCACAGTAAATGGTATATTGCATTTTTGCAAATAATTTTCAAAAAAATAACAATTTTTTAAAAAAGATCTTTTTTTAAAGAAAAAAATAAATTGAAAAACATTTTTTTTTAAATTATAGTTTTTTTTTTATTTTTTTTTTAACAGTTTAACCCCCCATAACTTTTTTGTTCTTGTGGGGATTACTTTTAAAGTTGGTAGAATTGATTCTTATAATAAATGTATTTTTTTTGAAAAAGTTACGTTAATCGGAATTTTCTTTCAGCTTTTTTTCGATTTTTTTAAAAGTTTAACCCCCCATAACTTTTTTATTTTTGGGGAGATTACTTTCAAAAACAACAGGGATTTTTCACCCATGAAACTCGATTTTTCCTAAAGATTCGATTGGACTATTCGTTCTTGAGTTATTGTGTCTACAAAAAACGTGACACCGGACAGACGGACAGACAGACGGACATAAAAAAAGTTGCATATTTCTGCATAAAACAAACTTATGACCAAAATGTTTTTGTCTAGGACGATTTTTAAAATTTTTGAAATTTCGAAACTACGGTATAATACTTTTCTAACGCAGGTGCTGTGAGTAGTATAATAATAAACATTAGTAGCTGTTTTTTATAAGACCGCAGGTTAAATATCAAAAAATTCTTGTAGATAATTAATAATTTCCTTGAATTTTAATGCAACTATTGCTAATAATAGTAAATTGTTTAATTATGTAATAATATACACGGTGTATTTGAAATAGCGTCGGAAATTTTAACAGATGATTCTACATCATAAAATATTACAAAAAGTTCCTATAAACATTTGTCTAAAAATGCGTCATAAGGGAGCTACGCCCCTTTGAAAGTGGCTAAAAAAATCGGTTTTTATTTAATAACTCAGGAACCCTTTGAGATATATCAACGAGGTTTTGCACGTCAACTAAAAAGGCCCGTTTTTATGTGTTATTTTCATGTACTTATTTCAACCAGGGGTGTGCGAAACGGGGGGGCTTATCAGTTTTTTGTCCCAACCTTTTTTCTGTGTAACTTTTTTGCCATTTTATTTTTGAAATATGATTTCTCAGGTCAAAATACATAAAAAAGGTACTCTTGTTGTAATACTGTAGGATTAACCGTTTTCGAGAAAAATTAATTTGAAGGTGAAATTCCACGGTTCGAGGACGAAAAATTAAATACTAAAATGTTAAAAACCAAAATTCTAATGATGCAGGGCGAATGTACATTAAAAACTAAGAAAAAAACCTCATATACAGGTACTTCCAAAAATCAATCCTAATGGAGCTATGGTCTAAATATGCACCATTTTTAAAGGGCTATGGTAGCTTTAAAAGCGTTTTTTCGACCTACATGTATGGAAACTTTTTTCTTAGTTTTTGATGTAGAAATTTTGGTTTTCGACATTCTAGTATTTAATTTTTCGTCCTCGAACCGTGAAATTTCACCTTCAAATGAACTTTTCTCGAAAACGGTTAATCCTACAGTATTACAACAAGAGTACCTTTTTTATGTATTTTGACCTAAGGAATCATATTTCAAAAATAAAATTGCAAAAAAGTTACACAGAAAAAAGTTTGGGACAAAAAACTAATAAGGCCCCCCCGTTTCGCACACCCCTGGTTTAAATAAGTACGTGAAAATGACATACAAAGATGGACCTTATTAGGATTAATTCACTTTCAAAGGGGCCTAGCTCCCTTATGACGCATTTTTAGACATATGTTAAAATTTCCTACGCTATTTCAAATACACCCTGTATGTATAAAAAATGTATAAAAAAAATAATTAAAAAAATATATAAAAAATACAAAATGTAATTTATACATAAGTACAAAACTAAGAATTTAACCAAAAAAATGAAATGGAAATAAATCTGACATTTAATTGGTCAAATTCTTGGTTAGTTTAGTCTTAATTGATGGGTTTATGTAGCAAAATTCTTTTGCATTTTCGGAATTAACGTTGAAAAATTAGTCCTTCTTGGCTGGTACTAAAGCATATTTCAACCCCTAGGTTTTAAAAATAATCTGAACTCCCTGTGGATTAAAACTGGCGTTTTAGTTCCGGCCAAGAAAAAGTATTTATATTAGAAAATAGGGATCAAGGGGTAGGGGAAGTGGGGGCTAGTGTTGTCAGGGGCAAGTATTAAAAAGGCAATTTTCAGAAAAACTAGATGCACCAGACATTTAATATTTATATGGTAATTTCCTTTAATAGTACCCTAAGCGACAAAACACCTAACTTGGTGCCAGAACTTCGTATGTGGTCTGTACAGTTGTCATGTAAAAATTTGCTCTTAAAATTTTTTGAGTAAAAGTTCAGTATTAGATTAAGAAATATAAAATTTATATCAACATATCAATAATTGAATTGGCTTTATTCCTTTATAACTTTTTTTTAAATAAGTATTCTAGTTTCTCTGTAAAACATATTTTTGCAAAAAATTGCAAAAGGGGGTATATATTAACAATTTCTTGGGGAAAATATTAACAAACATTTGCTAGTTATACAACAAAAAGTATTTCATCCATTTTTGTTTACTATAATCGAAATTTATTTATTTTTCCCTTAATATAAGGTATTTAATTATTTTTTTTAAGAATATTATTCAGTTTTTTTATGTTTCTTTAAAATGTTAACTTACTTTATCGTTTTTTTATTTTTTCTTATTTAAAAACGTTAATTTTTAAACTTTTTTTCTGTTTTCTTTGATTAATGTTATAACATCATTTAGATTTTTGTTTTAATTTAATTTTTTTCACATCAACAATATTAAATAACTCTTTATTTTTCAATATGAAACGAAATTTAAAAAAATATTAATATTTTAACCCCCTTATTTAAGTTTTAATTAATAGGGTTTATCGCCCATTAGATTACATATAGATAAGAAAAGATAAGATTTATTTTCGTGTTGCCAGATTACAATCTATACACATGTCAGACAAAAGGTACTAAATATAGAAAAAATACAGAATAAAAAATTTAGACTATAGACTTAGTCCAAAATACAAAAAAAAGTATAAAAATAAAAAAATAAAAAAACACTTTCATGGTCCCAATAAGCTCGGTGTATTCCGCAACGGAATAAAAACAGAACCTCTTCAGCATTGAACTGACCGCCCTTTTAAAAGCCTTGTGTTTTAGGCCCTTGAAGCTGTCAGGCAGTTTATTCAAAATCCTGATATTAGGACTGTTTTTGATTGAAATGTAATATTTAAAATTATGATTTTTTAAAAGGTATAGGTTAAGCTTGCCCCAAGGCTGTTAATTCTTGCCCCAAAAGTGGGACAAGTCCTAACTTTTGACATTTTTTATTTATTTTTTTCACTAAATAATAGCTGAAGGTTAAAATTTTTATATTCTATAAAATAAAAGTACAAACATTAATTTTTGTAGGCAGTATGAATTTTTTTCAAAAAAGTGTTAAGACTAGCTCTCCCTTCCCCTAAACCATAAAATATATGTACACGGACTTCCGACTTTCTTGTATAGTTTGCAAGATTTTTGACATAAAAATCTGTGATTTTTGGGCTTTTCGGTAAGACTTTTGAGATTTCTGAAAAATCTTTTAAATATTGTGGAAAATTACCGAGATTATCAAAAATTTTTGAAAGTTTTCTCCTTAACAAAATTGATTATATCCCTTTTTATCGTAAAATGCATATTTAGCGAGATAACCGCACTCGCCCCTAAAATTTTAAATAGCGGACACGCCTTACGCAAATCACCCGGTGAAAAACTAACAGGAGTGTCCTGTTACTATCCACTACTACCCTTTAAAATATCAGCCCCTTGTACATTTATTGCAATTTAACATAGTAATTTCTCGTTATTTGAATGGACTATTGCAGTTCCCGGCATAAAAAATGAGATATTGACATATTGCGATCTGACATTTAATAGTAATAATTCCTGGATTAAATTGGATTTAAAAAAATAGGTTATGGTTAAATATTAGTTTTTATGAAAGAATTGATTGGTTGACTGACAACTAATAGTTGTTACTACTAACCCAGACTGAAAGTAATATATACTCAAAAACAATAACGAAACTGAAAATACATTTTTTATTAAAAACAAAAACCCAAAAACATTTATTCTTATACTAAAATAGGCATAAAATAATATTTTGAGCTATAAAAATCTTAATCATAATACAAAAGCATGGAGAGCCCCAAAACTTGTCAAGAAGAATAAATTTGGTACTAAAAAACAATGTAAATAATAATAATTAATATCTTGTTGGATTTCCATTGTTTTCTAGTACCAAATTTATTCTTCTTGGCATTGAATTAACAAGGTTTTGGCAATACTGCACTGTTAAGTTATTCCAAGCTTCACGAATAGCTTCAATTAGTTGAGCTCTATTTTGGGGCCTAAAATCTGGGCTATGAGATGGCCATGGTAATACGTGGACATTATGGCGTCTAAGGCATCTTTGCACAGAGTTTGACATGTGCACTGAGCAGTTATCTTGTTGGAATATAAAGTTGTTATTGGGAAATACTTGATTAACTGATGGTAGCATTGCTTCTTCAAGAATTCTGCAGTAAGATTCTCCATTAAGGTTTTCTTCAAGAATAACCAGTACACCGGGACCTTGATTGCTTATCCAAGCCCAGGTATTTACTGAAAATCTTGAAGCGCGAACTTTTCGAGTATAACGCTCATTGTAACGCGATATACCTTAATTTTACCATCGGAAGATGATTTAAAGTTTTTTTTTCATCAGAAAACACCACGTTTTGGCAAAAATTTGCATCCGTGTGGCAAATACCAACCTAGACCCATGTGATCATCTGATAACAATGGCTTTTTAGCAGCAGTCCTACATTTCATTTCAGAATTCTCAATTCTTCTCCGGACTGTTCGGTCTGAAGCTATAAAATTGACTTCTACCATAGCTTAAGGGGTAGTTTTAAATAGATCATCTCTCAGAATATCCAAGAATGATTCATCCTGCTCCTCTGTTGTTTTTCGTGGTCTTCCTGATCCCCTTTGTCTTGCAGTTGTTCGTTCTTTTTCCCACTTCTTTTTTATTCTCCCTATGGTACTTCGGTGAATTCCAAATTCATCAGATACCTGGTCAATAGTTTCCCATTTTCCAAATGTGCGGTTATTATAGCTCTTTGGGTCTCATTTAATTGTCTAGGCATAATTTTAATTTATTTTATTTTATTTCTGCTTTTAAGTGACAATATAGACACTAACTGTCATAAACCTTCTAGATTAACAAATGTTTAAAACCTAATTCAAACGTTACCATTTTTCATATCTTATTTTTTACGCCGGGAATATATTGAAAAAAAATTCAGATATGGTAAAAAGGTAGGTATGAAGTATTTCCAAGATACCCACTATAACGTTTAAATTAGATGACTTGATTTTTAATTTTAATTTGTAAATTAATCAAATTTGATTAAAATCAATAAAATTAGGCGGGATAAAAGTTCCGACTTTTGAATAACTAATAGGTATATTTTATAAAATTTATATATTTAATATATAATAAATATTAAATTTTAATGAAAAAAATAAAGATATTGGGATATAAAGGAATTGTGTGTCACACCCGTAACTATAGTCACACTCTATAATTTCTTGTTTTTAATTTTTATATTTTAAAGAATTCCTTTAAAAGCCTTTATGCTTAACTAATGCCAGCATCGGACTGGCTATCCACATAAGGCATTTTTAGATTCATGTATACAGGGTGTTTCGTGAGGAAAGGGAAATATTTTAAGGATGTGTTCTAGAGGTGAAAATAAGAAAAAAGTTCCCATAAACAGATGTCTAAAAACCAATCGTAAGGGAGCTACGCCCCTTCAAAAGTGTTCCAAAAAATCGATTTTTAATTAATAACTTAGGAACCCTTTGTGCTATAGCAACAAGGTTTTGCATGTAATTTATTCTTAATAACGCCTATCAGCCAATGGTATTTGTATGCAGTTATTTAAACCAGGGGCGTGCGAAATGAGTCGTCTTATCACTTTTTTGCCCCAAACTTTTTTCTGTTTAATTTTATATGGGTTTATTATTAGAATACTATTCATCAGGTAAAAATACATTAAAAAGGTCCTCTTGCTGTAATACTTTAGAATTAACCGTTTTCGAGAAAAAGACAATTATAAGGTAAAATTACAAGTTTCGGGGACGAAAAATTAAAGAATTAAAGGCAAAATTACACCTTCGTAGGACCAAAAATTAAACAATAAAATTTTGAAAACCAAAACTTCAATAGTGTAGAGTTACCGTACACCAAAGACAAAGAAAAAAATTTTCATACACGAAAGTCCAAAAATCAATGCTAGGGGAGGCCTCCAAAATTTTTAAAGGGTCATGGTACCTTTAAAATCGATTTTTGGACCTACATGTATGATATAAAAACTTTTTTTCTTAGCTTTTTATGTAGAATCACCCTGTATTATTGAAATTTTGATTTTTAACATTTTAGTGTTTAATTTTTGGTCCTACGAAGGTGTAATTTTGCCTTTAATTCTATTTTTCTCGAAAATGGTTAATCCTACGGTATTACAATAAGAGTACCTTTTTTATGTGTTTTTACCTGAGTAATACTATTCTAAAAATATATCCACAAAAAAGTTAAGCAGAAAAAAATTTGGGGCAAAAAAGTGATAAGACCCCCCGTTACGAACGCCCTTGGTTGAAGTAACTACATGCATACACCATTGGCTGATAGGCCTTATAAAGCATAGATCACATGCTAAACCTCGATGCTATAATACAAAGGGTTACTAAGTTATTAATAAAAATCGAAATTTTGGAACCCCTTTTGAAGGGGCGTTGCTCCCTTAAGAGTCGTTTTTGGACATATTTTTATGGAACTTTTTTTCTTATTTTGACCTCTAGAACACATCCTTAAAATATTTCCTTTTCCTCACGGAACACCCTGTATATAATTTTTTCTTACAATATATTATTTTGTAATCTAGTATTAAAAAAATCACCAATAAGTAAATCTATGTTACAGTTACTGATTATTTTTTTATCTTTTCAAACATTTGTAGATTTTTTAAGCAATTAATTAAATTAAAAAATATACCTATATATAATAGATCATTCTAATAAAATAACTACAAACATTTGTTCAAAAATGCTTAGTTTCTAAGCTTTATGAAGATTTATTGAAAAATAAAAGCAAAAATCATCAAAAATTTTAAAATTTTAATTTTATCCCTTAAAAAAATTGTTGCATTCTATATTATATAATGATTTGTTTTAAGTAAGGAGTTTATAGAGGGTGTCCCAGTTAAAACAGATCAATCGTTTTATTAAAGCTATCGGAATAAAATTTATATCAGTCGATATACACCCAAAAATCGATACGTATGCCTAAACAAAAGTTTTCTGCTGGCTTTTATTTTTGAGATACATTTTTTTAACTGTCATTTAAAATATTATTTTTAAAAAGTGATCATAATATTAAACTATTCCTTAATTTATTTACATTTGCTTAACAAATCATATTCATATTAAATTATTTTTTAATTAATTTCTTTATGAATTTTTTTAATAAAATTATTTTATCAGGAATTCATTAATTTCACTTATTTTGATTGCAGTTAAGGGTTTCGGAGACTGAATATCAAAATTAATTTAATAATAAATTATATAATAAATTATGTCTAGATAAATGCCATAAATGTAAATTGTCAAAAAAGCTTTAACTGGGGTAAAATGAGTTGGGATTTAAACATTAAACCATTATAACATACGCACGCTGTTCTAGAAGAACTTTTAAATGACATGACAACTTTCATTTGTTTTTATTTTTGGAATTTGTTATATGAGCTCTAATTAAAAAAATAAGACCAAAATTTTAAAAATCGTTTGAGCCGTTTTTGAAAAAAAGGTGTTTTTTAGAAAATATATCTGATATTTCATGCTAACATACTCGGTTTGCCCTCGATATCTCGGATTTTGACCAAACTTGGCATAGTGGTACCACTATATTACCTAAGCAGTCCATCCAAATTTTTTTCAAAACGGTCCATCCGTTCACGATACCGGGTGTCCCACCAACCAGGTTCTTGACAAGTTATATCTCCGTTATTTGAAAAGGTATTTTTTTGTAAAAAATAGCCTTAAATGGGAGCCAAAAAAGATTTTATTAACTTATTCAACCCCCTCCTCCATTACTTACTCACTCCCTTGTAACCACCCCACCCTCTGATTTTCAAATAACACCTTCCACCCCCATTTTTTTCTAAGAATATGAAATTACATTTCATTTTGAATTAAACCATGTATTATAAATAGTATCTTATTCTTTTAAGGGGCTTCCAATAAAAATTATTATTTAGTAATAATAATGTCCCAACAGATTTTAGACGGGCTTAATCTCCGTTATTTAAAAATATAAAAAAGTAAAAAAAAAATTAAATTAAATTGGTGTCAAAGTAGAATTTACTGACATATGCAAAACTACCCCTTATTAACCCACCCTCTTGGAACCACCTCCAGCTAGTTTTTTAAATAGCACTTCCCTATTTTACTAAATAATATAAAAGTACATTTCATTTTAAATTTAACCAGAAATATTTCCAAAAACAACGTTAAATTGTACCCAAAAGAAAATTGATTAATATATTCAAAACCAACTCATAACAACCCAGTCTCCTAGAACTACCCGCAATTTTGTTTTAAATACCACCCTTCTATTAATAAATAATAATTGTTATTTAGAGTCCCTTAAAATCTAAGATACCACTTATAATAAATGGTTGAATACAGAATAAAGTGCACTTTCATAGTCTTTAATAAGAATTAGGGGGTGTTATTTGAAAAAAAAAAGTTGGGGTTAGTTTCAAGGGAGTGGGTAAGCAAGGGGCGGTTTTGAATAAGTAAGTAAAATCTTCTTTGGCTTTGATTTAATCCTATTTTTTGCAAATTTTAATACCTTTTCAAATAACGGAGATAAGCTATTTCAAGAATTTGGTGGAACACCCAGTATAGTGAACGGATAGACCGTTTTGAAAAAAAATTGGATGGAGTGCTTAGGTAACACAGTGGTACCACTATGCCAAGTTTGGTCAAAATCGGAGACATCGAGGGCAAACCGTGTATGTTAGCCTGAAATATCAGAGATATTTAAAAAAAAACACATATTTTCAAAAACGGGTCTAACGATTTTTAAAATTTTGGTCTTATTTTTTTAATTAGAGCTCATATAACAAATTCCCAAGAGAAAAAAAATGAAAGTTGTCATGTCATTTAAAAGTTCTTCTAGAACACCGTGTACGGCTAACATAAAAGGACCTGGTAGTAACAAACAAATCTTAAATGAAGTGTTAAAAAATACAGTAGTTCAATCTAGGAGATAGTTTGGGTACTTTAAACCTTTAACCACCGAAGCTACTGATTTAAAACAAATAATAGATTAGGTTATTCTAAATCAAATTATTAATAATTTAACTACAAATGATGAAACACTATTTAATCAATGTAAAAAGAATAAAAATATTTTTTTCAATTTTAGTACTAAAATTGCATATAGAAATGGTGTCAAATAAGCTATAACTAGTATAAAACCTTTGTTTATGTATGGCTATAGCTTGTTGTGTGTATACTGACTGACATAAATTTTATTCCGATAGCTCTAATAATAAAGCCAAAAAACAATTGATCTGTTTTGGCTGGGACACCCTGTATAAACATGTGCCTAAAAATTCTTAATTTTGGAGTTACTGGTATTTCCGGTAAAATGCAAAGCCAGTCCGACCCTGACTATAGCGACAAAGTTGGCATTTTTCATATGAAAAATGCCATCTGAACAGTCACATTTATCTTTTCATGTGGAACGTATGAAACCGCGTATAAAATAATTATCTTTAGAACGTAGGAGGATCATAAATAAAAGTCTAATAGATTTTTATTCAAGATATGTAAATTCAGGATCAGTATGGTGTAACATACATCTACATAATAAAAATGTTTGTTTTTATTGTAGATGTCAAATATATCTTATCGAAACAATTAATAATAAAAAATATAGGTTACTGCACAAGTGAGTTGTCAGTGTATTTGTGTTGCGGCAACATTCCGGCACAAAAAAGTTATAAAAGTTATACTGGGGGGTCCATGATCATGACAATTTTAAATAATTTAAAAAAAATCAAAAAAAAAACCTTTGTGAAAAAACAAAAAAATAAAAAAATATATATAATTTTTTATATAATTAAAAAAAATTAAATAAAATCTTAAAAAAAAGAAAATAAAAAAATATATTTTTTTTCAAAAGAAAAAAATTAATTTTTTTTATTTTCTTTCTTCGAAATACGAAAAAATTTTCCTAAAAAAGTTACGTTAATTTTCTTTTAGCTTTTTTCTATTTTTTGAAAAGTTTAACCCCCCATAACTTTTTTGTTTTTGGGGTTATTACTTTCAAAAACAATTGGGATCTTCCCCTCGTAGAACCTAATTTTTCTGAAAATTTCAGGTCGATTAATTCATCGTTATTAAGTTTTCGTGTTCACAAAAATCGTGACATCGGACAGACAGATGGCGGACATTTAAAAAAAAAGTTGTATATTTTTTCATGAAACAAATTTATATCCAAGAATTTTTTGTCTAGGACGATTTTTGAAAATTTTTAAAAACTCGAAACTAACGTATAATATTTTTCTAGCGCAGGCGCTGTGAATAATATATAGTAATAATAATAATAATAAATATAGATTTCTGCACAAATGTATATTTGTTACTTAAACGTTGCAGGCACAAAAACAATACAGATATATGCGATATGCTGTTCTTTATTTATTTTTTGTTGAAATTGATGAAGAGAAAACCAAGTTTTTTACGCTTAAAGAAAAAATAGTATGTTATACTCGGAAGCAAAATAACTTTTTCTATTTCATTTATTGTTGCTGTACTCGCTCCGCTTCGCTCAACCGTCAATTTAACAAATTCGGCAGGAAAAGTTTTAATTTTCCTCCTAGTGAAACTGAACTATTATCTACTATCATCACATAACTTTTAAAATGGAAGGATTGGTGTAGTGGACTACCGCGTCGTACTTGACGAGTTTACTACACAAATAGAGTGAGTTCGATTCTCACCGGCCTTGCCTTTTGCAGTTAATTAATAATTGAAATTTGGCGAAGGCGTAAGTGAAGCGGACACTCCTTATAAATTGGTTCGAAAGTCAATTAAAGCCGGTGGTTCCCTCTGCTAATAGCCCACACAAGTCCCGGACTTAGGGGATGCTTAATTAAATAGAATAGTACGAGGTTAAACAAAAATGTAATGTAATGTAAAAAAAGAAAAGTAAAATAAAAATTGTTTGTCTGTTATAAACCAATACAAGACAATTGGAAACAGTAAAATCTCAAATCAAATGTTAAGTGAAGTTTTGCAAAGGAGATTTTACCAAAGTCCACGTGTACGTGCTATGAATTTCATGTTTAAAGTCCATTTTAGCTTTGACCCAGTGAAAATTGAGATAAATGGTTACACAAATTTTTGTTGCTCTACTAGAAAAGTTTTATTCATTCTAAAATCGAATTGATAGTCCCATTTATAGACCGTTACTTTTTTTTTAACCACTGCCTTTTTATTCAGACCTTTTTATTACGTGAAAATGAATGACTGGAAAATATTTTTATTTCTATAGAAAATTTTACAAACATTGTTTTGGTAAATTATTATCAGAAAACAACATACAGTGCGTGTCAAAAGTCCGTCCCTTTAACTTTTAAAGGACTTTAAATTTCGAAACCTCGTATACCAAAAAATCAATTTTTGGATCCTTGTACTAATTAACTGTAATGTTTCTTGCACGACCAAACATAATTTTAGTCTAGAAAATGAAAGCGTAAAATTAAGTTTTAGTCTTGGACGTACAAAAAGAGAATTTTATAAGCTTTAAAATGATGAATCACAGGACCCCCTTTTCTACTGTAAGTCCCCGGATGAAGTTACAAAGAGGAACTTATTTTTTATTTTTGATATCTCAAAAAAAGCCACTCTTGATATCTTTGATTTTAAACTCTCAAACCAAGCACTTTTTGTATAAGTCTTACGGTTCATGAGATAGTGTTTTTTTTTTCTTTAAAATGGCGACTTTAAAAAATTTATTTTTGTTGGTGTATGAAACATTCATGCAGCAGGACTTAAGCCGCCAGTTTAGTCCCTTGGTATATAAGTAATATTTCGACCATACTTTTTTGAAAAGGTTAAAAAAGTGTTAAAATACCCTTGCCACATTGTCTTCGTTGTACCCAAAACATATCAAATAAATTAAAAAAATTATTTGGGTTATGTTATTTACGTGTTGCAAATTTCAAGTTACATCTTAAACCGTTCAAAAGTTAAAGAGTAGATGGACTTTAGCCACGCACTGTATATGTTACCATTTGGTAAAATAAAAACTGGAACTGGATTTGTTTTAGTTATTTATTTATTTATTTTTTTTTTAGTTTTTGTGAACATCTACACTTTTTCTTATTTCCATTGTTTTCATTAGCTTTCATTATTAATTGTTTGGTAGGACCATCGTTAAACTTATCATCATTTAGTTTATTAACTTGTTTGTATTCCAAGATAACTTTCTCAATTGGAACTGTTGTCAAATTTTCTTTCTTTGCTATACCCATAATTTCGTCAGCATACTCAAAGAACTCTTTATCGTCCTCGGCGTAGTCAATTAAAACATTATATTCTTGCTGTTCTTTTAGTTTTATATCCTTTTTCACCTCATCCATCTGCTCCAGTAATTCTCTTTTATATTCTTGTGCTCGTTCTTTACCTTTATTAGCCCATTCTTTCTCCACTTTCTTTGTCACTTCATCCACCTTAAATCTATTAATTAACAGCCAATTTTTCCAGTCTTTTTCTTCTTGTATTTTTATGTCTCTTTCTTTAAAGAAGTCTTTTTCGTATTGAACTCTTTCTTCTTTTAAACGCTTTTCTTTTTCAGCTTTAAATTCTGCTATTCGGTCCTGTCTATCTGCTTTTTCAAATGCATCTATAATTTTTTGAAGTTTTTCTTCTTCTTTTTTGCGTAGTTCCAACATGTTTTCAGTTGCTTTTTTATTTCTGAGCCTGAATAAAGCTTGCAGTTCATTTTCTTTTACTTTTCTTAAGCATTCCAGCTCATGCTTTGCATTATTATAGATTCTTAGTACTTCGTCTAATTCAGCATTTTCAATTTTTTTCTTCTTTTTAGCTTCTTCCACTTCTTTTAAATGTTTTTTCCTTTCTTTTGCTAGTGCTTGAGTCTTCTCAATTTTTAGTTTTTCGTCTAATTCTTTTATCATGTTCAGTTCTTTTAATGCTACGATGTTATCTTTTGCTTCTTCTTGTATCCTCGCCAATTTTTCTCCTCCTCTTTGCTTCTCTTGTTCTATACATAGTTTTAAATTAGCTTTTCCATTTTTCATCTTTTTTTCACGATTTTTGTACGTTTTTTCAGCATTTTCTAATATTTCTTTTTTCGCGTTTTCTTTAAAAACTTTAGCCAAAGCCAATTCATCGTCCTTGTCTTTTTGTTTGAGGATTTTATTTAATTCGATTTGACGTTCTCTTTCCTTGAGAACATCGCTATGTAAAAGTGCCATTTTTAAATTTTTTGGATAGTTTTTATACATCATTCGTTCTTTTTTAACTTTATTTAAATACTCTTGTCTTAATTGTTCTTGTTCTTTTCTGAGTTTATAAAAGTTTTGTAATTCTTTTTCTTGAGCTTCCTTTGTACGTCTTATTCTTTCTTCTTCCTGCTTTATGCGTATATTTGCAATTGAATTATCCCAATTTTTTGTCATATTGGAAGAAGCTTCCTTTAGATTTTTCCATTTTGTAATTTCCTTATCCATATTTTCTTGGATATCCTTTTTTCTGTCCAGATGTTTATTAATGCGTTTCCAATTTTGTTTATTAACGTGGAGGGCATGTGCTCTTTCACTAATTTTTGTGTTTTCCGGTGTTTGTCCATCGTAATAATAATATGTGGAAAACATTGTAAAATAGTTATATAAATAAATGTGTCAAATGTCTTATATAACTTAGAATGACATTACAAACATAAAATGAGGTTATAATTACCAAACATGTACTGCCTTATTATCCGAGAGAAAAAACAATGTAGAACATGGCCTTATTCATAATTTTACTAGTACACACTTTACAAGTCAAAATACCAGATTTATTCTATATGAATTTCACAAACATTAAAAATTACTTTTATATCAAATCTACTTTTGGTTTTTGATTTATTTTGATGCGATAATATAAGAAAAAACAATGTGACTAAAATATTTTATCGATAAAATATTCTTTAGCATAGCTATGACAACCAAGGGCTGTACTAGTAAGAATCTCCGTATAGATTAAACATGTTTATAGTAACCCATTACACTGAAGTGAGAAAATGTGTATTTGAAAAAATGTTTAATCAGGATGAGATCAAAGGAAAGTATGCGTATGGATCTTGAAAGAAAAGTCTATTTTTAAAAAGTCAAATTTACGCTTATAGAGCCTAAAATATCTAAAACTAAGTGCTTTTTAAAATTTTAGTATTAACTTTTATAATAGCTCATTAAAAAATAATGAATATTAATTAATTTAATAATAAATGTTATTAATAATATGTATACGCATCTCTACTTATATGTATATGCATCTCTACTTTAAGGTAATGTCAATTAATCATAGGAGAATAATTCAAAATAAAACTCCGAGACAATATCTACCTTAACATAAAATTAAATATACGCAAAATGTAAAATTTCTCTGTTATTAAATTTATGTAATTTCTTTGTCAAGTTAAATGAACATAAATTTTAATGATTTTACTAAATTAAGTTTTAAAAAAAACATTGGGTACGATATACAAAAATACTAAGTGGAAAATTACATATTAACCTTGCAACTTTGCCCATGTGCAACGTGATATGATTTTATTTTCTCTAAATGTGGCAATATAGCAGAAAGGTTTGATCTTAGAAGTTCTCGTTCTAGAAGTGTCTAGTTAGCAAATATCGGCGATATTTTGGCGGTTTTTAGCATTGAAAGCTAAGGTCTGCTGTGACTTATAGATATAATAGTAAATTTTTGTGTTGGCCAAAGCCGGACAACTAGGCCATTTCTGGCCCTTTTTATCACCCCAGGCAATCTCAGCCATTTACTAATTTGAGTCCTCCTTGAACCTGCCCGTCCTTTTAATAAAGGTCAGGATATTGGCCCAGGAGAGATCTCTTAGTTCCTCTTGGCTGAGTCTGAGTTTCAAAGACCTGCAACCTGATCCTGCTGTGACTTTATTTATTGCAATATTTCAATGAAATTTGGGCTAGGTATTCCTTTACATAATGTTACCAAAATAGTAATATAAAATTTTAGCTTATGTTAAGGGGGCCTTTGCAAAAAAAAATTTAATAAAACAGGTATTTTTATGTTAAAAACTAGTCCTTTTTTTATGTTAAAATTCTGTTTAAGAAATAAGTCGTTTATTTTTTATTAGTTTTAAGCTTTGATGTTATGCTACACTTTTCACAGAATGATTTTTGTATTTTTGAAGTTTTTTAATAAAAAAATATGTTCCCCACTTTTTATTTTTTTTTATTGCATCCCTATGCAGTAAAAAACTTTTTTAAAAAAGTATACAGTGGGCAAGGATGTATTAGCATCGTTAAAATTGTCTCACAGTATTTTTTTGTAATGTGGGCAAGGTTGCAATTTTTGGATGAAACTTTGCCCACCCCTTTCTTATATTTTTTCTCGTAATTATCGTTAAGCTAGAAATTATACATTTTGACTTGATTAACGATTTTTTTTTACAAAAATTAGCAATAAACCACATTTACCTGGGCAAAGTTGCAAGGTTTTACGGTACCAAAAATTATTTCTATAGAAATATATAGCTAACATTTTTTTATTCATTTTTTCTGTTTTTAGATGAAAATTATGAAATAGAATCTGGTAGGTAAGCCGTCAAAGAAACCTTTTGATGTTATGTTCTAAGTAAATATTAAGGGAATTGGAGATGTAAACGAAAATTAAATATATTCATAAATATAACGACATTTTTCTACTTTTAAAATAAACTGAATTTGATGGTATTATAAATATAAAGCTACATTTTTAGGTTACCGCATTTATCATATCATTTTATTTTACAAATATTATTTGGTCCAAAAATGTATGTATTAGTACATACAACTTTGGACTATTTTTTGTACCGGACGTTACATTTTGACACTTGAAACACAAATATCTCTCAATCTAAAACTAAATGTTTGTTTAATGTATATTACTTGCAATATGAACTACTTTCCTTATGTAAAGTATTATTGTAAAGTTGATTATAGCTTTTTTGCTACATCAACTTTAATGAGTGTATCTGACGTTATAAAAAAAACACCTATCATTCGACACTTGCTCACTTTTCTTTAAAACTCATGTTAGTTGTATAAGACTACAGAGTTGGACATTTTCATATATATTATATAGACAC
Source organism: Brachypterus glaber (assembly GCA_958510825.1). Classification (NCBI taxonomy): domain Eukaryota; kingdom Metazoa; phylum Arthropoda; class Insecta; order Coleoptera; family Kateretidae; genus Brachypterus; species Brachypterus glaber. Next base: position 19,864,640 of record OY294049.1, read on the forward strand.
GATGTCGATACCACAAAAAAACCGGCGTTCCCTTGTTAGGCGTCAAATTAACAAAAATCGCGTCAAAAGCGTCTTTCGGATTCGGATTTCTGTATGTCTCGGTGTTATTATTCTACTGAATCCAAATCCCACCCGCTCATTTTCTAAAGTTATGCCCATACTAACAACATAAAATACAAAACAAAAACTAAAAACCATTAAAACACCTATAAAAAAAAAACAGAAAAAATCTAAAAAATATTATCGGAACTTAAAGCGTAAGTTTTTATCTTAATAATATATAGTATTTTTTTTATTTCATTTAACTTTTTTTTGTTTGGTTTCTACTCGGTACCGGTTACAAAAGAATGGCCGTAAACTAGTTTGACAATTTAACCCTCAAGTGGTGTTGTGATATTTTCGGTAAATACATTACGTTGCAACGCGTTGTGGGGTTTTAGCGGACCCTATTTTATTTTTACATTTTAGTTTTAACTTATATGTTAACTTCTAAAAAATGGAAAGACAATTAAAACAATATTAGTGTAAAAAATATTTATTTGTAGTATCTTAAACATAAAAACCACTAAAGATGCAAACAAAATGAATTTTAATAAAAAAAAACTAAACAAATTTCAAAGAGTTGACTAAAAATCCGAACTATTTACAGTGCTTTTTATTTTAGTCTGGGGTCTGCTTAGACCCCACAATAGCCCTTAAGAGTTAACCAAGGAAATAAAATTTGTTAAATAATTCTGATATTTTGGTAAAATTCTTATTAAGTTTTGTGGTAATGAGTGAATAAACCATCCATTAGAAACTAATTATCAACTTCAAGTAATAATTACTTTAATAAAACTGTAAAATTTCATATAAATTTCTAACAGTTTTGAAATTATTAAATTAAAAAATATCATATATCAAAAGTTTTATAGCGCTATATTATAAACAGTAGGGTGCCCAGTCAAAATTAAAAAATGCACTTTTTTAGGGTCCCACTCCCTATAAATGTTCATTTAGGTCAAAAACCAACCCTTAATTTTTTTCAGATATATTTAGAGGTCGCGCCCGGCGGTCTTTTAAGAGAGAAAACAAGTTAAGACTTTTTATTATTATTTAAATATAAAAACATAAAAAATCAGGCGATTTTGGAAAGGGAAATTATTTTTGAATAATAAGGGAAAATTAAAAAAAATACCCTTTTACATGAAAAAATGGCTTCACCAGGGTAAAACAATGTAAAAATCTACGTATGAAGCTTATTTATGCTACAAAAAAGGTTACTTAGATTTTTTTTCTCATGGGTTATTTTTGTTTAGAAATTCATTGATAAGTACCAATTAACGACCCATATTTATTTTTTAAGAAAAAAAACAGGATGTCCAAAAATAAATCACAAATCTCATAAAATGTAAAAAATTACTTTATTTCGATAAAAGAGATAATATTTGGCAAAAAGCATAATATGTACATAATATGTACAAAACCCTTTCATATGATATTCTATTTAAAAAAGCGCGGAAACTCTAAATATTTTTTAAAAAATCTAAAAAAAAATCAGGGTTGTTTTTTTTAATTTTGAGGGGTTGGACTTAAACATTCCCGTAGGGTCTGGGCACTCTAATAAACAGCTCTAATAAGAAAAATAACCATATTGTAAATCAGTTAATCAGAAGGCTTTTTTAAAAGGCTATACTTGAAACCAAGTACACTAAGTGTACCAAGTATTGGTAAATATTTTTCAATTGAAATCGTAAGTTATTATCTTATACAACTGTACTTTAATTTTTGTTAAAAACGGGCAACATTTCATGTCCGTGCTTAAATATTAAAGTACGTGACTTTAGAACTATAGTGTGTTTATCAAAAATTAAAGTACATTTGTATAGGTTCATAACTTCCGATTTCCTATCTATTTATAACTGAATATCAGTACTCGGCGAATTTCCAGTACGTGCATAGGCGCCGCTTCGACGCTAGCGTTGAGGCGAGGTTTTAAATATTTACATTTTTATTTTTTTTTACATTGACTTTTTTTAATGATTCCATTTAAACGAGTAAGGTGGGAAAAAAAGTTATCGATAAATAAAAATTAAAAACTTTTGTATTCTTAAGAGATAAAAATCGAATGTCGGTTTTTTCTTTGAAAAACACCGATATACATATGTATAGTTAATATAGTATAGTCAATATTGTTTCGTGTAACAAATTAGTTGTCAGATGTTTCAATTTACTGAAGTTTATAAAAAATTCCCTCATAATTCGACAAAATTATTCGGTAAGCCTATGTTTCTGTATTTATTTTCAACGATGATGAGGCATAACTGAGTTTACGCTGACTACTGGTTATAATGCAAGTAAAACGAAAGACATCTTGGTCCTGAAAAAAAAAACACGTTTGTAAGGCAACTTTATATACAATGCGCATTTTGTTTAATGGCATTAACACAACCTAAGAAAAAAACATTTTTATTTTAGGTGCACAAATAACTATTTAATTTAAAATTACATGTATTGCATTCCAAGTAATCAATTAATTTAATTAATTATGGTAAATATTATTACACATTATGTGATTAATAAAAATATTGTGGTATTACCCTTGAATATTATTTTTTCAAGCAAGATTATCATAGTTATTTAAGTACTAAGGGCAGTAAGTGCATTTTACCGGTTGAGGATTATTTTGACTTCATCTCAATCTCCAATACTATCCGAAACCGGTAATCACTTAATTGCCGTGATGCTTATTACATTTTTTGCACGATCCAACAAAATAAACATCAATAAGATTTATAAAAGTGAAATTAAAACGTAAAATTTATTTTATTGTAAAAAATCAAGTCAACACCTTTGATAAAATTTACCCTAACAACGGGTTGCTACGTATAATAAACAATGCTAAATTCCTAATTTTGTTTGACGTTTCTCCTGTGTTCCAATTAATATCTTTGTAAAATAAATATTTTTTGTAAAAAATGCGTCAAGATGACAATTTTGAGCTTTAAGGTGTGTGGAATTTAGGATGTTTTGCAATTATATCCGAAAAAATCAAAGATCAGTCTGAAAATAAAATCAAAAAATTTTGCAGTGAAAAAAATCTGTGAAAACATGTAAAAGTTATTGTTGGCTTATTAATAAATAATTATATCGTTTAAAGAAGAAACCTCAATAGTCCAATATCGTTTAACAGTTATTATTTAAATTTATATTTAACTTTAATAACAACTAATTTAAAGCTTTAAAAATTAAAAATTAGTTTATTATTTACTTACCGCATCCCGATCGGTAAGTAATTTACTTACCGATCAGCAATTTGTAAACATAACATACTGCTGTCATCATTATGCTAGTAAATACATCAAATTACCCGATTGTGCAAAAAATAAAATAATCTACAAATATTTTTTGTTTGTTTCCGTTTTCTTTGTTTTTGTTTTTAAACATACGGGGTTCGGTTGTATATAAGCAGTATAATCGAGTTGCATTATCCTCAGTTTCAATTATATATGATATTTTTTTACTTTACATAAATTGATAGGTAAAATGATAAATGGCTCTGTTTTTAATTAGTTTGACGTGTTCATTTTAATATGAGAGTGAAAAATTTAATTTAAAACTTTATTGTTTTGATCTCTAATTTAAATAATTTAATTTGTTAAAAATTTAAATAATTTAATTCGTTACATTTTAAATATGATAATCCCTAAACTGTTTTAATCTATTGTATAGTGTACTCCTCGCACTCCTCAAATAGCTCCTCAAATAGCTCAATTGAGCTATTTGATCAAACAGTTCATAATCAGGCAGTGGACCCCTCAGAGAAACAATTCATATTTGCTATTTTAAAGTTGGTAAACTTGCGTAAATTAGTTCAAGTAAGTGAAAAATTGTCAACAAATGACTGACAGTTATAATTAAAACTGTCAACAGATATAACCTTAAAATTCAATTTTCCATGGAATAATTAGCCAGCTCAGTCTACTATTATTTTCGGCCTACACAAAACCGTCTTAGTTTGTAGCATAGGCAAGGAAAGACCTCCAAAGCCTTTGCCAAATACTGTGATAAATGTGCCTAGCGCATCTGAGATAAACTTGCACATGCGCACTACTATTGTTGTTTTTGACGAGTATTTTTAACGAGGAAACGTCGAAATAGTTTTTTAAAATTATATATAAGAATTTTTCGAGGTGTGTTTGAGTTACGGGATTTTGTACATCTACTTTGAGTACACCAGGGATTGACCCTTTGCTCTTCATAAAGCAACAATACAGGTTAGGTTTAAAGTTATAAACAAATGCAGCAAAAAAACAATTAAAACACAGTATCAGTCGAAAAATGAACAGTAGCAAACGACGATCTGACAGTATAAACAAACTACTAATAATTCGTCACCCCAGTATTGGTTTGCCATATCTGTATTTTTGGACATTTTAAGATTTTTACTGGGGGTTTTTTGGAGATAAGACAAATGAATACTGGGGTGATGAATTGTTTGACGACCGACAGCATTTTACAGCTGATAGAGATGCGTACTGCGCAAGGTCAGATATATTGTCTTACGTCATTTCGCTGCCCCGTTCTGTCACAAAATAATCTTGCGCAGGCTGGACTAATGGTTCTCTTTCCATCTCGATGGTTTGTAGTGATGTTTGATGTTTGTAGTAATTTCAGCGCAAGCGCTAATATAAAAAGTTATCTTTAAAAACAAAAAGATAAAAAAATCTTTAAACTTCCATTATTATTAACTTAAAATTTAATAACAACATAAAAGATGGCAAATTCGATGCACTGGAGAGTACCAAGATGGCTACATCCGATCCTTTTGAAGACCATGCTGTAACTGTAAAATTCAATTTAATTATTGAACGTCAAACAAAGCCGTTATTTTATACAGAGTAAAACCACTAAAAAAGTTAGTGATCTCATACGAAGCGAGATGGCAGTCTACTGCCCTATTACAAAAAAAAGTTGTATTAAATTTCTTTAACGAATTTTAAAAGTAAAATATAAGGAGTTTTTGAAATTTAAATTATGCGGGGTTTGACAAAGGCATAATATAGTATATTATGCACCTAGTATGCGAACTAAGTCTTTAGTGTTCGAGACTGAAGTTTTTTTTTGCTGAGACGGAGCTGAACTGAGAAGTTATGTCACTGGATACCTAAAAACACTTTTTTTATAGAGTATTTTAGATTTATAATTTGTTAACAAACTCGCCTTATCTTTCCATGATGCTTTGATGTAAAAAAAAAAAAAGATAATTGATAAACCTTTTATTTAAACCACCAGTGTATAAAGATTATTCATGTAGAAACAAAATTTGCTTATAAAACTTCTATATTATTATTAAGTATTATTTTATATTCTCGTTAATGACAAATGTCAACGTTTTTACGGTTGTGTAAATTGGATCAAGCCAATTGGCTTACAATGCACGTGCATCTTAAAGATTGTTTACAAGCGGGAAGGTTTAAAAAAATATACCTTTAATGGAAATTATATATTAGAATTTGTGATATAGAAACATAACATGAAAAGTATTATGTTAAATGAGTAATAATTTTTTCAATTTATTTAGTAAAATAAATAAAAACAAATTATAAAAATATAATAATCACCGCCTAAACCTATGTTTGTGTTGCAATAATATAATTCAAAATAGAAACTATATCTTAAAATTATGTTGATTTTATTCTATTTTGATTTACGTATATCAAATGTATATGCCTTTGTGAACGAATAAATTTCTTTGACATTCATTGCTCAATGCCGGTGGCCTTTTTTTAACAAAGTGCACATTTGGAATACTGCACTTGCTTTCCCCTATAGTTCATATTTATGGAAATGAAATAAAAATAAATAAAAATTAAAAAAAATATATTAAAAATATTATACCTAGGTATAAAATTACCTTTTTAGTATTAGGTAAGCTATCGCAAACAGTAATATACTAGATATTTTTATATATATATATATATTTTATATTTTTATTTTATGTGTTAAATAATTCTGACATTCCATAGGTTTAATACTTAGTTTATATCTTTAACCCTCATAAATGGTTAAAAAAGAATCTTAGTATAATAAAATTATTTATTAATTTTATAATATTTTATTTATTTAAATTGGATATTAAAAAATATAATTAATGTTTTACTGCATTTTAAAAATTCATTATAATACGAAAAACAATAAAGTAGGAATTTATAATGAATCTATAATGTATTTAATTTTAACGTGTATGATTACTTTTTTTATTAATTAATTAATTTTTTAAATTTTATTTTCACATTCAATTTACATCAAATTCCTAATCAATTACAAATGTTTTCGGACCCCATGTGGATGTGCGGTAATATTTTAAAAACAATAAATCAAAAGAAATAAAAATAATAAAATGTATGCATTATTTCTTCAAATAAGTACACATATAAAAATATTGTCTTAATCCAAAATAATATAATATATTAGGGAAAAGGGTAACGGTGCGCGCCTAAGCGAAACTTGATATGTGTAAGGAAATCTTACTGGAAAATTGCGGAAAATCAATGTAAAAAAGGACTGCGATAAACTTACCATAGAAAAGCTGATTTGTAAGTTAAACCGGTACAAACTGCATTAATTTCTGCGGATAATTCACGTAGTGTTGAGAACTGCTCCACGCCGCGCTACGATTCTGTTGTACTCACTAACTTCTAAGTATCGATGTGTCGCGGATTGTCTCTCTCCTTTTCACACATAGGCAAGTGCTATGCGCGTATGTGGTATTTCTGTTCATCGCATTAGGATATGGAATTTGGAAAGGATATATGAAGTACAAAGCGAGTCAAGAGTTAGTTCTTAATAATAATACCTTATTATTATTTATATTATAATAGTTTAATAACAATTGCTATATCCCGTAACAATATGATTGGCACCTTATGAATATTACAAAAAATGTGGCAAAAGAAGCCTTACTTAACCCTTTCGCTCCGGATTTGTTTTCTTTGAATTTCGGAACTTTTTTTTTGTATATAAAACAAAATGCTATTAAAAGTACGAAACAAGTCTAAATTATTTTTTAAAGATTTTTTACAAAAAATAAGTGGGATATGTTTGTCTCAAAGTAAAAAATTATGTGACCCTGCACAAACAAGCCCAGTTAGTGTGTCAAATTAAAAAAAAAATAAAAAATTCGGATTCGTATGTAGAAAAATTTCCTACATCCGACAAAAAAAGAAATACGTTAATTTGACACACTAACTGGGTTTCTTTCTGCAGGGTCACATATAGTGTTTTAAGGCTGCAAAAATATATCCCATTAGTAACTTATAGTTATAAAGAATTGATACCACTTGATATCAAGTTTGGACTATAAAATACTAAAATGCCTCTTTTCTGTGCATTTTAAAAATGTAAAACTACAAAAGTGAATTTGAGCAAAAATTCCCCAACCCAAGGGGCAATGCTGCTCACCTGTTGGGGAATTATGCACAAAAGATAAAAACAGAAAATAATGCAAAAATATTTATTGAACACAAGATTTGTATACAAGTTTTCAAAAACTTTAATTTTTAAAAGAAAGTTTTGGAATTTTTGATCTTTTAAAGAACGTTTCCAAAGCCCTTCTTTTAAAAATATTTTTTTTTTTAAATGTAGGTACGTAACATGTAATTATTAGAAAGGTTTTAACTTTAAAAACTTGTTTTTTATTTAATTTTATTACTATTTAATTGAATGAGGGGTATGCGCATCATTACCCCATCATGAACTTAAAAATAAATCACTTTACATAACAAAAACTATTCAATTAAATTTAACAAAATTTCATGGATAAAAGCAAATGATCGCATCCTTCAAGAATATATTTATTTTAGAATAATCGGCCAAGAATTATGAACTTACCGTCCTATTTCGTACACGTGCAAAGTAATAACAACAAACATCAATTCACACATATTCAAATATTGTGAACAATTTTAATTTTTCAGTCTTCGGTTTTGGTGCTAGCGAATTGTTAGACACGCCACTCAAGCATGGATGCCAGAGATGTCTCATAATACCTCGTAATATGAATTTTTGGTGGAGCGCACGGTTACCCACTGCGCAGCGTTACCCTACTTTCTCCTAAACAGGGACAATATAGTCTAGGAACAAAATTTGTCTCATTGCTTAAATTAATACATTCTTACCAGTTTTAGGAACTACAGCTACTTTCCAAATAACTGAGAAATAAGCCAGCTTACCATTTTTGACGTTCCATTCGAAATTCTAACTTCCACATGCCTAAGCATCTTACCACTCCTTTTCCTTAGACATGTGGTCACAACCACATGCAATTCACCTAAGTTCGTACAGACATGATTTATTTTGAACGACTGCGTCTGCGTTGCGGGCCTTTAATTTTAAAATGTGACAATTCGTTAAAAAGTTCGTTGTTTACATGCAAAATCTATCCATCCATTTCGTTTCTATGTAAAATCAGAAATGTTTGAAGTTTATAAAGTTAGGTATTGTAGCCATAGTTCCTTTCAACATTAAATCTTAGGTTAGATCATCTTCAAAAATAATCTCTCCAATCTAACCGAACTAAGTTATCTTTGAAGATGATCTAACCTAAGATTTAATGTTGAAAGGAACTATGGCTAATACCTAACTATATAAACTCCAAATATATAATCATATGATATGATAATGTTAGTTTACCCAACATTTAATACTTAACTAAAGCTACTTAACTGAGATATTATTCTCAGTTTTAGACTCCATGATTAGTTAGATTTGACAGTTAACTGAGTATAATCTAAATTCTCAGTTGAATTTGACCAATGAAATATCAGATTTGTTACATCTCATTTCATTAGTTAAATTCTTAGATTAGTGTTAGACACTGGGTAAACCAACCTACAGACTTTTTAAATTTTTAAATTTGATTTATAATCTCTAATAATTTTAGTGTTAATATTTACCATTTTGTTTTTTATTATAGTAAGATTATTTAATTTTATTTCATAATATTTATTGTTCAGGCAATGCAACTTAGTCAAAAACAAAAAACAATGAGTATACTGATTGTTTTCGTATAAAAAAAGATCCAATCTCTTTCTTCATCTTTTTAATATCACTAATGTATACATGTATACATTTATGTAGTTAAAAATCCGTCAAACAATGTATATTTTTTTGATTGATGTTGAATGTATCTAACATACCTACAAGCTTTCTTTATAATAACTTTTCCGAAACATAATAAATTAAAATATTAGGCAAATTATCTAACACGTATTTTATTTTACTCAATTATTTAAACACCAACACTTGATTGAACTAGGTATGTAGGTGTAAAGTATATAATGAGCAATTTAAAAAATAAACCTTGGCCTTAAACAATTTTATGCTATTCATCATCGCTAATTATTGGATTTAAACAATCAAATTAAAGGTTAAGATTTAAACGCGATGTTATTTTGGATTCATGGAATAAAATAAATTATAGCCAATTATTGCAAATTAGGATTTGCAATTTGTTTAAAAATTATAGAAAATTAGATAAGTAGGCACTAAACAAAGAAAGATTAAATAAATAAAAATAATAACACGCTGTTCCTGAATAAAAATTAGTTTTGATTGACTTTCCAACGCAAACCAAGATATAATCCTGTTAGTAAAAAGTCTACACATCATCGAAGCATTAACAGTAAAATCTAAGTTTTGGAAGGAAACTTTCAAGTATTACGTAACGCTCCTAGGGGGGGGGGTGGTCATTTTGGAGTGTTACGCCTATCTTAATGGGGGGGGGGGGCTCTAAAACTATTAAAATTTGCTTTACGTAATACTTGAACGTTCCCTAATGGACATTATTTCTTAAAAATGATTAAAGTTGAATTAATAGTTTTTTATTTATTACCGTTTTAGCTTTTTCTATATGAATTTTGGTTTTTTGATTTTTGGTGAATAGGGCTTTGGATCTGACTAAAATTGTTATCTAATTTTGCTGTGACGTTTCGACGATGAATTTTCGTCGTTTTCGAACAGAGAATTAAAGCCATTCGAAAACGACGAAAATCCATCGTCGAAACGTCACAGCAAAATTAGATAACAATTTTAGTCAGATCGAAAGCCCTATTCCCCAAAAATCAAAAAGCTAAATTATACAAATCGGGCAAAAACTTTCAATTTAATATATGAATTTTGGTTAGAGAATTTAAATTCGTGCAAATAAATAGTTTAAATTTTCATTTCAGAAAAAACAGTTGATGAGGTTTTTGGTAACGTATTTTCTAAAAAAAGCAAAATAGTGTATTTAATTTTTGGCATAATGTCAAAACAGCAATTCAATAATAATAAATCTTTACAGAAAGAAAAACACTCATCTGCATATTTTTGTTTGAATGAAAGAAAAACATTAATCTGCATATTTTTGAGACAAAAAAAATCCATTCTCCATTCTCTAAAATGAAAATTTCTGTGAAAGGATTTAAATTGTCTAATCAAAATTTATACAAAATAAGCTAAAACTGTATAAAATAAAGGAATTATAATTCGACTATCTCTATTTATGAGAAATAAATTCATTGTTTTAAAAACTTTGCACCCCACATTTTACTCTTATAATGTGAAAACCTCCTAGAAACAGAATTAACTATTAGTTTGCCTTGCTTTGATTTAGCCTAAGCTTAGATGTAAAAGTTAAAACTAGTGCTGAAAGAAAATTTTTGTTTTATTACGATGTACCCTTGATTCGTATTTAAAAATCGTTTTTTACAATATTTTTTTTACTGTGATCTATGATATATTATTTTTTTAATTAATATGAAATGAAATAAAATAGGTCTACCATTTTTAGAAGCAATTTAGTTTTTATGTAGTTAATTGTTACAAAAACTGTGTTAAAAATTCATCAAAGAACAAAGAACGCAATTAGGCTTATGTACTACAAACACTAATAGTAACACGCTTGTACCATGTAGCTCAGTGACAGATTGAAATTTCGCGTGGTGCAAATGAAAGAAATCCAAATATCATGATATTGCTTAAAATTACATATCATACTCTTAATATTTATTTTCTTAACTAGTGTATTAAGTGGCATGTTATCCACGTGGATAAAATCACTTAATGGAGGTGAGAATTAAATTTTATCCAAAACCCTTTAATTTTAAATAAAAATCTATAATTTAGCAAAAAATTATGACTAAGAGATTAGGCTTTCTTAATATGCAAAAGAGTAAGCAAAACATTTTTTAGTCACTAGTGGAAAAAACTTTTTTTATTTAAAATAGTGCTTTTCCAACGAAAAAGTTTCTTCTTCTCCTTCTCCTTCTTTTTATTCTGCTTCGATTTCGTCTTCTTCTTTTTCTTCCTCCTCTTGTTTTTTTTTCTTTTTTCTTTTTTCCAAATATATTTTTAACTTTACTTTAAGAGAGATTTCGGCTTCAACGAAGAGTACGATAATGCACGCGAATTCTTTGACAAAATGTATTATATAAACTAATTTTTCTCTTTCTCTAATCGTTAACCTGAAAGCACAAGCTGAAAGGAAATGGTAGATCAAACAGCTAAGACTAGGATTCTTGGTAATGGAATATGCTTATTGTTTTCTTGAAAGAAACCAGCGCTCATACGTCACGCACAAACAATGTCTCATGATTTTTATCTTAAATATATACCTAATATTAAAGTTAATTAATTATTTTAGTTGAAAAAATATCTTGGAAAAAGGCAGCAGAATTATTTTATAAGAAAATAATACATTAATTATAATAATTAATAAATAATAATACATTTTATGTATTTCATTAATAACCTTATAAAAATCTATCTACTTAAAAGTATAGAATTTTACACAAAATGATATTATAACTTTAAACTACACTGCCGCACATTAAATTCCGGACACCTAAAAAATTGACATTTTTTAAATTCAAATATTTCGAAAACTAATTAATGGATTTCACTGATTCTTTTTTTGTTTTAAACCATAAACATTCTCTACTTTTGTTTGTTTTAAGAATAATTAAATTTTTTTTTGTTCGTACAAACAAATAATGTACAACTATTTTTCTTACCCCATCTTCTAGGACTTGCATGGTACGCCCCTGCAACTGTTTATCAAATTATTAAAGTCTTTCTTATTGTCGCAGTTTAAATGAATATTTTCTATTTTATTTTTTTACTTTTTTCCTTTTGGTTTAGGAGATATCAGGGTTTTCCTGAAAGTTGTAATTTTTTCAGTCAACCAAAAAGTACTAAATCAGCAGAGTTTTTTATTTGAAGCTCATTTCTTTTACTTCTTCTTCTTTTACGCTCATGTCTTTTACATCTTCTTCTACAGTTTCTTTATCCCGGGGCAACTTTTATTTAGGCGTCTGACGGAGGCTTAACGGTGATTTCGCAGAACTGCCGCCGGACGGAGTGACCCTATTTTTTTTTCTGCTCTAGTTTTTCAAACCCAATTTATGTTTTTGATAAACTTGATTAGAACAAAAACGTAACTCGGTTAAGCTTCAAATTTAAAGCACAGCATCAATCAAATTCATGTAGTACTTTTTAAGTTAACTGAAAAAATGACAACTTCCAGGAAAATAATGATATCGCCAGAAAAAGTCCAAACCAGAAATAAAAAAGTAAAAAAATAAAAAATAAAATATTCATTAAAACTGCGGCAATAAGAAAGACATTAATAATTTGATAAACAGTTGCAGTGGCGTATCATGCAAGTCCTAGAAGATGGGCTAAGAAACACAGTTGTACATTATTTGTTGCTGTTAATACGAAAAAAAATTTTTTTTAATCATTCTTAAAACAAACAAAAGTAGAGAATGATTAAGCTTTAAAACAAAAAAAAATCAGTCAAATCCATTAATTAGTTTTCGAAATATTTGAATTTAAAAAATGTCAATTTTTAGGTGTCCGGAATTTAATGTGCGGCAGTGTAGAATAATTATTCTAGTTTAAAGTGATATAATTATAATAATAACAGAGCCACACAAAAAAAAATAATAGTCATATAGGTACCTTTTTTGAAACCATTGTATTCATATATATTTTGAGGCGCTGCATCCGAATTTGAGGTAGAAATAACACCTCATACGATTATTTTTTGAGATAACCTCGACAAAAATCTTTTTTAAGTATAAAAATAAGGTTTTTTGAGGTTATCTCCAAAACTAATCATATGATGTGCCATTTTGACTTTAAATTCGGGTTCAGCGCCTCAAAATACATGGGAATACAATGATCCCCATATTTTGACTTTTTTTTTAGTTTCTGTGGCCCCACGTGTAGCCACAAAACAAGGTTAAGAATTTTTTTGGAGACCGCTCAACCCGAGTTTGAGGTCAAACAGCACCTCATTCCATTAGTTTTAAAGATTACCTCAAAAAACGTTATTTTCGAGTATAACGAGTAAGACGTTTTTTGAGGTTATCTCGTAAACTAATAGTATGAGGTGCTATTTTGACCTCAAAATCGGATTCAGCACCTCAAAATACATAGGAATACAATGGTTTCAAAAAAGGTATGCGACTTTTATTTTTTTTTTTTGAGTATCTGTGTAATTATAATTATAATTATTGTTATAATCTAAATAAAAATAGTGAAGATTTTAATGCCTGTAGAAATAAAAATCTACTAAAGGTGGTCACGATGCCAAGGTTATTATATGTCAAAATTGTAGGTTAGCAAAACCTTAATTCAATTACTTGTGATCATAATATGTCATAATATAGCATAATATGTTATAATATGTCATAATATGTCATAATATGTTATATTATGACATATTATGGCTTTTTCCCGATATCTATATCACTCTAGAGTGATATCAGATTGTAAAAAGAAGTGATTGTTTCCAAGCTTATGTTACGCTCAAAAAAACTATACCAACAATTTGCTTCAAAAATATTAATTAAAAAAAAAAAGAATACCAATATTTTGGACTTAAACTTTTATATATTAGACTCATGTGCCTTATACCGATGTTTCTTAGTTTTGTTCGTTTATTTGCCATTTCATAATTTATGACTATATATTTAGAAAGTTTCTCCAAGCAAAACTTTTTGATTGATTAAGCTCCTTTTGAGGTTAAGTGCAATAATATCAAGTATGTAATAATAATACAAATAAAGAGCTATTTACAAAGAAGGCAAAAGTAAAATAGATTTTATTTATCAAAGAAAATATTTTTAAATAGTTACTGATATACAGGGTGATCATTAACTGGCATACCAACATTTAAGAGGGGATTTTGCATCCAAAAATATCAAAAAAAGTTCCTATAAAGGTTGGTTCGCAGATGAGCCCTAAGGGAGCTACGGCCCTTTAAAATTGTAATAAAAATAAGGTTTTTAATTAATAACTCTAGTACATTTTATACTAGAGCGACGAGCTTTTGCCTGTATGCTAGTATTAATAAGGGCAATAAGTTTATGTTAATTTATTTTTTTGAATTTATCGAGAGGCGTCCCTAGACGGAAAATGTATTAGTCTTGACACATTTTTGCACAAAACTTTTTTATGTGTACTTTTTTTGGATTATTTGTAAAAAATATGGATTCCTTGAGTAAAAATACATAAACAATGTCATTTAGTGTAACACTGTAGGAGCAACCGTTTTCAAAAAAATGCAATTAAGAGGCAGTAACATTTTGTGCCACCAAAAACGTTACTTTTTAAAACGCTATTACTCCTTTAATATTAAAAGATGTTTTGGTAAAGAAAACTTTTTTGCTGCAATTTTTCTGCAAAAGAGCGGTAAGAAATACTTTATAGCTACTGTGTTACTTAGGCTACCATAAAAAATATTGTCCTGGCAATGACGCTATACAGAGCGGTCCAAAAGTCACCCCCCCCCCCCCCCCCCTCTTAACTTTTGAACCAGTTGAGATATCGACTTAAAATTTGGAACTTTTAAATAAGACAACTTAAACTATCTTTTAGCATATATTTAATACTTTCAGCTCTTAAAATGTGGGCAGGGGGGCATGGGGGCACATTTTTTTAAATGAAAAGGGGGTCGTGTAATACATCATTTTAATAATAATAATAATAATAATAATAATATTTATTTAGTATAACTATTACATGTTATTTAAAACTAAAACAATGTAATTAAGTACATAAAACATCAGTACTTATTAACAATAAATGATTTTAATAAATTCTTATATCTAGTAAAATTATCACAATTTTTTATTTCTATAGGTAAACTATTAAAGCTGACTAGTCCGTTGTAAAACAATGTTTTGCTATATTTTTGAGATGAAGCCTTGTCTATGTAAATGTCATTCTCTTGTCTGGTTGGATATGTGTGGACTTCATTGCTACGTTTTAATTTTTTACATAAATAGTTTGGGGCTAAATTATTTTTAATTTTATATACAAAAATTAGGGCTTTAAAAGTAATTCTCTGTTTGACACTCATAAATGAAAGTACCTGTAACATTGTATTAATTGGCGTATATCTATTGCATTGTAAAATTATTCTCATAACCTTATTTTGAACTACTTGTAATCTACTGTATTCATTTTGATTCAAACTGTACAATATTGATGAACAATAATCTAAGTGTGGCGCTATTAATGACTTATACAATGTTATTTTTGTGTTAATACTTAGCTCATTACCTATCCTACGTAAAAAATATACTTTTTTATTCATTTTGTTTATAACATATTTAAAATGACTCATGAAACTTAATTTATTGTCTAGTATTACCCCTAAATATTTCATTTCCTCAACTTTTTCTAACTCTACCCCGTTTAAAACTACTCTTAAGTCTTTTATATCACAAATATTTTTGCCTATAAACATGCATTTAGATTTATTAATATTTATGCATAGATCATTATCACAGAGCCACTCATATAAATTTTCTAAATCTCTATTTATTGCATCACACATTTCCTTAATGTTCTCCCCTATAATGTATAACATTGTATCATCTGCGAATAATACTATTTTACTAAAATTTACATTTTTGGCAATATCGTTTATAAAAAGTAAAAAAAGAATTGTAGCTAACTTGGTACCTTGTGGAACCCCATGCTTATTTTCCTTTTCCTCAGAAGATATATTTTTAAATTTTACCTTCTGTTTTCTTCCTCTTAAAAACGACTCAAACCATTTTATAACTTTATCAGATAATCCCATTTTTTCTAACTTTAACAGCAACAACTCCACATTAATAGTTTCGAACGCTCTCTTAAAATCCAAGAACACAGCTATGATGTGTAGCTTCTTATCCATACTCTTTAACCATTCATCACAAATATTCACAATTACTGTCTCACATGAATGACCTTTCCTAAAACCTGACTGGTATTCTGAAAAAAAAGCTTATAAAATTCTCCATTTAACTACATATGTTTAAATTAAAAAAAAAATTGGGTTTAAAATGGGGTTGAAAATGGGTATTAATGTCAAAATTCCTCTAAAAAAAACAAACAATTTTTTAAAAATGCCTAATTTCATCATAACAAAATGTTAATTATACTTTTAAACTAATTTTAGTTGACATAAATAAAAATTTATAAAAAAAACTTAAAAAATCGAATGTTTTAGCACAAAAAATTGAAAAATCAAACCCTTAAAAAACATTTTTAACAAATTTAAAAATGTTAGTTTAAATAGAGAATTTTATAAGCTTTAAAATGATGTATCATACGACCCCCCTTTCCATTTAAAAAAAATGTCCCCCCATGCCCCCTGCCCACATTTTAAGAGCTGAAAATATCAAATATATGCTAAAAGATAGTTTAAGTTGTCTTATTTAAGAGTTCTAAATTTGAAGTCGATATCTCAACTCGTTCAAAAGTTAAAAGGGGGGGGGGGTGACTTTTGGACCGCACTGAATACCTACCTACTACAGAATATCTCATTAAATAATTTTTCAGTTGGCTCGTTTGAAAACAAAGAAGCAATATAAATGTTTGTGATAGCATTTCGATACGGACGAATATCAATTGAAACCCTGAATAAATTTACCTAAAGGAAACATCAATGACTCGCTTGAATTTTATTTTAATTGTTTGCCATACCTTTGTTTTTATTAAAAAAAGCTTTTATAAAATACTTAATAAAAAAAGAAAAACAATCAATTACTGAGCCCAATTGGATTAAAGGGACGTTTTGAATGGAGTTATTTTTTAACCGTATTTGCTTTGATCAATATCCAAATATGTATATATAAATTAGGATAACATAACCTAACTTTTTGAGCGTTTGTTTTTTTTTTTTTGGTTTAATGTTTTTTTTTAATATTTTTTCTTGGCTGCGAACAAGAATAATACATTTTTAACAAAAATATACTTTAAAAACCTTAAAATTGATGGTTAGATGTAAATAATATTTTACCGACCAGTCAGACAAGAATACTTTTCGTATTTAAATAAGTATCCTTAGGTACCTACCACGTCCGTCCCGTAATTATTATTGTATTTTATTAATTTAGCACTTATATGGAATATTTTTGCCTAAAAAATGTTAAATAAATAATTTTTTCCTAAAATACATTGTTTTCGAGAATTTTTTTTTTAGCATAAATAATTTATAAACCGATTTCAAATAATTATATTTCAAATGAAAGCTCTTTTTAAGCCATACAATAAATTTTATATAGAATGTTTGCTAAAATATAACGTTTTGGAGATAAAGACTTTAATAAATTATGCAACACGCAGGTGTATTGATGGTTGCCTATTCACACATCTTCCTATTTCATAACGTTTAAAATTAGTGCCTAATGCCGATGTTTTGACAAGGTGCTTGCACGTGTTCAGCTGACTGCTAGATCTCCCCCTGACCACTTTTACTAAGATAATTTTTTTTTTCAGTCAAATCAAACTGTTTTAAAAAACTTATTAATTTGAACATAATTATAAGTACTAACAATCAATTTATCTTTACTTTTAGATGTAAATCTATTTTAGGTGCACCGTGTACGTATACTGAATACTGAAATTGGTAATTTATTTACTATTTTTTGTTACTTACAAATAAACCACCTAAAACAAACCGAAATCTAAAACAAATGATCACAAATCACAATTAAAAGTTTTTCAAAGCATTAGTAGCCCAAATCTAGAATACATTGCACGCCCCACTTTGTTACTTAAAAAGTTATTTACTTTTAAAAAGTTTTTGTTTATTAAAGTACAATACCACAAATGGATCTATAATTGTATTAGAATAAAATGGAATACAAATGGAAAACTAATCTTAAAAATAACGGAATGCTAATAAAAAATAATTAATTATCCCAAAGATAAAATGCTTGAAATAATAAATAAAATAAATAATACCTACAATTAGGTAATTTTAGAAGCAAGTAAGTATAATTATTATTATTTGCATCGTTGCAGTTATTTTTTATATGACATTTTTTAAAATTTTATATCAAAAAGTATACCTATTCTTTATAACAATTAAAGCCAGGGATGACACCATGGGAGTAGGGTTGTCAAACTTTCTTTATTGCAAAGGACAGTACTTTATTTTTTACTTCTGTCCTTTGTCCTTTATAAAACCCTTAAAGGACGCTAAATGTCCTTTAAATTTACGATTGATCTTAAAAAACGTGAGACATTTATTTATAATAATTTATTGTCACAATTGTTTTTAAAGATCAAACTTTAAAAATGTCACATAATAATTAATAATAAAGGTTTTATGTTTCAATTTGAATCAAATTGTAAAGTTGACCCTTAAAGATAGATGGGTTAGGGAGTTGGTACGACTTGGCGCTCTTTCCACCTGTGTCGGCCACATCGCTATCAATCTCGCATACAAAGCTTTGGAAGGAGTATGCCATTTTTTTGTCTGTTATTACGATATTTTGCGATAATAAGTAATTTGATATTAAAAAAACCTAATTGGTTTCGTTCTTTTTTGTTTTTGAGACCTATGTCCTTTATTTTAATGATTTAGAGGTAGGAAATTGGTAGAATAGTTGGGCAAAATTGGCATAGTTTGAAATTTGGAAGGAGTATGCCATTTTTTTGTCTGTTATTACGATATTTTGCGATAATAAGTAATTTAATATTACAAAATAAAAAAAAAACCTAAGTAGTTTTAATTAAAAACTGGTAACGACCTCAAATATTTATAAAATTGGTTGAGTTGTGGGATATAGGCCAAAAAGAAAACAACGCCAAAAACTTTGTTAACTAAACCGACAGTTTCGTTTAATCTTTGTAAACATCCTCAGGGTTGATTACAGCGTAAAAGGCATTTTAGTCAAGTAGTTTCGTTCTTTATTTTTGAGACCTATGTCCTTTATTTTAATGAGAGAGTTGGCAACCCTACATAGGAGGGAGTAGGGGGCATCAACCCCTGTAAAGTTGTCCCTTAAAGATAGACGGGTTAGGGAGTTGGTACGACGTGGGGCTCTTTCCACCTGTGTCGGCCACATCGCTATTAATCTCGCATACAAAGCTTTGGAAGGAGTATGCCATTTTTTTGTCTGTTATTACGATATTTTGCGATAATAAGTAATTTGATATTAAAAAAACCTAATTGGTTTCGTTCTTTTTTGTTTTTGAGACCTATGTCCTTTATTTTAATGATTTAGAGGTAGGAAATTGGTAGAATAGTTGGGCAAAATTGGCATAGTTTGAAATTGGTAGAGGCGAAAACCTTTATTTATTTTTTTTTTGGTCAGTAAATTTATTGCTTGGGAAAATGGGAGCGATACAGTTGGTAAATTCGTAGAGGGGAAGACCTTTTTTTTTAGTCATTAAAATTTTCCCTTGGGTGTATTGATTGATTGATTGGGTGTAAATAAAAACACAGCGATTTTTACTGGACCTTGAGGATCATTGGTATATTTAGATCTTTAGTGTGAGTTCCATCCTCATTCTTTTAATTATACATTTGATTTTAAAATCAGTATAATTTCTTTAAAATAATTTTAATAAATCTAATTTAAGCAACTACAGTGATAAAAGTTTTCTTCATTATATAGCATAGTAAAGGATGTAACGTTATTCTTCTTGACGTTGAAATTTTAAATAAAAAAGAATTAGGATGAGTTTTAATCTTTCTCGCTGACAAATTCTAAAACTTTTTGACATTTCCTACATTTTATGTACATTTTATTTAAATATAGTTAAAACAATAATCGAAGTAACCTCAAAAAAATAAGTCTAATTTCATTTTTTTATATATGGTTTATAATAAGTTGGTCATAAAAAAACAGTTTTTTCCATATAATTATTTTTTAAGAATCATTTTTTGCCTGCGCTTAAACAATATTTACATCCTTAAAAAAAAAACTTGAATGATTTTTTTTAATGTAGAGTATCTATACTATTATGGTTTTAATTATAATTGGGCCGCGTTAAGTAGAAAGCTACCAACCCATATTGTGAGATGACAGTAGGTTACGGAACATTATACCCAATATCTTTTATAGGAATTTAATTAAAATTACATATTTTGTACATGTTCTTATACATAAAAAAGTGAAACAAATGTTTAATTTTAAGTATTTTAGTCAAAACGTTTAAAAGTTATTAGGGAAAGAGTGTATTATGTACACCTTGTACCGTAATTAATACGTTCACTGCCAACGGCTAGTTTTGACAGCGGAGCAATGGGTATGGGCAAGGGAAAAATAGAAAGAATTGATTAATGTTGTTAGGGGCGCCAGTTACTTTAGCTTTTACTCCTTTAGGTAAGTAACAACCTAGTGTAAATACTTAAGCTTTTCAGTTTGAGAAAATATAACCCCTAAATAAAATAAGATAATTCATTTGAGAAATTTATTATAAATAAACTTAATGAAAGCACATCAAGTAATGTATTAATATATATAAAAAATATGTGTAATTATATTAAGATATAATTAAAGAAATCTTAATAAAAATTACTAAATTCAGAAATCATTCGACTTAAATGTATAAAGAAAACATGAAGTTCAGCAAGCACCAAGAAATGTATGTAAACAGCAATCATTTCTTGCAGTGTATAAAAGTCATGCTTAAATTAGAAATCATTTAATCAAAAGTATGATATTTAATAATTAATAAATGAGATTAAATGTTTTAAAAAAATAAGTACCTAAAAATGAACAAAAGCCAGAAGGGCATATAGTATTAAACAATACTATATCAGATCTGATAAAGTTTACAGTTATAAGAATATTGAAATAAAAGAATTTTAAATATGAAATATTGCTTTCAAAAGTTTTCAGAATGAGTACTTAGCTGGTTTCTGCAAAATCCATGAGGTATGAATTCCATCGTCTCCATCTGTACAAGTCTCCCCTATGCTGATGAATTCATTTCTCAAATGAAAGAAAAAAAATATAGGCTGTCCCATCTACTTTGGAAAAATCATCTTCCAGGATAAAATGTATTATCGAAATTGTTGTCCGGGATAAAATATACTTTTGAAAATTATGTCCAATGTAAAATTGTCTGCTAGACGGTCATATAGAATTTATCTATGCCGAAAATCACAGAACCATGTTCCAACAGAACATCACTCCATGCGGAGAACTTGTATATCAAATATACCAAAATAAACTTCAACTTAAGTTAATGTAATTCCATATTAATGGTATAGAAATGGTGATTAATGGTGCTTAATGGTGCTTAATGGTAATTAATTAATGGTGATGTCATACTAAGTCTTCGATGTCCATCGAAACGTTATAAATGCGTAATTGTAGAAAATAACAGTTACAATATCTTACGCATTGTTTAAATATTCATTTTCACTAACTTTAAATAAAAATACATGAAGGATTACTTCGATGATTACAGAAAATAAACACTCGTCAGTACGACACCATCTTGTATTAGAGTTGCTTCAAGAAGAACCAAAATCGACCTTCTTGACCGGTATGAACCCTTCAGGTAAATAAAATACTATTTCTGAACTATTAGCGACATCTATGCAAGTCATTATCAACTACAGTTTTACCGTATAGGATTCCTAATAAAGGTAACGGAAACTACACCAAAAATAATAACTAAAAAGAATATTTCCTAATAAATCCGTATTAGTGATATCTAACCTCAAAATATTACTCTAAGAAACAAATATAAACAATACTTATTGTTTATCAGCAAAACTAATAAAAATACAAACAGAATACTAAGTGTCCTGTGAACTAAGTATAAACAAAATACTGAATCTAAGTGAGCAGTTCCAGCAAACTATTTTCAACAAATTCTAGATTATCCCGAAGGAATAAGCATACGAAACTTTCCAGGAGAGACAAGCTACAGATGAAAGCCAGTGAAATCCAATCCTCAATAGACTCTGAAACATATAAAAACCAGGTAAGTCCATAGACAAATGTATTATAGAGAAATAAGTCATATGATTCTTTATTATTAAAAATCATATTCTAATTATGTTTTCTTTATGTTATTTTCAGGTAGAACTATGGAATAGAGACTTATATGGTTAGAATTCAGTTCCTGCTACAAAATAGTCCCAGATACAAAATAGTTCTGTACGTACGTAACTATTTATATACAAAATAAACATAAATTATAACGTAAGTAAACGAATAGTTTAATTAACCCTTGCTATATTACAAAGTGACGATTTATATCGTTACACATGCCCCCTCCAAAAATAATAAAAATATTTAATATACAAAAAATATTTTTATACCAAACTCTATAACTATTTAACTTAAATAGCTAAAATATATACTATATTTTATTTAATAAATCAACAAAAAATACAATACTTTATGTAAATCATTTTTAATACTACTTGATAATTAACAATAGCTAAGCTTGATAACTACGTGTATCATTCGCCTACTCTTATGTAGAACATAATTTTGGGACTTTATCGGTGTGTGTCATAAACAGGTAATTGTCATAATCAGGTAATTGTCATAATTAATTTTGTTTTTCTTTTTAGCTAAGTTTTATCAAGATAAAAAATAGAAATAAGACTTGACTGTGTGCACCAGAATTCTCTTCTACAAAAAATATATTTATATATTTTTTTTTTACTATATACAAAAGTTTTGGGTACCCTTTAAATATTTTCAATACATTGATATTTTTTAAATGTCATTCTGAATGATACTAAGAATATATTCTTATTTAATAAAAGCTAGCCAACTGAAATGTCACTATTTGATCCAAAATATTTCTTTAGATCTTTAACATGCCAGTCGCCTCTATGACCATCTGCATTTTCCAAAATATACACTAACTTTGACTTTTTCGCAACAACTTTGCAAAGTATGTACTTTGGAGCAAGTTTTGCAGCAAAACTTTTACTAGCATCTGAGAGTACTTTGTTTCGTCTCCAAACTTTTTCACCTATCTCAAAATTTACTTCACGCTTGCGCAAATCATAAGTACGCTTATTACGTTCATAAGCTCCATGTAAATATTTCTTTACATCAACAAAAATCTCTTTAAGATTTCCCAAGTCTTGGCTATACGAGTCTCTGTCACAAGGTTCTAATTTAACACCATCAGTTGATGTCATTTTGCCATAATAAGTTCCTGTGATAGGTACATTCCTCCCAAAATTAAGAAATGCCGGCGTATACCCCGTAACTTCATTTACAGACGTTCGTAAAGCTAGACCTATTTTTGCTAAATTTTTACCATTTTTGCAGTCAAAAATCGAATTTCCATTTTATCTAAATCGTCCATTTTGAATATTTATTTTTCAAAATTAACTTTAATTTACTCAAAATATTTATTTTAATAATAAAATATTTATACTGTACCACAATTTTTTTTTTGTGTACACTGTTCAACAAAGTTTTTTGCATACTTTGGAAAATTTCCCAAATATGTCAAAAAAAATACTAAATTATTATTTATCTCAATTGGACAAATTAATAATTATAAATAGTCTCCAAAACTACAAAATTAGCTAATATTTATTCATATCCTTCGCATAAATAAATACCCTATTATCCATTTATTTCTATTGAATAAACGATAATTTATAGAAAAACTGAACCCACGCCAAAATTTCTCTATTCCATGTTATTCCATAAAATTCAGAATAAACATAAAAAACACATATCTGATATATCTTATCAGATTAACTCTAATTTGACTTAATTTTCAACAAAAAATATTTTATTCAACAGTTATATGTAGGTTTTCTCAAAATGAACATTAAGTTACACTGAAAAAAAAAGCTTTAGATTTTTATAAAAAATACACTGAGAAAAATGGAGTAAAATTAAAAAAAAACAAGTGTTCTATCTATCCAAATACCACGTTCTTGGGCGCCAATATTAGTGTTCCGTAATTAATACGTTCACTGCCAACGGCTAGTTTTGACAGCGGAGCAATGGGTATGGGCAAGGGAAAAATAGAAAGAATTGATTAATGTTGTTAGGGGCGCCAGTTACTTTAGCTTTTACTCCTTTAGGTAAGTAACAACCTAGTGTAAATACTTAAGCTTTTCAGTTTGAGAAAATATAACCCCTAAATAAAATAAGATAATTCATTTGAGAAATTTATTATAAATAAACTTAATGAAAGCACATCAAGTAATGTATTAATATATATAAAAAATATGTGTAATTATATTAAGATATAATTAAAGAAATCTTAATAAAAATTACTAAATTCAGAAATCATTCGACTTAAATGTATAAAGAAAACATGAAGTTCAGCAAGCACCAAGAAATGTATGTAAACAGCAATCATTTCTTGCAGTGTATAAAAGTCATGCTTAAATTAGAAATCATTTAATCAAAAGTATGATATTTAATAATTAATAAATGAGATTAAATGTTTTAAAAAAATAAGTACCTAAAAATGAACAAAAGCCAGAAGGGCATATAGTATTAAACAATACTATATCAGATCTGATAAAGTTTACAGTTATAAGAATATTGAAATAAAAGAATTTTAAATATGAAATATTGCTTTCAAAAGTTTTCAGAATGAGTACTTAGCTGGTTTCTGCAAAATCCATGAGGTATGAATTCCATCGTCTCCATCTGTACAAGTCTCCCCTATGCTGATGAATTCATTTCTCAAATGAAAGAAAAAAAATATAGGCTGTCCCATCTACTTTGGAAAAATCATCTTCCAGGATAAAATGTATTATCGAAATTGTTGTCCGGGATAAAATATACTTTTGAAAATTATGTCCAATGTAAAATTGTCTGCTAGACGGTCATATAGAATTTATCTATGCCGAAAATCACAGAACCATGTTCCAACAGAACATCACTCCATGCGGAGAACTTGTATATCAAATATACCAAAATAAACTTCAACTTAAGTTAATGTAATTCCATATTAATGGTATAGAAATGGTGATTAATGGTGCTTAATGGTGCTTAATGGTAATTAATTAATGGTGATGTCATACTAAGTCTTCGATGTCCATCGAAACGTTATAAATGCGTAATTGTAGAAAATAACAGTTACAATATCTTCCGCATTGTTTAAATATTCATTTTCACTAACTTTAAATAAAAATACATGAAGGATTACTTCGATGATTACAGAAAATAAACACTCGTCAGTACGACACCATCTTGTATTAGAGTTGCTTCAAGAAGAACCAAAATCGACCTTCTTGACCGGTATGAACCCTTCAGGTAAATAAAATACTATTTCTGAACTATTAGCGACATCTATGCAAGTCATTATCAACTACAGTTTTACCGTATAGGATTCCTAATAAAGGTAACGGAAACTACACCAAAAATAATAACTAAAAAGAATATTTCCTAATAAATCCGTATTAGTGATATCTAACCTCAAAATATTACTCTAAGAAACAAATATAAACAATACTTATTGTTTATCAGCAAAACTAATAAAAATACAAACAGAATACTAAGTGTCCTGTGAACTAAGTATAAACAAAATACTGAATCTAAGTGAGCAGTTCCAGCAAACTATTTTCAACAAATTCTAGATTATCCCGAAGGAATAAGCATACGAAACTTTCCAGGAGAGACAAGCTACAGATGAAAGCCAGTGAAATCCAACCCTCAATAGACTCTGAAACATATAAAAACCAGGTAAGTCCATAGACAAATGTATTATAGAGAAATAAGTCATATGATTCTTTATTATTAAAAATCATATTCTAATTATGTTTTCTTTATGTTATTTTCAGGTAGAACTATGGAATAGAGACTTATATGGTTAGAATTCAGTTCCTGCTACAAAATAGTCCCAGATACAAAATAGTTCTGTACGTACGTAACTATTTATATACAAAATAAACATAAATTATAACGTAAGTAAACGAATAGTTTAATTAACCCTTGCTATATTACAAAGTGACGATTTATATCGTTACAACCTGAGAGCAAAAACATAGATGAACCTATAAAATTGCCACTTTTTAAATTCAAATATTTCGAAAACTACTCGATGGATTTGACTGAGTTTTTTTTAGCCCTAACATTCCATACTTTTTTTTTATTTAGAATGATTAAAAAAAGTATTTTTGTATTAACAACAATAAAAAATGTACAACTATGTTTTTTGCCCCATCTTCTAGGACTTGCATAGTACGCACCTGCAAATGTTTATCAAATTGTTAAAGTCTCTGTTATTGCTGCAGTTTTTTATCATTATTTATTTTTTATTTTTTTATATTTTTGCTTCTGGTTTGGGAGATATCAGGATTTTCATGAAAGTTGTATTTTTTTCAGTTAACTCAAAAAGTGCTAAATCAGTAGAGTGGTTGTTTTTTATTTGAAGCTTAAGTCTTTTACTTCTCCTTCTGGAGTTTTTTCATCCTGGGGCAACTTTCCATTGCCTTCTGACGGTGGTGCAACGGTAATTTCGCAGAACCGCCGCTGGATAGAGTGACCTTTTTTTTTCTTTCAGTAAAGGTTATCAAACCCATTTTATGTTTCTGATAAACAGTTG
Organism: Brachypterus glaber; assembly: GCA_958510825.1. NCBI lineage: Eukaryota > Metazoa > Arthropoda > Insecta > Coleoptera > Kateretidae > Brachypterus > Brachypterus glaber. The sequence continues at coordinate 19,891,460 of OY294049.1, forward strand.
GAGTGGCGTACCACGCAAGTCCTAGAAGATGGGGCAAAAAACATAATTGTACATTTTTTGTTACTGTTAATACAAAAGTACTTTTTTAATCATTCTAAATTACATCAGAAGTAGAGAATATTTAAGCTTTAAAACAAGAAAAGAATCAGTCAAATCCATTAAGTAGTTTTCGAAATATATGAATTTAAAAAATGGCAATTTTTTAGGTGGATCGATTTTTTTAACTCTCAAGTGTATAACAGAAAAAAAGAATGTAAATTTTCTTGACTCTTTCACAAAAGATAAAACTTTTACTCGAACGGTTTGTTACACTTTTGGCTCTATACTCTTTTATTGCATGCACTGATTCCTCCAAAGACTTTTCATTGTAAAAGGTGAGTTTAAGCAAAATCTATGTGACAACGTTTCTAAAAAATTAGTTATTTTTCATCTAAAATAAAAAAATATACGTTCCGTGTAATAAATGACTAGGCTTTTTGCAAGTAGATAACGATTTAAAGATACTTAAACCAAATATACAGGTTACACGTTTTTCGAACTCTACCATGGGTAATACCCATTGGGTATCTCTTTTATTATAAGAGATACAAGATCGGTTAATTTAGAAAAAAGTTGCACATTTTTATGCTGATCAATAATATCGCAAAGAAAATTTGACTTGTCATTTTTTGTTTTATAATTATCTCAACAAAATTAAAAATCCTTATTTTCGTTTTTATTTTTTTGAACGAAAACCTACAAAGCTAGACGTTTTTAACTTAGACATTGTTAATTTGATAAACATTTGCAGGTGCGTACTATGCAAGTCCTAGAAGATGGGGCAAAAAACATAATTGTACATTTTTTGTTGCTGTTAATACAAAAGTACTTTTTTAATCATTCTAAATTACATCAGAAGTAGAGAATATTTAAGCTTTAAAACAAGAAAAGAATCAGTCAAATCCATTAAGTAGTTTTCGAAATATATGAATTTAAAAAATGGCAATTTTTTAGGTGGATCGATTTTTTTAATCTCTCAAGTGTATAACAGAAAAAAAGAATGTAAATTTTCTTGACTCTTTCACAAAAGATAAAACTTTTACCCGAACGGTTTGTTACACTTTTGGCTCTATACTCTTTTATTGCATGCACTGATTCCTCCAAAGACTTTTCATTGTAAAAGGTGAGTTTAAGCAAAATCTATGTGACAACGTTTCTAAAAAATTAGTTATTTTTCACCTAAAATAAAAAAATATACGTTCCGTGTAATAAATGACTAGGCTTTTTGCAAGTAGATAACGATTTAAAGATACTTAAACCAAATATACAGGTTACACGTTTTTCGAACTCTACCATGGGTAATACCCATTGGGTATCTCTTTTATTATAAGAGATACAAGATCGGTTAATTTAGAAAAAAGTTGCACATTTTTATGCTGATCAATAATATCGCAAAGAAAATTTGACTTGTCATTTTTTGTTTTATAATTATCTCAACAAAATTAAAAATCCTTATTTTCGTTTTTATTTTTTTGAACGAAAACCTACAAAGCTAGACGTTTTTAACTTAGACATTGTTAATTTGATAAACATTTGCAGGTGCGTACTATGCAAGTCCTAGAAGATGGGGCAAAAAACATAATTGTACATTTTTTGTTGCTGTTAATACAAAAGTACTTTTTTAATCATTCTAAATTACATCAGAAGTAGAGAATATTTAAGCTTTAAAACAAGAAAAGAATCAGTCAAATCCATTAAGTAGTTTTCGAAATATATGAATTTAAAAAATGGCAATTTTTTAGGTGGATCGATTTTTTTAACTCTCAAGTGTATAACAGAAAAAAAGAATGTAAATTTTCTTGACTCTTTCACAAAAGATAAAACTTTTACCCGAACGGTTTGTTACACTTTTGGCTCTATACTCTTTTATTGCATGCACTGATTCCTCCAAAGACTTTTCATTGTAAAAGGTGAGTTTAAGCAAAATCTATGTGACAACGTTTCTAAAAAATTAGTTATTTTTCATCTAAAATAAAAAAATATACGTTCCGTGTAATAAATGACTAGGCTTTTTGCAAGTAGATAACGATTTAAAGATACTTAAACCAAATATACAGGTTACACGTTTTTCGAACTCTACCATGGGTAATACCCATTGGGTATCTCTTTTATTATAAGAGATACAAGATCGGTTAATTTAGAAAAAAGTTGCACATTTTTATGCTGATCAATAATATCGCAAAGAAAATTTGACTTGTCATTTTTTGTTTTATAATTATCTCAACAAAATTAAAAATCCTTATTTTCGTTTTTATTTTTTTGAACGAAAACCTACAAAGCTAGACGTTTTTAACTTAGACATTGTTAATTTGATAAACCTTTGCAGGTGCGTACTATGCAAGTCCTAGAAGATGGGGCAAAAAACATAATTGTACATTTTTTGTTGCTGTTAATACAAAAGTACTTTTTTAATCATTCTAAATTACATCAGAAGTAGAGAATATTTAAGCTTTAAAACAAGAAAAGAATCAGTCAAATCCATTAAGTAGTTTTCGAAATATATGAATTTAAAAAATGGCAATTTTTTAGGTGGATCGATTTTTTTAATCTCTCAAGTGTATAACAGAAAAAAAGAATGTAAATTTTCTTGACTCTTTCACAAAAGATAAAACTTTTACCCGAACGGTTTGTTACACTTTTGGCTCTATACTCTTTTATTGCATGCACTGATTCCTCCAAAGACTTTTCATTGTAAAAGGTGAGTTTAAGCAAAATCTATGTGACAACGTTTCTAAAAAATTAGTTATTTTTCACCTAAAATAAAAAAATATACATCCGTGTAATAAATGACTAGGCTTTTTGCAAGTAGATAACGATTTAAAGATACTTAAACCAAATATACAGGTTACACGTTTTTCGAACTCTACCATGGGTAATACCCATTGGGTATCTCTTTTATTATAAGAGATACAAGATCGGTTAATTTAGAAAAAAGTTGCACATTTTTATGCTGATCAATAATATCGCAAAGAAAATTTGACTTGTCATTTTTTGTTTTATAATTATCTCAACAAAATTAAAAATCCTTATTTTCGTTTTTATTTTTTTGAACGAAAACCTACAAAGCTAGACGTTTTTAACTTAGACATTGTTAAGTTGCTGTAATTGTATATCTAAATGCCCAGCTCACGCATGCGCGTAGGTTAATTTAATTGTTTCGCAAAAATTATCTTTTTTTAATTTCGCTCAAAATGTAAGACTTGATCATCTTGTGTGATACATAATCCTAATCAGAAAAAAAACTGTATTAAAAAATGTAAAATCCAAAATAGCGCCCATAAGAAAAACGAAGTTAAGTATTGTAACTATTTCATCTAAAATGCCATGAAAAATAAAATAACAAATTTAGATTCTTTGTAAAAAAGTACCAATATTTCAGTTAAAAATATCTAGCTTTGTCGGTTTTCGCTCAAAAAAATAAAAACCAGACTCGGAATTTTTATTTTTTTTTGCGATAATTAAAAAAAAATACAGGTTTCACAACTTTTTTCTAATTTAACTTTTTGTATCGTTTATAATAACCGAGATACCCATGCTTAAGGTCGAAAAACGGGCACCCGGTATTATTAAAAATAAAGAAACCAAATCCATTATTGAAACTAAAAAGATAGAACTGGTGAATCTAATACAAATGATGGAAAAGTTTGATAAAGTTTTAATATTTAGAGATAATTTGTTAAATACCTATGATTTAAACGCATTGTGTTTCAAAAAGGTAAAAATTTAGAAATTAAAAAATTTTGAATACTCCCGGGCCTTGATTATGTTAAATTATTTTAATTTTAATTTTCTAGAAACTAATTTAAATTAATAAAACAAATTAGTTTTTCTTTTTTT